>CAJQUW010007798.1:0-388653 GCA_907163375.1 Prostheceraeus crozeri
ATTACAAGCTATTCAAGACAAATGATTTTGGGGTCAATTACATCTGAAAAGCAGGCAGTGATTCAAGAACATCTAAAGCTCAGTTTTTTTCTTGTTCATTTTGAGAAGTTCATGAAGAAAATGGACGTCTGTCAAACAATGTAGATTAGAATTTGTGAATAATTATAATATAATCATTTAAAATCGATTAAGTATTAATGTAAGTCACCATACCGCGCCAGATTAAAATCAACCTCCCTTTCTGACTTTTCTTCTCCGGTAGGGAGGGGTCCTTATAAGAAATTTTTTTATTATAAAATGTCTAAAATAACCGAGTTCTTTAAACAATACGGCAAACAAACAACTACGAATTTCGACCTAAAGAAAATCGCTAATCAATTAAGAATAACAATACTTTCACGTCCTAATGAGAGTTGAATTACAATTGATCAAAAATGTACCTCAAGTGAATTTTGTAACAAATCTTCACACATCAGAACAAAAAGGCATTCATTGGTCTGCAGGCGTTAAAAATCATCAACAGAATTTCTATTTTGACTCATACGGACTTCCCTCTAAAATGAAGTAAAAGAAATACTTGGAAATGGAATTTATAATACATTTCAAATTCAAAAACCAGGAACTAAATATTGTGGATAATTATGTATTTATGTTTTATATGAATTGTAAAAAGGAGTATCATTTCTTGATATTATGTTAGAATTGAACAATTATAATTCAAGCTGAAGCTGAAGTTCTGTCTTTTGTAATTAATTTTCATAAAATCTACCCTTTATTTCCTCATTATCTAAGTCTCTAACTTCATAAGTAATTGGATAGGTTTGATTTATTTATAAACTTCAAATATCTCTTTGGTCCAATAACCTACAAAACCTTTTTCAACTTTATTGTTACTTTTGAATATTCTCACTCTATCTCCTTTCTTAAATTTCGGCTTACGCTTTTGCAAATTAGTATTGCTTTCATTCTCATAATTATTTTCAAATATCTTCTTTCTTATTAAATCTGGATCGTTAGAAGCATTCTTCGGAGTTTCCTCAATACCTGAATGGATCTTATTATTATAATCCTCAACAATTCCTGGTATATCTTCATCAACTTCTGATTACCTTGTTCTGTAAATTTCCTAAACAATTTATTTATAACGTTCTATTAAACCTTTCTATTACTACGGCTTTTCCAGGATTTTCAGTAGAATAAACGGTTTCAAATAGTGGTTTAACATTTCTATTATAAAATTCAGATAGTTTCATGAATAGTTTCCTTGATTTTCTATTACTTTCCTTAAAGATTTCTTCAAACGCATATTTAGTTGTTAAACCACTTTTATTTTTTAATGGTTTCACCCAAGCATATCTAGTATATAAATCAATGATTGTTGCAGCATCCTTATAATTCCTTTCATTCGGTATATGAATAAGATCAGCACTCCAAATATCATCTTTATTAAACACTTTTACTTTCAATAGATATTTTGGTTTTCTATATTCCTTATGAATTTCAGACGTGTAGCGGCTTGGGTCATTCGACATTTCGTTTGAACAAGTTTCATTGAAACCCTGACCAAAAAGCATTTTAGCTTGTAATGCTTTCTTTACGAACATTCTTTCAATTCTTTCTCTAAAGGAAGGATTCTGAATAATATCTAATTCTTGAATCATTTTCTTATCAGCTACATGTTTAGAAGCTATATCATCATGTTCTCTGTATGCTAAATCATGCCTATAAGCTACTGCATCTACTCTATTTTTAGGTTCTTCACCTGGTTTCGGATTATCATTCTCATCTAGTCTCATGTCTAATCGAGTTCCTGGACCGGTATATGAATGACCAGGAAGATGTTTTTCTCCTTTATACTTTGCCCAAATAAATCCCGGAAGATTTGATAATGTGTTTTGTATATCACCTCCGGTGTGCTGACAACTTGAGGTTGAATCATCCCCACCTTCGTAACGCTCACAACCGGAAGTTGGATCACCTTCTTTATATCCACCATAAAGAAAATCCAATAGGTCTAGATTTGAAATTTTTAAGTTATTAAAATTCAAGGAATTCACTTGGTTCATTTTTAAAGATTAAATAAATTTACTTTTTAACGAATCATACTAGGACTTAGATATATTCCAGAACAATCTTTAGTTTCTTTTGTTTCAATTAAATCATCAATATTATGTAGAAAATTTTTGAGAACTCTTTTTCCTTCATCAACTAAATTAAATTTATTAATAAAATTATCTACTACTCCTCTTCCCCTTGCTGCTTTCTCCAACTCTCTATTATGTCCTTTTTTTCTTCTAATGCTGCCTTTTCTGATTTATTGTTATTTACTGCCTGGACAATGCCAGCTGTCCCACCTGCAACACTCCCAGCAGCTGCTATGCCACCTATTATTAGTGGAATAAATGGTAGAATACCCCAGTTCTTTTCTTCTTGTAATTTAATATTGTCCATCATTGGTTTACTTATGTAATACTTCTTTTTGTTAATCGTAATAGATTTCGGAGTATTTTTGTCAATGATGTTGCGTAGTTTTAATTCAACCGTTTTGTTATTATCATTATTCGCATGCGCCATTTTTTAATTAAAAAATTTTAAGTCTTGGGTTATAACCGACCACTTTGTTCAGGTTACTAACCCAAAGAACTTTGTTCAGAGGCTTTAGCCGACTACTTTGTTCAGGTTACTAACCTATAGAACTTTGTTCAGAGGCTTTAACCTATAGAATTTTGTTCAGAAGCTTTAACCTATAGAACTTTGTTCAGAGGCTTTAGCCGATCCTAACCATTTTTCCATTAAGAATTTCAATAGAATATTCTACATCTTCTAGCAATAAACCATAAGCCATCAATGATGTTCTGGTATTATTCTTTTCAATATTAATTGTCACATCACATCCATTCTTAGTAATATCTTCAAATTGAGCACTTAAATCAAAACAGAAAACACGATAGAAATTCTTCAAATCTACAGGAGTTAATTGTGCTTCAACTCCACATTCTGGACATAGATTTCTATAAGCATCATATCCTTCCATGAATTGATTATTTGTGTTATCAAATCTTAATGAATCGATAGGATAGCGGGTTTGATTTAAAGAAATTTGTAAAATTCTAATTGAATTGATATGGAAAAGACTATTGTTCTTATCAAAACTAGGTGTTTCATTCTTTTGAAAAGCGAGTAAAAAATATCTTGGAGTATTTGACGTCCTTGTGAAATGTCAATTAAATCTTTGTTCAGAAAAAGTTACGGAACTAGCAATGCGTTTCATAAAACTTACTGGAATTGGTTTATTAGTATTTAATCTTTTCGTAATAGTTGTTTCAACCTCTAAACTAGGAGTAATATGTTTTATCCACCAGTCAAGTTTTTTAATTTTTATGTGTGCTTTTTCCAGTCCTACCATAAAATATTGATTCATTACTTACAGTGCGATGAATTATTAATTTGAACTTTAATTGACATGATATTTTATTGTAATCTAAATACCGGAATAATGGAGATAGCGACCAATCAACAGTTTGTTTACTTTTATTATTAAAATTACGTCTTTCTTTATATGCACTATTGTTTGTTTTATTTAAATGTTCTGCAATTTTTTCTACATCCTTCGCAATTCCTGCTGGGTCTGTTCCAGCGTAAGTTAAATCATCTACAATTATTCCATCATTATTATCTGGAAACCAACCTTCGATTTCATGCATTTTATTATTTTCATCAATTGTAACAAATCGAAGCATCGAATCAATTATGCCTGGAGAATCACTTATTGTTTCTACATTTTGTGTTGAAACATCTAAACGCATTTGTGTAAATAATTTAGGAAAGAAATTATTTTCTAATGTAATGTTATCCGTAGTTGGTAATGGTGTTTTAAAATCATCATCAGAATATAGAGAATATTCACAGTGTAAAAATGAATCGGGCAAATATAAATAATTTTGCTGATTATCGACTTCAAAAATTAAATCATCTCCAGTATTCACTGTACCTGAAGATCCTGGATTCATAGCAACTCTTATATAATCATTCTTTTTTTGATTATAATTGACAAACGGGGGATCGTCTAATCTAAATTTACTTTCGATCAGAGACGACATTATATTTTTTATTAGAAAAAAATCAGTTTGGTACTAGAATTTTGCTATTCCATTTCCCAACTGCACCCCATTTCCTCTCATTCCTTCAAGAGACTTTTTACGCTCAGCTGCCAGGTTCGCAATTTTGTTTTTCGTTTCCTCTGACGGCTTTTTATCTTTTTGTAGTTCTTTAGCATCATTCCTAAGTTTACGAATAGCTTCTAGTTGTTTTAATTCGCTTTATGACTTAATAGTATTCCTTCAGCAGCGGATGAAATCAAATCTTTATTATTTTTAATCAAGTTAACGATACTACGTATACCAGAAAAGATGCCATCTCCTTCTTTTTGAATTGTTTCTACACTGTCAAAATGGTACAAATGTTTTATAGATGGTTCGCTTGAAAAATTTTCGATTTGAAGTAAAATGTTTAAGACCATGTTTGTGTATCACAGGAATTTTTTAAGCTTAAATTTAAGTTTGTGATTAAGATTTACGTTTGTGAATGGACAACAACCGCGTGATTACTTTATCAATTTGCTTTTGCACTTTATCTATTGCGTCAAGCAGCGTGTGATGTATTTTAATTTCTTTTCTATTAACTTGCATTTTCAGCTGATTCATCTCTAAATCGGTTTTAAGAACATTAAATTGAACTTTAACAACATTCAACTGTTTCTTAACAGCATTCAACTGTTTCTTATTTCCTTTATAATTTTCTTTAATTCATTTTCTAAATTCATTTTAAGGGTCTTCAATTCGCTAACCTTTTCATTAAGTGATTTCACCTCATTTATCATTCTATTCATGAACTTCACTTGTTGTGTAATTCTGGTACTTAATTCATCAACACTTTTTTGGAATGTAGATTGCAACTGTTGTAATAATTTTTGATTCTTTTCGGAAAATTTTTCTAATTCTGGTTACTAATTCTTATAATTAATAATCATGGTTCTGGTTATTAATTCTGGTTTAGTTGTTTATTTTGGTTTGTATTCTTTATAATAGCAGACCTTAAAGTTATTGATAATAGGATTACAATCTTTGAATACTCTGTTATTTTTTATGAAGTTTTGATATATCTGCTTCTATATCCCCATGTTTGGTGCTTAGATGTGTTAGCTTTTCTTTCAGTCTTTCATCATTCTGCTTTAGAAGCTTTGTTTCTTTCATTAGTGGAGCCGGCATTGTCACAATTCTATCGAACTGTCTGTCAACATATTCTTTATTTGTTAACTCAGTATTTTGTTGTGGAAGAATAGAAAGAAGAAACGGACCTGTAAAAACGTCTCTAGTTTTCATGATATAGTTTTCTAGCTCTATTTGTGGTTCTTAATTATTTGGAATGTGCGCATATCCTCCAACATTTGTTGACATCATTTTTTCTGTTTAAAAATATGTTATGCGAAATCTGTAATTTATCTTTTGTAGTAAAGCATTATTAAATAAACATATGAAAGTAGTACATGCAACACATGTACGAGTACAACCTGCTCAACAACAAATTGTACAAGCGCAACCTGTTCAACAATACGAAGTAAGAAAAACGTGTAATGATTGTGGAAAAAGTATAGCATCTAAGAATTTTGTACGTTATCAAAAGGCATGTCAATTACCACCACAAGCAAAAAGAAGAAATAGACAATGTTTGAATTGTAATAAATTTTTTACTAGTCAGGGTTTACTAATCATTCTAATTCATGTATGATTTGACCGCGAAAATGTACTAGTTGTCAAATTTTTAAACCCAAAACAGAATTTTGCGAAAGTAAATACCAATGTAAAGACTGTTTAAAAGCACAAGTGAGATCTAGTAGCCTAAGTGTAGTAAAGTTTTATTGAAGAGAAACTTCTCACGTCATGCAACAATTTTTCATGTGTAATTAACTTTGTGTCCGTAGTAGTCTGGAGCTCGTGTCCGACACTCCTTTGAGTGTTTTGCCTTCTTTTAAGCCTCGGACTACAAATTCAGTAGTAGTTCGGAGGTGCTATAGAGGCATAGCACACTCAAAGGAGTGTCGGACACGAGCTCCGGACGTGCGGACTCTGAAGTGTTTTTTCATATAAAAAAAAGTAAAAAATGGAAGATTATTCTATGGTTTCAACGATAACTAATAATAATTCAGATCTTGGTCGTTTCTTTGAGTTTCTACAATTTCATTGTGTAAAAATTATTATCATATGTATTATTCTTTTTCTTATTTATCATTTCTTAAACTGGTTAGGTTTCTTACAAACACAAGAACAGATAAAGGTTGCATTTTATAAAGAACAAACAAAAGCCTCTTAAGGTTGGAAACAACCATCTCAACAAAAAGATAAACCAACGGGACAGTCGATACAAGAGAGTCTACATTCTATTGTTTATGGCAAAACGGGAAGTGGAAAGACAACATTTATGCGTAAGTACATCCAAGAACATTTTGAAGAAGAAATTGTACATATCTTCTGTATGCAGTCTGACGAATAGAAAATTTAGATATGTTAGAAGATATGGAAAATTTTGCCGGTACATATGAACAGAACTCTTTACTAATATTAGATGATGTAGCTAGTTTAGTGAATCAAAAAAACATATCAGAAATATTTACAAAAGGTCGTCACCATCATATACGAATATTAGCTCATAAAGCTTGTGACGTAGATAATAAGATTATAGAAAACGTTGAAACCTCTTATACAACTACACAAAATAATACAGCATTCTTTGAGGACATTAAGAAAAATTATAAACTAACTTTACCTTTGGCAAAATATACACATGCTAAATATGGCATAATACGTGTTGATACTATTATGAATCAAATGCAAGTATATGATAAAGATTTAAATGTATTGGTAGATAGTGAGCATGATTTATATAACAATTCATCAGATTTTGATATCAGCGTTTGCGCAGCTGCAAAGAATTTATCACCTCATACCATAGAAGAAATAACTATCGTTTTAGAAAACGAATCACTTGAACCACTAACGATCATACCAGAAACATTTTATTTCTATTTTGATCATTATCTGAATAATATGTTAGAGATTCAAACACCTAAACGATTAGAAAATAGGGATGGAGTAGATGCTATACGAACAGGAATTAGTGATTTCCGAAATGTATTGAAAAGTGTGAAACCTTTAGTTTATTATGCTAAGAATACATTTAATGATATAAAACCAATATTTAACGAGTTAAGTAACATAAAAATGCAAATTCGCAATTAAAAAAATAAATAAAAAATAATTATGTCTGAGAAGTATATAAGTGATGACTACAGTAACTATATAATCGAAGAAGTACCAGTTTTAAAAGATTATCGTCATCCTACAAATCTTCTCACTCCGAAACAAGAAGTTAAATTTTATTACCATCGTAAATATATGCAATTCGTTAAAGACTATAAAATAAAACACGGCATGAGAAGTTACATTAAAACATAAACCTTTCTACTTTGTCTACGAAGTTTCAGAGTATTTTTAGCATACAGTAATTTATGGTGGTTGGTTAAGAAAGAAAATTTAACAAAGTATGAGTTAGAAACATTACATCAACTAAATATCCTGTATATATTTAAAAATAAAAACATAATTTTTTCTTTTAAAAAATATGAATGGTAAAATGAATAAAGGATGAGAACATACGATTGACGAATAAATCAAGAGACAAATTGCTGAATTTGATTCAGAAGTTGCTTCATTAAAGAAGCGTAAACGTATTAAAAAACAGAAACATACTAAACGTAGTATGCAGCGTAGTATTAAACGTAATATTAAAAAACAGAACCGTAGAACAAAGGAAACATTAGAAACATTAGAAACTGATATATTCTCTAATGATAGACTTGGTGACGATCTATTTAATCTGTTTAATCCGAACGAAATCACGTATGAAAATGAACTTTTTACTAATATAGTAGATGATATACGCGACCTTTTACGAAACGGGAAAGTTTTAAATTTATTTCGTGTAATAATCAAAGAAGATGAAACCATGATACAAGATTTTTATGCTACATTTTATAAGAAAAATTCATTTGAAACATGGCTTCGTAATCTAGATGACAAATCAGATACTAATGAATGGGTTTTTACAGGTTGTCTCAAATACGAAGATTTTGGAATGAAGCTAGTACAAAGATCACATAGAGGTGCTGGTATTAACATGAAATATAGAATCAAAGAATACATCGGACAATATTGCTACATTCCTTCTGAAGATTTCTGCTTTATAAAATGTTACAACGCCTACGTGGTTTCAATCAAGAACAAGCTGAAATTATGATCGAGATGTTTAATGACTTTTTATATAAAGAGAAAGCTACATCTAAAACAGGAGTAATGTCAAACTGCAAATTTTCTCAATTCAAAAAATACTTTGGAGAATGTGTTCAGTATTACATCCCTACTAATTGTCATTTAAATCCTAGAGGTATTGCAACGACTCATAATTACGTTTATTACAATTATTCTCACGAAGGTTCATCAATAGGTCACTACTGTTTAATAAATAAGGTTTACAAAGCAGAAGCTACATGTATTAGAGAAATTGACAATAATTTCAAACCAATATATAAAACAGTTATTGACGAAAATCTAACAACACTTCCGTATAAAACCGTAACAAAGAAACCAATTGACTATGGTTCAGCATATATATGGGATCTCGAAACTTATCCAGATCCTCGTTGTCCAGCAGCTCATCCTATTCCTTATGCTTTAGCTGCTATCAATTTCAATAAATTCATGTGTTACTTACCGAAGCGAAGATTGGAAGAAGTAGACGCACGATTGTTACGCGATATGATTAAAATAAAAAGTAGTCAGGATGAACATGTAATTGAAGAACTTAAGAAACAGATAAGTGAATACAACAACTTAACTGAACGAGAACTTAACAAACTTCAACGTTGTGTGAAAATTTTTATTAGGAAATAAGATGAATGTCCGCTGCATCAATTTTTTAAAAATCTTGGAGCTTTTAATTATCAAAAAATAACTTTATTAGCGCACAATTCATCAGGATTCGATTGATATTTTCCGATAAAATCTAATTTTAAATTAACTAAACCACCGCTTAAAACATCAAGAGGAATACTCACTGCTTCTTTACAAAATCCTTATACAACTGAAAGTGTTAGTAAGTATATTCAACGTTCCTCTAGATCTAAGCAACAATGTTCCAAACGAAATTGTCATGCAGTACCCCTCCGAGGTACAGTACCACTACAAACTATTGTAATGAAATGTAGCTATCAACACGTGAAAACGAGTCTTTCCAAATGGTGCGAGAATTTTAAACCCCCACCAATATGTGTCAATTAAATTATGAATATGGAGAAATCACACATGACAATTATAAAGAAAAAGAACATGAGTGGAAACCGTATTTAATTTACGATGTTCTTTCATTAGCATTTTGTATCTTCAAGTATAATAATGTTTAGTTGGTGAAAATATGACTAATAATTTGACATCCTCCGCTTTAACATTTAACGGTTGGATGAAGAACGCACAAGAGGACAATACACTTATACATTCACATACCGATTTATGGCTAGAAACTATGTTAGAAAATCTGTTAAAGGTGAAAGAGTGTCAGCAAATATAATAAATTATTATCTCCATTTTGTAGCATCTTGATAGCAATATTATAGCGATATTTCCCTTGTAATGATTTAATAGAGTTAATGAAAGAGTATAGTCAGTTGCAAGACAAGAATGCTCTTTGTAAAGAAATTAAACATAAACTACTCGAACAACAAAATGAATTCTTAATGGTTTTTGATGCAATATCTTTATATCCATCAGCTATGTATGACGAACATTCAGAATACCCTAAAGCTGAATCAGCTAGAAAATTTAGACAAGAAGAAGAACAAGCAATAATTATATCAATTTAACACTCAATCATTTCGTCCTAAAACTGGAATATTCACAGTTGTGTTTCATTATCCTGATGATATGTTTTTCCAACCAGTTCTTGCGAAAGAAAATGAATGAATGAAAAAATGAAAACAATTGCAATCAAGAAATAATAAGGTTTAGGAATGGAATGTGTTATGATGTATTAACTTCTGTAGACATACAGGAAATTGTTAGATGTGGTGGAAAAATATTATCTATTACATATGGCATAATTTATGAAGAAAATTATCACGTTTCACCATTTCGAAAATACATTGAAGAGCTCTTCAATTAAAGAAAACAATTTAAAATAGAAGGAAACACTGTAGGCGATGAGTTAATTAAATTATTAATGAATTCGCTATATGGAAAAACCGTACAAAAAGACATAACCACTAAATATCATTTCTGGAATGAGAATACATTGACAAAAAATTTTACTCAAGAAGTAAAAGATTTTGAAAAAGTAAATGATGAACAATTCTTAGTGAATGTAGAAATGGAAGATGCTGAATTTCATAAAGCTAATATTACAGACACTGAAAAGACATCATTCATGCCATCATATTTAGGTTCTTTTATTCTTGGTCACTCTAGACGAATCATGAACAACTTCATTTTAGAAATTAATGGTTTTAAAGAAAAACACATACATTATACAGATGCTGATTCAATATATATTTCCAATGAACTCTTCAATAAATTAGATGCTGCTGGATATGTAATTGGGGAATTGTGTCAAGGGAAAAATGATTATGGGAATGGCGGAATTATATTTGCAATGTTTATTGCTCCTCAAATAAAATATTGTATCACTGTAGATGAACATGGAAGAATAACCGAAAAGAAAACATTTAAAGGCTATACAAAAACTAAAGTAAAAGTAGAAGATTTTATGCAATTATACTATGGCGAAACATTGACAACAATTGTTAATAAACCATGGAAAAGATCTTTGGAAACTAGAATTAGTATTCCTGATAAAAATAATAACACTGAAGAAAAAAGATTCACTGGTAAAATAAATATTCTTAAACGTCAACCAGCTGATGCAAATGGTATTATGCTACCTTATAACGGAGAAGATGTACAAGATGAAATATTTCAACGAATAAAAAAAGAATGTAATATAATTGAATACTGTGATAGTGAAGACTGGGAAGAGGAATTATAATACACTAGTCAGAGAGCATTTCTATTGACTTTCAGTCAGAGAACAATTGTTCGATAACTCTATCATGCACCTTTTTATCGATATTGATTGTGATAAATCCATAATCGTTTGACCAAGCATTACTGCAAGATTGTTTAAAGTCATCTTTGTCTCTAATACATAAGTCTCTTAACAAATCACTTAGGTTTCTTGAATTGATTTCAAAAAGCATAAAAATTTTAGCATTCTTTCTAATAACGCTGCCATCTAGTGAAGACATACTTTGCTCCAAATAAAACACACTACAGTTATTGTGTCGTCCTCTTGTAAAATAATTTCTCTGAACTGCCTGATCTCTGTTATTAACACAATCATCAAACACAACACAATGTTTTTTTCGTTTTATTTAGTTTACTATGATCTTGCATATTACCACTATCATCCATTAATTGTATCGATATGTGTTTATTTATATTGGGTTCTACTGATTGTTTATTTGTCGCTGCATCTTCACACCAGGAACTTATTTCCTCTTCATACTTCGATTTTTAATATTCTTCAAATAGTGAAGCTATAGCTGATTTTGTAAGATTATTTTCAAAACCATATTTCAAAAATTGATAAATAGGTTGTTCTGCTGTTGTTGTATAAATGATAAGATTGTTATAATCTAAAAAGTTTGGTGTCGTGAGAATTTTAAATAATAGACCACAACCTGATCTTCCACAGATAACTGATAAAACTTTATTTGACAAGTTATGATGATGATTGAATTTCACTTTCTTGTTTAGTGGATATTTTACAAAACTGTTTTCACTCATTTTTAAGTCAATATTTTTAAGAAAAATTAAACTTCACGTAGTAATAGATCTATCATAATCTCTTCACCTCCAATATTTATTGCCTTTCCTTTCTCATCTGTTATTCTAATAGTAATTGAATTAATTGTTTTTCGTGTCACGGGAAAATATATTAATGATTTTGGGATTACATTTAAACTGTAACCAATCGGAACTGTAAATGCTGGATAACTAAAGATATTATTTGTTAGCTTTCCATTAACATAACCACCTTCTATAATATCACATTGAACATTGATTGAATTTATTTCAGTTATTTTAGGTATATTTTCACTGATATGAAAACCTTGTGCATAGAGTTTCTTTTTAAATCCTAATAGTCTTGATAAAGATTTGTCAATATCAAAATCAACTTGATGATTTTCATCTAAAGTAAGAGAAAATTTATTTACTGCTGGTTCAACTGCGAAATGTAATTGTTTCTTGTCTTTAAATTGAATACCTAAATGTCTTTTTATTTCATTGGAAATCGATTCAACTTCATAAGATCCAGGAAGAAAAGTCAGTATTTTCCAAGTTTTGCCTTTATCATTAGAATATTTAAATCGGTCATTTACATCTTTGATAATATTTTGTATAGTGTTAAATGTTGAAAAACTAGTTAATGCTACTTCATAATGTTTGTCTTGTTCTAAGTGAATAATAGAGTCTAAATTACAAGTATGCGATGAAGTAGTTGTTATAAATTTTAATGTCGTACTAAATTTTGATGAGGACAAAATCTCAATTAAATTTTCTAAATGTTGATTAATTTTTTCTAGTTCTGCCGAAGACATTTTTAACTAAATAATTTAGATAAACTTTTGTAGTCTTTTTCACTTATAATTTTCTTTTCCAATAACCGTTTCAATATTGCATGTATTTCGCTAAAGCTAGAGTTATGTCCTTCTTTTGTTGCAGCTAATAAAATCTCTAATCTATTTATTAATTCTTCTGGATCATCGGGCAGGAAAACCGTTGTCTCTTTTAGTCCTGTTCCTGTTCTTTTGGATGAAGCATCACTTTTTGGAGGACTAAAACTTATTAATGGTTCATTTGATGTTGCATATGATGGTTGAGTATACATCACTGATGGTGTTCCATATGCCTGCGTTCCCATTGGTCTTGGTGTATATGATGTCCCATATGCTTGTGTACTCATTGATGGTGTTCCTAAAGTGCTCATTCTATATAGTGGCATTCCATATGATTTAGTCATTCCAGATGGTGTACTCATTGGTGTTGGATTTAATAACTTATTCAATTTTTTATAACGTGAACAATTTTTTGCTGTTTTTACTCTATCTGGAATAGCTATGTATTTTATTAATTCATCTATATGATAATTTTCCAAATCTGCTCCTCTTAAAAGATCTACGAACTCTCTATTTAAACTAAACGGTGTTTTGTCTTGAGTAAAAAGTAATTTATCTTTAAGACTTATAAATAATGGTTTTCCACCCAAAAAGAAACTCATTTGTCCTTTTCCATCTATGTATGATAAAGAATGTTCGTATTGCATAGTTTTAGGCATACTTTTATCTATGTTTGATTCTAATAATCCAAAATCATCTAACATCGCCTTCTGTGCTGGATCGTTTATATCCGCTATATTGCCAGTTACAGCTACAATTTGTTTACTTTTCGCAGGATCTTCAAATGGTTTAATATATTTTTCAAGATCAGATTTTATTTCTTTTTTCATTTCTATATTTTCCTTTAAAATAGATTGTATTCCAGCTGTCATCATTCTATTCTGTCTATGATTCTCTTTCATTATATTTTTCTGTTTTATTAATTCTTCTAGGTGTTTTATTTTAGCCTCATTTGTATTCATTATTTTATAATATAATATTTGAATTTTCTGGTAACATAGAGATACAGCAAAAACATTTTACTGAATAACTTATTTTCGTTCTATGGAACTTTGTTCTAACGTTTTTAATATAGTTCTTACGTCTTCTAAAAAAGCTTCATTGTCTACTTTGTCATGAGATTTAACAGGAATTTTATTTACTTCTCTAGCTATTTGATCAAATTTTTCAATCTCATCTAACGTAATAACATTATCATCACACACTCTTTGAAAGTAGTAATGTAGTTAATCGTATACTTCTTTGACATGTGCATGTTTCTTACTTAAGGATTTTTGTTTCTTAGTCATTAAAGATTTATCTATCAATGTTGCAAGTGACGTTGTAAAAACACCTGTACCTGTTGAAGATGCAGCAACAACAGAAATTGCAAGAACGCCAGAAGAAATGACAATAGTCAGAGCGCCTTAAGAAACTGCTAAAAATACTCCAATACCTTGTGTTACATTCTTCACTATCGTCCATCTTTTTCTTAATTTATCATAATGTTCTAATCTTAACAATAGTTGCGATTCCTTATCTTTCATATATCTGACTCTATCTTTGTGTTTTGCTATATCCATTTCATATGATAATGAAGGATATAAAGGGGCTGATGGTTCTTTTGTTTTTTCATTTTCATTTTCATCTTCCATTTTTTAAGCAAATATTTTAATACAATGAGTATTGCTGTTGCTAATATGTATTTGTAATTTCATTTTATGAATTCAGGGATTATCCTATGTTCATTTGAAATTCTCATTTCTTATTTTATGAATTTCGGGAGGACCCTATTTTGCATTAGTAATTTCATATTGTGAATTGGACCCTATTTTGCATTAGTAATTCTCATTTCTCATTTTATGAATTTCGGGAGGGGCTCTATTTTGCATTTTATGAATTTCGGGAGGACCCTATTTTGCATTAGTAATTTCATTTTATGAATTTTGGGAGGACCCTATTTTGCATTAGTAATTTCATTTTCATTTTTTCATTTAGGTATGATATCCGGTGCTAACGTAAAAAAAGCAAATTTTTTGTTGCGCCGGATATCATGCCCTATACTACTAAAAAGACCATCTCCTTCAACATGCTTTGGTTCGGTCTATAACATTAAATGTGGTCAACATAATTGTGATTTCTCTTATGTTGGTCTCTTATGTCTTTCAGACCTTTGGAGAAACGGAAAAAAGAACATTCTCGTTTGATACGGGAATTAGATGTGAACAAATCCCAATTGGCCTAGCATGCGGCGGTTAGTGGACATGAGATTGACTTGGATTTCATGAATGTCATAGATAAAGAGAAAAGACACACTGTCAAAGAATATTTGTGGACAAGAAATCTTAAATCGGGCAATCGGATTAGAATTGATCTTGGTTCTTTTTACGCTGGTATCTATAAAGTTGTTTGATACATACATATTTTTTTGGCTTTTAGCTTATATGTTAATAGTATATCATATCGAGTATTTTTATTTTTATTATCCAAATGTATTTTGCAGCGATCTACATCTTCATGCTATAGGCCTACGTAGTGGTGATCATAGAGTAGGGTATTGATCTACATGTGATTGGTGTTGATCGCAATCGCTCGTGACGGAAAAAAATTAGCTTTCAATTATCTTGATCAGACATATGGAACGTCCTTCAAATAATTAAAAGCGTCAATCGTTTTAATTTATTGTCATTTCACTAGCGTACATATGCAATCTTGCAAGTGTCAAGCATACTTTGTCAATTTCTCTTGCTTCTTAGTCTTATCACGAAAATTAATGCATCTATTGCAGCAACGTGTTAGTGAAGATAAAAAGTTTGTGAATGCCTCTGTTATAATAATTTCATCGCATAGTTTTCTTTAGAAATGAAAACTGACATTATCATCACATCTATGAAAGCGTGCAGCAGAACAACGAAAATATTGTTCCGTTCTTCTTGAGCTTCTCACATTTTTATGAGAAACCCTATGGGGAATCCCGCTCCCACGGTAAGCCTGGATACTTGCATGTAGATAAGGCTAAAGTTTCACTAAAATTAAGATAAGCTGCAGTACACATGTGCACAACCACTTCAATGATCCTATTTAACAAAACACAAGGACTAAAGTTGCACAATATCGCATTATATGCAGTTTCTATGAGGTCATCAACAAATTTACACTGAACATGATAACATGATGAATAAGAATTGCATGCCAATACTAGCAATTTACTTTATGAATTCCACGAACAATAGTCCGGTCAGAGAAACACATTTTATACTGTGATGGAAATGACATATATAACATTTCCTTTCATTACATAAACACTACATCATTACATAAAGTGGCTGCTTGCAGGACATTTTCGCAAGCAAAACAGTTAGTAAAATGTGAAGATGTATGGTAGCACATTAAAGAATGCATCATGTTGAAGAATCTTTTCATGTTGGACATGCTTAAGTTCAAATGTTGTGGCACCTGCCCAGTGCTTGCATACTTCAAGGGACCGTAGATTTACAGTTCCGTCTCCTTCACCGTACAATTCAATTGGCTTTGAATTCGGGAAGCTTCCATTTTTCCACACCAATTTTTCCAGAGTCGGCACACCTCTACCATAGATGCAAAATATTTCATCAACATCAGGCTTATTGAATGGAGCAACCAAGTGGCTAACATCCTTGTACATTGACCAACTGTCAGGAGACTTGATGTCCATGAAAAGTTCATGATAATTTTGAACTGTGTAGTTTTTGCCTGTTCGATGAACAAGTACCTCATTTGGTCCCCACAGATGAGGAGAAGGGAATAGGAAATAAGATGATGGAAAAGAACGTTGCATTTTCATGAATGCCGATATTGGTGCTGAGGGGAATCCAGGATTGTATCCTGAAGAGAAAGCAAGTAAAGTTGATGAAATTAATGAATATAGGCAGAAAGGACATTATTAATGGCGCATGCGTCAGTGAAATCTCGCTAATCCGTAAACTGTGGTTTTGGAGAACATTTTCGGATTATCAAATTACGTCTACTGCATGATAATTCTAGCGCATCATCGGTATGTATAGACATAGTTTTGGACTCATTGTCTACTTTAGACTAATGCTTGCACTACGTGTATACACGTGTTCGTTTGTCAAAAGATTTCATGATGTCTATCATCACTTTTATGATTTCACTGTAAACCGTACGCTCCTAAAGCATGGTGAAAAAATCCGAATGCAAGGCATTATAATCAATAACACTAGAGGACCCCGAATGTTAGTAAGCATATTAGAGGCATTGGAATAAGATTCTCTCGAACATTTTCGATCATCTTTATATTACTTACGACAGCGTCTTTGCATCAAGGGTTTACGCAGCGTTGGGGGTTAGATCGTAGAATTTAGATTAATATTAGGAATTATGATTTAGATTAAGAATTAGATAATTATTGAATCAGAATGCTCATGGTCCCTATTTTGATTTTTTGAACGCGAATTTGGAAAGTTCAAATATTTACTGTCAAACTATTCATAAAACTTAATTGCATTTTGAAATAAATGTTTTTTCCAATCGCAATTTGTGGGTGTTCTAGACATCACACGAGTGACACCATTAAAACCGTGTTGATATGTGGGTGGTGATAATCCCGCGTTGGCTGCCCGGGGAACAATGTTGTGCCAAAAAATCGATTCGAAATTTTTCTAAATTGAAATTTAGCCTGATATGAGTTAACATGCCCGTTCAAAGCTTGCTCTCCTAAAAGAACAGATAATATCATAGAGTAAGTAAGTATACTATGCACGGTAGAATGTCGACTCAAAAAAAAATGTCAACATCATATAGTCAGTATATTAGGTAGAGCAACAGCTCAGTTCAATTAAATCCCCAATGTGTATACAGTTTCGATTTTATTAAATGAACTACAGTTGGACCCAAATGGGTATTAATGCCAAGTATGAGATATGCAAATTTTTGCACTTTTGAAGAAATTACCACGGAATTGACTGGTTATGATATCAATACAGAAGGAACAATAGTATTTTACAAATCCTCCGTGTCATGACAACTTTGGAGAGGTAATGTTTGTTAAATTAGCAATATGTTGGGTTGCTAATACTTTAATGAATAACCTTCTTAATAAGAGTGTTTTCTTAAGCGTGATCATATACAATCTACCTGCCACTGGCATAGAGCAGAATAACATAATCAAAGACAATGATCACAATTAACTTAAATAGATGTAATAATTGGGTCCACATTGCTATTGAGATTCAAGAAATAAAGCATAAAGTTAGTGGATCATGAAAGCATAGCGATGAAAATTGACTTAAAAACTTGAAATTTCAGCAAAGAATGCACAATATGTCAATAAGATCTCGACTTTTTCATGAAGACTTACATTATAATGCGCTTCATGAAATTGCCTTGATAATCAGCCTACTTTCCGCTTACTTAAAATGCTTTTGTTAGCAAATATTCATGCCTTTTGATATCCAACATTTTTCATACCATATACTCGTAAATATTGGGTTCACGTCAATAGTGTCAATAGTATATAAATAGAGGAATAATTTGCAAAAATATAGCTTCTTAGAAAGTGATCAAATATTGTTTTAGACCGCAGGAATGCAACCTACGCAAAAAAACTGAATCTTTTAATATAAAAGTTTTCACTGCATACAGATGTTTTTTTTTGAGTCGACACTCTACCTGCTGCATACCTACTCTATGATCGGTATTTCCATTGTGCATTATGTTGTAGCTTCAAATTTGAAAAACTACAAAATGAGAACTGTCCAAAACTCAAAAACAGCTACAACTTAGCTGAACTAGTCCAAAAGATGCGAATCAGCCATTTAGGTTGATAGCAAAACCTTACTTTCTTATCACCAAATGTCTGGTTTGCAATGGTTGTCACATTTGAAATACGAGTACACCGCATTATCTGTTTCCAGTTCCAGTACATGTTATTTGTCAAGTATAAAATTCAAATGGCATGTTAATTAATGTGATGCTAGAGTTTTGAGTTGACAATCGGTATTAAAGTAAAAACATTAATAGATAAATTTAATACAATTAAATGAATAGTCAAATTAAATTGATTGAAACAGTATTATTTCATTATTTGCAAGGTGTAGCATCATGATATCAAAGTCTTCAATTTATCACTTGAACCCAAAGATCGGCAATGATAAAATGATATCATTTTATTCTGAGGAAAAATGATATCACTTTATATCATTTTATTTTTGAAAAATGATATAAGCTGATATCATCAAAAGTTTTTGTTCCATTATATTTTCTAATCATAGATTCCTCTCACTTTGTATTGAATCAAACTTAGTCTCTTTCGTTTGTTCTTCCGCACTGGTTGATTCATGTAGCGAAAAGCAGCAGGCTATTGTCTGTCAGTCTGTCTGTCTATCACACAAATTGTCAAACAATTCATTAATAACACTGTCTTGATGTTTTTGAAGTCTTGACTGCAATCTAAATATTTTTTGCCTTTTTTTCGTACTTTAGATGCTGTTGGCCTAACCAACTGCATATTGTAGGCATATTTGTAATTCGAGTGTATAGAGCTTAAATCAAAACTTGCAATGTCTAATGTAGAGGCCATAGGCCCTGCATAACTTTTGATATACAAGAAGCTTTTTATGACTAAACTGCTTTCTTCGGTCTTCCATTATTTGGGATATATCGATGCTGCATGCAATCTAATGTCAATTTCATTGCTGAGCTAAGAGCAGTGAAAGTAGCAAGCATGGCAGGAGTGCAAATCGATAAAATCGAATAACTAGATCTATTTACGGTGTAGGCCTACGTATATTTCACTAGAAAAATGTATATTTTCATTATGAAAATAAAATGATATAAAATTATATCATATGCATATATTTTTTACTTCAGATTGTGCAAAAAATATAGACATGGATAATGTATATTATTGACGTGCATTTTCTTGTCTGCATGTAGATGCACTTCTCCCGCATCATGGTATAGTAATTTTCATTCATTAAATCAGCCGCTCCTTCGAATACGAGAAAACGGGAGACATAAGAAATGTACACTACTAATTGAAAAGCATACAATTCGATGAAATTTCACTTACGAATTAATCGATAACTTGTCTAATCATGTTCATAGCAATGTATTATATGGGCTGTGAAAACTTGTCTGAAGGCGATCACTTGAATTATGACAGTTTCCCATTCAGGTATCATTAAGTACGGTTATGGCTAGGCATACAATTATCTCACCATGAGTAACTGCTTTCACAGATTTGACTGAACCTCCAAATGGTGGTGAAACAGCAACAAAACCTCGTACAAATTTCTTCTTCCATGTCTTGGGCATGCGCTGGAGAAAATGAAGAATGTACAAGTTGCCCAAGCTGTGTCCCATCAGCATGACCCTCTTTTTGTTATTGATGGCGAAAGTTTCCTCAATGAGGGCTTTGAATTTTGGTACAAAATCGACATTGTCATCTGAAATACAACGGATGGAATCAAAATGCTTAAAATCTGCTACATTTCTGTTGACTTATTTATACACAATGTGTAATAAACAGTGTCATCTTTAGTTTTGAAAGTAAACATCGAAATCAGAGAAAAGTTGTAAGAAGCTTGAAAAACTTTTCCAGCATCTACGAGAGGATTGCAGAAAGCAATTAACACTGCTTTAACACACCGCTCGATGGCAATTGTGGCATGACGAATACCACGTGGTTACTTGAGGAAATTAGCATCGATGCATTATTGAAGGAGCGACGACTGATGATTACGAATCAAATAATCAATCTCATATGAGACAATCAATTATCAAATTTAGAAAAACGGTTTGCAAAATTTTGCCATTTAAATTGATGTATGTACCACCGTATACACGTATTAGGCCACCAGAAGTGTTAGGCGGAGATCGAATACAAAATATAAAACTGTGCTCATTGTTATAGATTGTCTCATGGTGTCTGCAGTCTGTAAGTACATGAAGTGGTTGACACGAATTCTATGAAGCAGTGATGCGATTACAAGTCCACAGCACAAAAAGCAGAGCAGTTAGAAAAAGCGCCGACCAGGAAAGTACATCAGATAGGCAAAAGTCTCCCGAAGCTGTTTTAGGTTGAACAAGGACTTCCTTTTAGGTATTATTAAGACATTTTATTCATTATTGCAACACCCTAGGGGAGGCACAAGGTTCGACTGAAGAAAACGGTCTTTATAAATGGCTTTATATTCCATTTTCTGCACTCAAGAGTTTGCGGATCGAAGATTGAGCAACTGGATAGATCTGAAGCCTATGCAAGAAGATTATGTATTCAAGAACAGAAAGGCATTTCGGAGAACAATCGTGATCGTGCAGACATATGGGCAAAACAATCACCAGTCGTAGTTCAACATTTTGATTAACTGAAGTTCCTGCAGCACGGGAGGTTTTTATAACGGATTGGAGCCCGAAATATCGAAATTCGGCAAACTTGAAAGGAGGGCTATGCGGCAGCAGCAGAGAAATCTGGAGAGAACAAGAATCAAACTTCTGGTTAAGGATGCGTTCAGAGATCGGCGAATGGTGCGGATCTGACGTAATAAGATGCCGAAGGAGACCTAAAATGACTGTTCTGCAGACGTATGGTTTTAAGGAGTGTAACAGGTCCAATTTGGCCCCGAGACAACGCAGGTTGGTAACATATGAAGGGCGTGATCACCGATATTGATTGATGAAAGGTGATGTGCTCGAATGCGTTGTTTATTACCAAATTACATATAAATGACAGGAGTAAATAATCAGCCCTATATACAGACATATGTGCCGGGTTGATGACATAGGCTAAGTGCTAGAATTCAGTCATTACTTAGTAGTTTATTTTTCAGTAAAATTGGCAGAAAATTAATGTAAGCATCTCCGTAAGGACATATATCGCTGCTGAAACGCCAATTTATTTTGCTAGGATTTGTGAATACGCAAATAAACATTTAGATGGCGATAAAATGTGAGCTTAATTAAAATACAAACTTATTGAAATAGTGCAAGGATAATAATAATAATAATAATAACACAACAACAAACTTCAGATGAAGCTAACCTACATTTATGAGAAGCCTTACTGATCAGCGATTCAAACCCAAAAAATCTGAACTCAAACTTTCTTCTTTCTATCTAATGAAACATTATGTTTTCTATCATGCTAAATCACTTCATCATTATTCACTTTGTTTTTTCCTCTTCCTCCTTCTTTAATCCTATTTCCTTTTAGTCAGATCATAGCCAATTTCTATTGTCTGCTATTGGCAAAATGTAGCCCAATACTATCTGTCTTTCATTCATTTTCTCTGACTCATCAGGGACTAGTACTAAGTTGATAGTCTTAGCAGTCCCGGGACTCATCTTTATTTCTTCCTCATGATACACTAGATGACATCGCCACGCGTAATTACGGAGCACCCCAAACATCTGTGGTTAAGGGCAGCTTATACTTATACGCGCGTACATACGCGCTGCACTAAGAGTCAGCCATCACGTGATATGATATTGGCAAAAAATGGGGAATGCTTATGAATACGCGCGGGCGAGCGTTTATAGTTTAAGAGTCATCTACGGCTGTCCACGTTGCCGCTTGAACCACAGATGAACCGCTAGCATGTTTTGTCTTCCTTGGGCATGAAATTGGTGTCCTATCATATTGTTTAGCCTCTGATGCATACAGACTCATGAGACGCAAAGTGTATGTAAAAGGACTGCCGACAGATGTTGCATTAATGTCACACGTAGCCACGGATGTTTCGGCTCATGTGTAATTACGCGTAATTGAGCGTGGCATGTCACCTAGTGTATCTTACTTACCTTAATGAACATGAATTTTGAATTTTGTGCATGTAAATGCTTCCCTTCTATGCCTGACTATGATCTTCTTATGAAGATCGAAATTTATGGCTTGTTGCTGGAAGTTGCTGGAAATATATTCCTTCTCATATAGGAGCACTATTCGGAAGTTACGCCGATTTTTTCTGACACTAACTCAGCGGGATTGATTCCATCTAAGTGTATTAACCGGATATCCATTCAGCTATTATAGACGGTGGCCATAAAGTCGCGCATCAAAAGGAAACCTATTTCTTTAAGTCCCTGCAAATTGCTTCAAACGGAGAAAGATGCGTAACTATTACTAATGAATATAAAATTGCATACCGTACATTATATCATATGCTCAAAATGCTACCCACTTGCATTTACACATGCATTGAGTCGATGATAGAAATTAACGTACACTACATTGAGAAGCGGCGAATCACCGTTGATTTGTATACAAACATTGCGAATTCGAGTTTCTAGATGAGTCAGGTCTCCATTCGCGCAAATCACACCAAGTGTTTGAGGAATCTCCATATGATTTAATAGTCCTTGGAATTTAGATCAGGGGACAAAAAAGAAAGGTCTCAAAGCATGGTTTCTCCAAAGGTCACACCAGACCATTATTTTGACACGCTGTGTTCTTTCGTGAGCTTCATCCAGTGAAGATTTTCTCTAACATGGTATCGACAATATTGCTTGCTCACTTCTCGACTGGGATGAAAGTTAGCTTCATCACTGAAGAGCACTTTCCGATGCACCATAATCATAACCATAATCCGATGCACATTTAATCGATTTAGAAACCACGGTGAGATTTCGATTTGACTTTTCGGTGCGACTGATCGATTTGTTGCAACAGTTAGATACATAATTTAATACGAAGCCACTACTGCTTCAATTTACCTTGTATGTTCGCTTGGTGATTTATATTTCAATTCGACAGTCATCCCGTCACTGCCAACAGTGCTGATTCTACGAAGCTACAAAGTTAGAGCAATATAATGCATGCGCAACGATAACAAAGCGTTCTAAAGTGTTGATGCAAACTTATAGCCAACGTTTCCAGTCAGATTACTTTGGTGTGCGACTTTCTAGCCACTCTGTATTTTCCTGCTTTAGATACAGTGGACTACTTATCATTTGTTTTGTTTTTCAAATTCAGAATTACTGTCAAATTTTCGATCATACACCTGATTGCCTCGACCATGCATGATTTACATTTCATATCAATGAAACGCATACCACTGTTACTATTACCGCCTTTCACCAAGTGACTATCATTTCTTTCCCATGGGGTTTGAAGAGCTGACTATGATCACCTTTTGTTTCGTGGAAAACTTTTGAGTTTCAGTCAGTAGCACATGAGCCGTGACAAGCATTTCTAATGTTCTGTAATTCAACTGCCCTATTTTCCGAACAGCCCTCGCACAAACAGGCATGTTGTTTGAATGAATATGCAAACTTGGCAAGAATCCGCTATACATGCACGTGAAAGCAATGAGTAAGTGAACAGTTGATAAAAGATTAGAGATTGAAAGAGAATGCTAAAAATTGCTGTAAATGACATAAGCATTCAACGAAAAGTTGCAAAGATATCAAAATCAAAAATTTCATGATTGTCACAACATGGGTTTCACGCTGCTGATAACGCCAACAAGGTTGTCAAAAATTCGTTACTCGTGTTGGCAATGATCAGTTTTTATAGAGCACTAAGTAGAAAGCAGAAATACCAACAAGCTCTAACTCCTACCGTGCCCTTTGGGCAACGCCTTTATGTTCATTGGGTTTTATCCCATAACTTAATGACAAGGGCTAGCAATTCAGAGTAAAATGATTCAAATCTAGCACCATGCAGCCAGCGATTGACATTGACATGGAAGGATTCAGATCTACATGAGACTAGCATCTTTGCTTTATCAGAGGATGGAACAGAAGAAAAGATTTTGTGATAATAAATACTTAAGCATCAATCGAAAAATTAATCTTTCGGATTGATGAGGTGAGACTACTACTAGACTCCTCATAATAATAGTTTTCATTTACTTTCATGTGAACAATCTGTTTGTTTTTCACATTTCAATATGATAACAAGTTCACTTTACATTTTAAGATGTTTTATCACTTAATATTTCGTTTATGGGTATCATTTGAGATAGGCTGCTGCCTCAGCTTAATGAATGTTGAAATGACATGTACAATCAATGATGCAAATTATACGAAACTTGAAAGGATTGCGGAAATTTCAACTTACTTGGAGCTCGTCGAAAATCGTATGGAGCTCCTCTGAGGTCTTTTTTATCAGTATAACCGAATTGTTTGAAATAATCAATCGTCTTCTCCAGGTAAACGATTTTGTACCGTGAACCAAGACGGCCTCCGTCCAATCTCGACATGGTTCTCGTACTTCCCCATCCTTCGATTTTCGTTTCAAAGTTTTTGTGCCAAACATATGTTTTGTGAGTTGTTCTATTGTAACCAAGTCTGTAAAGGTATAAATATCAGGCCTTATATAAAATCCATGTTGTCAGATATCGTAGCAAAATGCAAAAATACCAACCTCATGCGTTGTTGAAAACAGTCGTAAGCTTCTTTAAACGGATAGATTAGATCGATCCAGAGTACTGAATAGGCAGTATTTCCGAAATAATCGCAGGGTTCAATACTGTACGTAGTTTTAAGAGCGTATAGTTGATTTCCTCCATCTCCTGGAACTGGAATATGGAAGCGCAATGATTGCATGTCAGAATGCTTGAAATATCAGAATTAGGTGCAGTCGTCCCTCGCTATTGCGTGCTTCGTTTTACACGGCTTCACTTAAACGCAGTTTTTTCGAATGCCGACAAAATCATGTTATGCGGTCCCTCACTGACGGTAGCGGTAGTTAGTCCGGCAGCCAGAACGAGTTTCTGCAGGGAACGAGGCCGGAAAAGAAACTTTCACAGAATCAAGTACACCCCATGCCTACTTCGAATCATTACGACTACCGAGTTCTAGTGAGTTCCTCCTCTTGTCAGACAGGATCAAAGAAAACACACTGTAAATCCAGTGGGACGCAGATTGCAGTTTTTGGTCTTCTGAGTCTCTTCTGAGGTCTGAAAGTCTTCTATTTGAATGAAGTCTTCTAAGCTTATAAACTGGAAAGTATTAAGTCTAGGGTTATAATTTTTGACATGGAATATCTTCAGGTCATTTCCTTTTATTTGCTTGTGCTCTTATTATGCATCTAATCGGCAATGTATGTCAGAATGTGGTTGAATGTGGATAAAGTTGCTCAAAATGTTTGAGTTTGCCGACATTAAGAGGCTCGTCAAATCTAAATGTGTTTAGCTTTATAGACAGGGGTGCATGAACATCATAGGAAATGACCTGAAGGCATTCCACTGGGCTTAGTACTTTTCGTTCAATCAAAGAAAACATAGGAAATTTCATTTTAGCTGAAAACAGCAATCTGCGTCCCATCGGATTTACACGTGTTTTTCTTTAATCCTGTCTGAAAAGAAGACGAACTCAGTAGAACTCGGCAGACGCACCGATTCGTAGTAGACATAGGGTGTGCATCATTTTGTGAAAGTCTCATGTTCGGCCTCGTTTCCTGCAGAAACTCGTTCTGGCTGTCGGACTAAGTATTGCTACCCATTGCTACCTTACAACAAAATCCTTGAGCTGATGAAAAGACTGCGCAAGCTGCCTATTACATTGGTTTTCAACCGCTTACCACAGCACTGATCGCTTACGCTTTGGCTTAATTGATGCCTACGAAGATGCCACTGACACAATGTTTAGAATGGCATATACTTATCAAATATGTGTAAACAAATCTAATGCATGTAGTACGTTAATGGTTAATCCCACTGTCTGTACTGTTTCTAATTGTTGTCTACTAAAGCCTGGTAATGGGAGTGTAGAGATGCATACGTGCGCATATGTATGTTGTTTAATGTCTAGAGAACTCTATTGGTATTTAAAAGCTTGTTAAGAATTTTTTCTATGCTACAAACAGGAATTTAGACTATTCTATTTGTAAATTACCAATCATACAGAGCGGAAGTTCACCTAAATCGGTTGGGTCTGAAACAAATCAACCGCGTTATACGAGTGACGACCGCATATCAGCCTTGAGTGAATGTACGAAGAACTAAGTGTTAACATTGATAGTAAAAGCACATAAGAAAAAAGAACAGTCAAACCAAAAACTGAAGTAAGATTTAAAGTCACAAAGTGAAGCGGTTGGAAAAATTCGTGCAAAGTAAATTACAGTGCAGTTAAATTGGGCATGCATGACAATCAATAAATTTAAAAATAAGGGCATGGAGCAATCAATTAAATGCAATCATCAGAGGTCAGCAATCAAGTCATAATATTTGCAGTTGAAAAAATCAATAAACTACAGGTTTTTTATAATGGCTATCAATTAATTGTTGATAGTTACAAATACTAATTAGCGACAAGTTGTTAATACTGTTCTGGACTTTCGTGTTGTGCACTTCAACGTCAAAAGCTACACGTGACTCACATGCATCTGAACAGTGAATGCCATAAAACACTAGGATGGACGATGGACTTCATAGATGCAAATCTTAAACATGCGGATTTAGATGCTAATAATCAATACAGACTTAAATATTATACACAGTGGCGTCGCGTGTTCCCAGACCACAGGCCTTCGCTTGGCATTGGAATTTCTATACCAGACTTTTTTATGTTATAACATTAATTTTCATAAAAGATGAATTTTTAATAACAATTTCCCGAACATTTTTTAATGCCAAGTGAATGTGCACATGAGAGGTTGATTGCTCATGTCGCCTAACCGCCTTGCTCAAGGAGCTGAGATTACTATATCCCCTCTCTGTCCAGACCACATTTTCTCGAGAAAAAAGGATGAAGGGAAACAGTTTCTTGCGTTTCTCACGGCTGGTTAGCCACTCATGTGTTTGAACTTTGATGCATTAAAATGTCTTGTATCTTTCTTCTTTCATTCTATGTGAGTACTTTCAATTTTTAAATCAGGTGTTGGCCTACCTTGCTTGACGACTGTCATCTTTTCAGTATATTCCCTTCGGACGAAAGGCGTGATTATGAGCTCATCTACAGTACTAAACATAGCGTCATATCAATCACGCAAAAACAAATCATGGAATTCTACCGAATCTGGGTGTTCGAGTCAGATGCACTACTCTGCACTCATTGGAGAACGCTCATCATCTGATCACACTCTTATCTGAACGTCAGTCGACCAGCTGCTATTGTTGACGTAATGGCCTCTCTGACGATAAACGAAGGACACAAACAATTGGGTTGCGCTTCCCTTTCTATATTTAGGTACCGAGCCTCGATCAAGAATAACGGAGAATTTCATTGTAAAAATTGGAGAGGGCAAAGCATTATGTCTATCGGGAAAGCCAATGTTGGCACTGGCGCATGCGCTTGCTGCCTCACACGCACACAACTCTGTTTCGCTCCGTCTGAACACACGACTAGCATGTGTGTCTAATCGTTAGAAGGAAACAGCTGTGATTCGTGCACGCGCAGCAAAACTGTTCACTCTAAGGTTAAGCGTCTGATTTTGAGACGGACAGCTACCACGAGAAGCTATCGAATTAAATTTAAATGTAATGAATGATGACACTTTTCATTTTTATAAATGTTGGTAAATTATTATTTAGGATGCGCCGAAGGCCTCGCAGGTACGGAGAAGACGCCACTGATTATACATTCTACTATACGAGTACACTTTATATTACATTCTTACAGACTTAAATTCATCCTTTAAACTTACCTGGATTTTGTAAGATTGTGACATTGAATGCTGCATCAGATATCGTCGATTTGGAGTTCTTGAAGCAATGAGTCTGTGATGGTGATGTTTTGCAAGTATAGCATTCTACGTCTATGTAATGCTGCTCCTATCTAATCATGTAAAATAAATGTCCAATTTTGATTCTACTAGCTTAAAGAATGATTGATCATATTCATAAGTGAACTATTCCATCCTTTAATGTTTAGCTCAGCTCGTCTCTCTACTGCAGCGCGTCATTATTGATATTACAGGGTGCAACAAAAGTTTCTCGTCAAATTTTCTCTCCGTTTGAATGACAAAGTAGCTGCAGACGAGTAACATTAGTACGAAGCAACAGCTATATATTGATTATCAATGCCACGAAAAATGATCACCATATACATCACAGTTTTGCTTTTGACTTCGATTTCGATAAAATGCAAAATACTCGAATGGAACGAGTTTGCAAACTCAGTGATTTGTTCTGTGTGTTGAGCTCCCATTTCTTTCTGATACGCAGAACCAGTTGCTCAAGGTTCTTTGGTTTATTTTGGTACTTCATGGATAATTGGGTCTTGTAACATAGACCAGAAATGATAATTTGAGCTCAAGTCCTGGGCGTCGCGTGCACTATCGATCCAGACTTTCATACTGACTTCCTAAGTAAGTGCGCAGGATATGTCGATGTCACATAATCATCATATTCTGCTTCAGCATCCGACACTGCTCGTCATTTGTTACCATAAAATATTTTTGAAGCCACAGATATATAGTAATAATATACTTTATTTGTGAGATAGCGAGCCCAGTGACAACATTTTAAAATAAAAACGACAAGTATTGGTCGATCGATTTCATGTCCATTTTCATGACATATCTTCAGGACAAACATAAATCTAGATAAAACCTTTAAATACAACAGGATGAGAACTTGTCAAGCTAAAAGAACAATTGGCAATTGCGTCTAACTCCTCGAAAATTGAATACAAGCTAAAACAATACAATAAGAGCTGATTTACATTTACAATTACGTCTAAAACTGTCAAGGTCACAATGCTAAAACAATAAAATTGGGACTGAAGATTCGTGTTCGTTCATCAAGGTTGAGCTATTGCTTTCTTTCATGACCAGACTTTCAGCAGTGCGAGTGTACTTTGTGCGAAAAACTATTTGGAAATTGTCATAGCTATTTCTATGAACGTGTTTGGTAATTTCAGAATCTTTAGGTCTACCTTCCAAGTGTTCACGAATTCTGGTGATAAAGTGCCTACGAGGCATTATTGGCGACTACCGTATATTAAAGAAAAAGAAAAACAAACTCTCAAAACTGTTCACTCGATTAATCGAATTTTGCCTGACACTTGCAAATTATCTGTCGTTTTCGATACTTTCAAAACGAGCAAATTGTTTCCGAACAAAGATAAAGTGCCTATGAGTCTCGCCTCTAATCTTGTATACAAATTGAAATGTTGGCAATGTGACAATTGCTATATTGGTGAGACTCGTAGGCACTTTATCACCAGAATTCGTGAACACTTGGAAGGTAGACCTAAAGATTCTGAAATTACCAATTCATAGAAATAGCTATGACAATTTCCAAATAGTTTTTCGCACAAAGTACACTCGCACTGCTGAAAGTCTGGTCATAACACGAATCTTCAGTCCCAATTTTATTGTTTTAGCATTGTGACCTTGACAGTTTAGACGATTGTAAATGTAAATCAGCTCTTATTGTATAGCTTGTATTCAATTTCGAGGAGTTAGACGCAAATACTTGTCGTTTTTACGCTTACAAATCGTGATAAAAGAGAAGCAGTTATCGTTTCGTGCGCGAATATGGAGGTTTCGAATAAGCGGTAGCAGGTCTTCTCACTGGCATTTAAGATGTCACTATTTGGAGAGATACCCATAATTCTGATGGCTCTCTTTTCGATGGAAACAATTTTTTGAATGTTTGTTGCAAAACACGGAGCTGGCATATACAATAGAACGAATGTAACAAACGTAAGCTGATAACAAAACATCTGGTGGGCAACCGCATCTTCGCAAATTATGCAAAATGCACATACGTCTTGAGGCCTTCGAAACAATATTATTAACATGGTGATTCCATTTGAGATCACTATTGAACGTGATGCCAAGCAATTTACAATTGGAGACGGTATTGAGTTTTCTCTTAATTCGAGAAAACACAGAAAATCACATTTTTTCATTTATCAGCTTTCTTTGATTCTGTCTGACAAGAAATTGGAAGTGGGCAGAACTCGGCAGACGCACGGAGCTCCTTCATCGAGTTCTTATTTCGACGGTACCCGTGCAATAATCATTGATTGTTTGAATTGCATTCACAATTTATATGCATATTATGCATCCGTGTAGCAACATTTCTCAATGTATTTAATCATCAAAGCTAAGTCAAAAGAACACTTACATTGAGCAACAAAAGAAGCTGTATTGATCACTGAGCTGTAGCTTATCAAGAAAACAAAAACGGTGAACATGGTTGACATATGGAATTTTTCCGACAGACTCCATGCCTATTGCGTCAGTCCTAAAAGCATATACAATTCTTGAGCAGAGATTGATTGATCACGCATACTACACGCGAGCTTAAATGAACAAAATGCTGAAATACTATGCCGGTACCACATGCACATATACATTTCTAGCACCAATTAAGTTCCTGCTGATATTATTACGCAGACCAGATTCTATATGGTCTCGACGGTGTTAGTGATTACGTGATCATTGCGTTGTGCTTCTTTAATCGTGCTGTAGTGATTCCCAGTGACTGGTCTCTTTTCACACTTCCTGTTAATTCTCAGGAAGTATTCAAATCCTCAGCTTTCTGTGGAGAAGTGCTCCATGTTCTGCTGCTATACGTTCTCAGCTGAATTTCACTGATTGTGCATTTTAATTTGATGTTCAGGTACAACCCCTGCAGCACCCTCGTTGGCGATGGTAGGCCTACCATATGCAACACCAGGATTTAAAGCAACCCTGGAGCTTTTCGTGCCACCCTGGTTGAGATTGACTGATCTACATTTGTAATAATGACCTTGCATCAAAGAAGATTCTATGAAGAACTCATTTAATGGGTAGAAAAAAATAATGAAAATTACAAAATCAAGTTAGTCAATTAAAAAAAAGTCTAAAGTCAATTAGTTTTTTACTTAGATTAGCCTACTTAAGCATATCTGGAGGATGTTCCTCTATGAGCAACGATTTCCTATTGATACATAAGAGCAACTGACATCAATAAGAGGCTATCACATGAAAAGCAATTTTCAGGAAATTGTTAAACCATGTTCTAATGACACAGTGATGCAAGTATTGCGGCGGTTAAAATTTTCGCTTAACCGGTTAACCGATCAAATATGCCAAAATCAGCCAAAAAACTTACTGTACTTATCCATTAGAAAAATTTTTCATCAAAATAATATTTTGCATCATCATAGTTGGGATTCCAGTTATTATCATAGTTGGATAGTCGTCAGGACAAAACTGAACGACGTGTGCCTGTAAAGGGATGAAAATTCGACATTTACTTTTCTTTTATTATTACATAGGCTATCCGATTCGGACAACATATATTTTTTGATTGAAACAATATTTTAATGTTAATGAAACACAATGTTAATTATAGTTAGTTATGGTTAGTTTGCCGTTTCCTTCATAAAAAGCATTCTTTTTTGTCGAATATGCTTCCATACACTTATATTAGATTAGTGTTAGGATTCTTGGTTGAATTTCAATAAAAGATAAATACTTCTATTTAACCGCGGTTAAGCGGTTAACGTAGATTAACAGGTTAAGGATAGCTTAGCCGGTTAACCGCTGCAATTCCTGCACTGATGTCATTGAAATTCAGCGAATAACCAGCTAATAACCGTCACAAAATTCAGTTATACTGAAGTAGCGGGCTTGACTTCGGCTGAATCTTGCCATGGGGAAAATGCAGATGACATTACTATTTCTCGTGAAGTAAGACCTTTTTATCGAGGCATTTCAGCTACCAATGGCAATCATCGTTATGCAAATGAATCTTGTAGATGACATTCATTGGAACTCATCACTTTCATGCATGACAGAAATACATCAGCGCATTACTAACTCATCAAATGGTGCATTCAAGAAATTAATTAAAAATATTCTACTAGAATCAAATAATAAAAAGAATAAGTGAAGGAAAAAACGCTGACAAACACTAAAATTGCAGTCTAAACTAAACCACACGTCACCTAAAGCATGCTTTATTACAGAAGAAAGGCACTGAAGCCCCTCGATGCAAGAATTTGCTTCACAAGAAATAACATCGCCTTATGCGGGTTCATTAAACTTCATTTAGAATATAAATCATCATGATCTAGAAAGATTCTTATAAATTTTGATGGATAGGTCTATGCCTAAAAGTCATACATGTAATTCTTCAGTCACATGACTTCAATATAAATATATTATCAAAATATTTTCTTGTATAAAATTCGCAATGTCGGACATTAGGGCGATTGTGAACAATTACGAAGCCGAATTGCTCTCAGTTCTCATCATCAACTATATCATTAAATGGCATGCATATCTGCAGCAACTTAGTGGTCTACGTGCACGCACGATTTCATTCTTTCCAATATCCTAGTCACAGTAAAGATGTAGAGAAAACTTGCTAATTCCGCACTTTTATTATCTCTATCATCATGTACCACCTAGATGGAAAGCACGACTATATCACGAAGCAAACGACACCATTGATGTTTTCAGGCATTACAATTTTTATCATTTCTCGTTCGCAGGATGGTGATTTTTCTGTCTTGATTTAGTTTTGAAAATTCTGCTAGAATTATGCTACTAGAAACCTGCGGCTAAGTAAGATTTAAGATGGTTAAGTACTTGTAAGTATTGGAAAATAAATTTTTGAGATGTACTATGTAGGTCCAAGACTTGAAATTACTAGGAATTATAGGACAATATAGGAATAATTATAGGACAATGCGCCGATGTCTAAGCATCCACTGACATCATTTGACCATCGTGTTGCCTACATTTGAGATGTGCAGATTGGCATGTCAGATGAAGCAGCGTTGTCTTAGGCATAGAAACTAATTTTAATGAGGTAAAGTCATTTAATGATTATCAACACGCAATTAGCAAACAATGCACTGGCTCCCATGAAAGAATCGCATGATTATGAAATGATAAGTGTTTTATTCGATATGAATGAAAATCTTACATTCATAATTACAAATTCATAATCAATTAATCGATTATTGAGGAGTCAATCGCGCCCAGTACATATTGTATGAGAACACTTACCAAAGATAACTGGAGTTCTGTCTATATCGCCTATATTTCGCCCTCCTGAGATTGGTGTTGAATCGATGAGGTGCGTAAATATCAGCAAAACCAAACATAATGAAGTACAAAAAGGATATAAGAAAATGCTCCTCGCCATGCTTTTCAACAGCTCATACAGCTCGTCACGATCTTGCAATCTCAATAGAAGTAACATAACTTCTTTTATACCCTCCAAATGATTCACAATAAGATTGATGGCTCGATCAGGCATTGTGACTGGCCAGTGAGCTTATAGTGCATGATGTAAGGCTGTTCTTTGTGCTGTCATCAAACAATCTGGTAGACATATGATGGAACCACAATCTTGACAGGATCGAATCGCTTGCATCATAAAGTGACTATTTTTCTAATCTGATCTTATTATCAGTCAAATACATTGCTGCGAAAGTCGGAGGTTTCAAATGTCCTACATAAGAAGTACAATGTAGCTTTCTTTATCCGCATTTGAGTCGCCTGAAGATAGCCTCCTGCAGTGACTGAAAGGTCTCGCTAAGGCAATGAAAATTGGAAGTCGATAACATCTCTCACTTTTGGTCTTTCCTCGAATTTGAAAAACAAGTTTCTGGCCCTCTGTTCAGTGAAATAGCTTTCTTTTCATGATGACGCCTCAATATTTTGAGATAATATCTCATGTAGACATCGGTAGCACATAACTTTGAAGTTAGATAAATGTATTGGTATGGCTTGGTTATAATTGGTTAAAAAGTTTGGGAAAGCCAAGTGAAGTTCTGCATTATTATTAAGCAATTCAATAAATTTCGACTATAATAAATTCATAGTGATTAGTTATCATAAAATTGAACTGCCTAGCCATGGTATAGGCCTAAGTCCTTTTTCGCTTGCTTTTGGAAATTCTCTTGAAAATGACTGCGGATTTTTTGTAGTCCAATTATATTGAATTATTTAATGATAATAATGTACCAGCTTTACTTGGTTAACTCAAAACTTTTCATCAAATATAACTTTGATTTTCCACCCGCAGGACAATCACGTGAGATGTCACTTGTTTGAATATTAATGTATACACATTATTGATTATGCAATGACGAAAAGTCATTGAAACATCACTGCACGTAGGCCGGATTGTTGTAATTGCGACCATTGCGGATATAAATATAGTTAAGATGTTTCCTTAGCCCATATAAGTTAACGCTGAAGGCGTTACCCCTGGCAATGGCAATGCCGATCCGCTGCTTCAGCCATGAAGTTTCTGTCTAACAATAATAGTATTAATAGTAATAACAACAATAATGCACTATCAAATAGTAATTGCTTTAATGAAATTAAACTTTGATTTGGCGCTGCAAATGTAATTACTGATTTTTAGGTCATCATGTGGCAAAAATGCACAGAAATCAATTATCAGAAACATACCCTAACCTACATGCACTAACTAAGCTTGGTGCCAAATTTTTTTCAATCAATCAATTTATTGTATCCAAAGTAGATCGATAACTAGTAAGTGGGCCGCCACCAGATGAGTGATAAGTGCGTTATGATGAGCACAAAAAGAATAACTCATGTGCTTATATTGTTCATCAATTCTGTGAATGCACTTGACATTTAAATGATGAATACAAGTAATGAAGCTTAAAAGAATAGTATCAGTCATCGCATGAAAAATTAAGAAATGACATTGTTTTCAGTTGCATTCATATACTGTTTTCCTTTTCTTCTTTGATGGATTCGTTGTTGAGGGAAATTGAGGCATCGGTGTAGTAGGAGGAAGTTGAAGTCCGCCCGGTGGTGGGTGTTGTCTTTCTCCCAATACAGTTTTGTCGGTGAAATCCTTCTGAAGGTACATGTAAAGTCGGTCCATTAGGGTGTCAATCTTCTCATCAAATACTTTGTAGGTGTCATCTATCTCAGGAGAATCTGTAAAGAACAGATACATTAGTCAGTCACACAGGGCATCGTCTGAGAGCACAATGTACTAAATGAAAGCTATATGAGGCCTAACATGTTGGTATTAGGCTTCGTACATCGATAGTATTTCAACTACTTTAGCAAAACATATATGGCCTTAACTATAATTGAGACCATGGACCCATAAAGGGTATACGCTCGTATTATTGATCTATAGGGTAAATTAGGAAGCTATCTTAGCTATTCGATACGCAAGTTTGCTGGGTAGTCTGATGTCGTGGATTGTAGATCTATCTGCACAGCCCTTTGCTTTGACCCTATCATACCCGGGCGATTTTGCGCACCGAAAACCCGAGGGAAGGTCCTGGAGCCCTCCCCCCTCTGATTTTGATGTTCCCATGATTTAATCGTTCTCAAAATTACTCTACACAATTAACGCATGCTTATCTTAATGGTGGCATTAGCTTTTACCAACTCAGTCAGCTTGTGACTATAGCTAGCAATTATAAATTTGAGTCATTCATGTAAGCGGGTGACCTACAGAGGTATAGAATGTCCCCTAATCTAAGGGTATCCTGTCATCAAAGCTTTTCAAAGAAGTATTTGGTCATGGGAATTAGTTGTAGGAAATAATCGTAGAAAAATCCTGTTGGAATCGAACGAAGAAATTTCGTCCTACGACAAGTCTAGTATCTCGTCGTTGGTTACAGGTTTGCACTTTCGTCTTTGGATTTCTTTGTCTTCCCCTTCTCGTGACATTTTGGTTTTGTTGATATTAATCAGAGCATGGAACTTAAAGCTTCTGACATTGATCTTCATTGTTTGATGGCGTTATTTCTTCTGAAATATTCCATGAGGGCAGGGTTTCACAGGGTGCAGGGGGCGCGACGCAATGGCTTCTGCCAAGACTGCTTCACTTATTCTATGACCAGGATCCAGTGTTGGAGAAATACGCAGCAGAACACTAGAGGCACTTTCCTCATTGATGACAGCCATGCGTGTGCGCGCGCAGAACAATTCCCTTTTGTCAATGCGTGTGCTCTTCGAATAATTGTTCGCTTTGCATCTACATAATTGTGCGAAATGGGATTCTCTCGTCTCGCATATCTGAAAAACAAAGTCCGCAGCCGCCTCAATGTTTCTTTAGATCTTCGGTTGCAGATTTCTTCGAAGAAGCCTGGTTTTGGAAAGCTGTCCAAACAGGCTCGTTTGTCTCATTGAGGCGCAACTTTTATGTACAAACCTTTTAATAAATGTACCAAAATTTCCTTCTGGATGCTGCTTTCTTTTCACTTCACCATGCACATTTTTGTTTGATACACCGTCGGAGATGATACTTTGTCGTAAATGTAGGAATAGTTATGAGACTGGCAAATACCGATAACTGAACATCAGAATTTACGTTATGGGGCATCGACAAGTTTATAATGGGGCGCGAGGCAGTAGTTAATAATTTCGGGGGGGAGGTCACGAAAAAAGGTTGAAAACCCCTGCATTAGGGCATTAGCTTAACTTAACATTTCTCCAGTTCTCTCGTATTTGCAACACGTTGTGATTTAAATATTTGTACAGATTCAAACAGTTTCAATCATTGACACGGTTCCCAAGGGTATACCTGTCTTAGAGATTCTTCCTATTCTGAGCTACGGCGATTTTAAGTGAAAATGGTCAAAATTTTCGATTTCTTTAAAAATGTAAAAATGAAATCTGCTGTGTATTGATCTTCTCGTAAAATAGCTCGCTCTACTGATGATTAGGAATGCCATGAATAATCGATCGCGATTCAGACTAGTAATTTAATTGATTCGTACTGCAAAACGTATACGGCTCTCCTGAAAAATCTCCATCTGGCTCAATTTTAAAGCCTACAATTGATTTTATCCAAAACATTGGTATTCGGTTAAGAACCGGAACCGGTGAATACTTACCGGATATATACGCAAACCGACTGTCAACGTTAATTCCAGCATATTTGGATCCACCAAAGCCGAAGAAACTTTTCAATTTCCTCACAATATAATCCACTATCTCATATTTGTTCTCCACAGTATTCCAGTTCTCTTTAACCACCGCAAATGATTCATTGACGATTGAGAGGAAAAAATTGATCAAAATAAAGCTAACGAAAATCATGTAAATGAAGAAAAAGACCAGGCCCATAACGCCAGCTCCAGCGGCAAATTGACTAAATTCAAATTTGTCTGAAAAAAAATATTTAATTAATAAAACTGATTATTCAAGCTGAGGATAGCAACTGCGTAATTTAAGAAATAGATTTCAAATGGGTTATAGAGACTACTCAGGTTAGAATCAGGTCAAAACTCAATTCAAAGAAAGTGTAGCTTATAGTTTACTCGTACTATCTTTGTTGATACAGGTATTTGACAAACTTCTTGGCTGAAAATCATCAGCCATAATTTTCTCGGTTTAGTCCACAACAGGGCAGGCAGCGGTTCGTTATAAACTTTCAATTAATGCTTGATATTCAAATGGAATCTGAAAACCAAAGTAAATTTCTAGAACTTGTTATACACAGTAGTGCAGAACGTATCAGAATCGTATAAGCAGGAATTGTTCTTGTATTCTAATTTGCTAGAAATGTGTTTGACCTTGAATATCGCTACAATTGCAATGTGATTATGATTTTAGCCCTTCCATGCATATTGTGACCTTTTGGCAATATTTTGACCCGCATGTTTCAGATCTACATTGAACACCAATCTTGATCCCATCATGGCAAAAAATTAACCAAAACAAAGAAGAGATCAATGCGATTCTAATGGCACCATTCTCAACCTCGTGCGATGCCTGTAGAAAGGCGACAATTGCATGTAAATAGAAACTTCGAAAAACCTTGAAAAGAATCCATGCACGAAAGGGTTTATTTCTTTCTTTCTTTATTGGTTCACGATGCAGTGAAAGCATTTCAAGGGAATGAGTTATTAAAAAGCAACAAAAATAAAAGTGACAAATAAAAGAATACACAACAATAAGCACTACAATTAGCGACCAAAGCGAATAAAAGATTCACTGAATCGTCGTGTTTTAGCACGAGGAGCTCGTAAGGTCAATGGATTCCGCAGACTGGGAAGACATTCACTAAAAACACATCGCAGTGAATGGCTTGGCTCAGATTCAATGAGACGAAAAAGTTTAGCACACATGTCTTCGACAAAAACCGATAATTCAGTAAAATATAATTTTGAAAAAAATCTAGCAGCGTAACGCTCAACACGCAAAAGCTTTTGAAACAAATTCTTGTGGAGGTTGCAATAAGCTGGAAATGCATAAGTAAGCACAGATCTTATGAATGCCACATGACAACGGTAAATCAACTCAAGTGAGCAGTTTACCATCCTTAAATTGCGCAAAATATACATCCTCTTATAACATTTCGCCGTTACTTCGGTCACATGATCACTCCATGAAAAATCGTTAGAGAAGATGACTCCAAGGAAGCGCATAGACTTAATAGTAGGAACTACAACGCCATCAAGCGAGAAAACATCATTTAGTGACAGGTGAGCTTTCGTAACACAGTTCATAATGCAACTTTTTGCTAAATTCAGTTGAAGACCAACATCACGCGACCAATTTTCAATATGAGTCCACTCAATCTGTAAAAGATCATCATCTTTAGAACGCACAAAATGCACTACAATAACATCATCTGCGTATTTCAACATCAGTGAATTACTGCAAACAGGTTTCAAAGAATCAATTACCATTGAGAAAAGCATTGGCCCTAACACGCTGCCCTTTAGCACACCGCTAGTTATAGGTAGCCAAGAAGAAACGTCGGTATCCAGGGAAACACGTTGGATTCTATTCGACAAATAGTTAAGTATGAATAGGACAACATCTTTAGGCAAATCAAACTTTACCGCAGCAGATATCACCGATGAAAACAAAGGTCTATCAAAGGCTTTAGAATAGTCAGCGGCCAAAACTCGTACCGCACCCGATTTTGTATCCAAAAATTCCCGAATTCTATGATTCAGTAAAGTGGCCGCAGTTATCGTTCCTTTGCCTACGCCAAGAACATAGGCGAACTGTCTTGGATCAAATTTATCCCTCACATTAGGTAAAATCCATTTTACAAGTATCAATTTTTCCATCACTTTAGAAAGTACAGACAATTTCGAAATGGGTCGAAAATCAGAGGCTGACTTAGGCTTATTAGACTTAAGGATAGGAACAATGGTCGCGAATTTGAAAAAGGAAGGCACTGACGCATACAAGAGACATTTATTGAAAATGCAAAGAAATAGCACTAGCCAACTCAACCGAGTGATCCTTGTACACCCAGTACGGAATACCATCTGCTCCGCCACTTCCTTTGTGTAGCTGGCGTAAATGATGCTCCACTTCCAGATCCGATACACACAAATCGGCTTCCTTTAACGCAGATATCACGTCAAAATCAATAGCCGAAGAATCCTCTTGATATGCAGATGAGAAATAGTTGTTGAGGGATTCAGCTTATAAATTCAACCCTGAAATCTTCTTCGAATGATTTCTTGAGACCAAACGCAAACGTTTCCATGCCTCTCGAGAATTGCAAGATTCCTCAGCTCTCTTCAAATAACCTTTCTTTAGACATGAAGTTAGTCGCTCAACATCGCAACGCAATCTGAGGTACTTGCTTGCAATGTCGTTTCTTGTAGAAAGCTCGATCTCTTTGGTCCATCAGAATCTTGAGCTGTCCATTCATCCATGGAGGATCCGAATTTTGAAATCTCACTGTAACCCATGGAAAACAGCTATCAAATATAAACCATAGCACGTTCTGTAAAACAGTTGCGGCGACGTTAAAGTCCACAAACTCAGTAATAAGATTCCAGTTAACAAGGGAAATGGTTTTGGAGAAAGATAGTTTGCTAGAACTGCTATAATTGCGTATTCTCTTCTTAAATGTAGTTCTTCTAACACGACGTACCTTCCATCATACAACGGAATGATCAGATTTACCCAGTGGAGCCAAAATTGTAGGCTCAGAATCACAAGAAATGTTGGAGTAAATCTGATCCAAAATTCGGTTTCCTCTAGTGCAATGGTGCACCATTTTCCTCAAGGAATAGATGTTCTCTAAATCCGTAGTATGGTTGATCAATTCATTGAAATCACCACATAAAATTATTCTCAGGGATGAATATTCCGGTGATAGAGTTACATACTCCAAAATATCCATTATGCACAACAGGGCATCATTGTGTTTATCAATATCTTTCCAAAAAGGATGATAGACAGCTATCACAAGGAGATTCAAGGATGGAAATAGAATAGGTAAGATCTCACTTTCGCAGGACGAATTTGCATCCACCACAAAATCCGAAGAAACAATATTATAGCTTATGTGGTTCCTGATAAAATATATTAAACCACCTCCATGTTTGTTGCGGTCTTTGCGAACAACTTCATAACTAGGCACCATAATGGCAGAATCAGGAACCGATCCATCTAGCCACGTCTCCGTCAAGATTGCAATATCAGACTTCAAATCAGCAAATTTCAATTCAATCTCATCAGTTTTGTTTGATAATGATCTGGCATTAGTCAAGAAAATAGAAGGAAGCACATTACGGTTTATGCTATTATCGGAATCGATGGTATTTGAAGTCATACACTTTCTCAAATTACGTCGATCACAACGGCAAGTATTCTTGGCATCCGATGACAAAAATGAACGATGAGAGATTATAGTTGGAATGTGAGCTTAATTTATTTATTGAGATTAATGAATTTGTGCAATTTTACCTAAAATATTTATCAGTTACCGTATTCTTCATTTAATCGACACCAAGCTTCACACATACATGTAGATGCAGAGTCAGCAGTATAATATTGCCTCTAGAATTTAAATTTAACCGATGTCAGTATAGATTAAATACAAATCTTAAAACATTACCATTCGACACTTCGTTTTTCTATTCTTTCAACGCAATGTCTTCAAAATCGTGAACAAAATTTCAATGTACAATGCGCATATGTAAATAATAATGATAGACTTTATTGGTTCACATTACATGAATCGTTGAACGCATTACATCACAATCAAAATAACATAAATAGGGAAATCCAAGAAGCTCAGTGAGTGATGAATGGAAGAAAAAGGCTATTGACAATGTCTGATGCAGGAGCTCTTGAATCTTTTAGTTCGTGGAAACAGTGGCTTTAGTTTTGAAACTCAACGAGAATTTTTATCGTTTGTTCTACATTGAACATGCAACGAAGTGGATGACACTCACACCTCAAATAGAGTAGGCCTCGTCGCAGCCAGTGATACGGACATTGCACCGTTCGATAGAGGAAACTTCTCAAGTAAATATTTAGGGCATCACAAAAACAGCAAAACGCATAAGTTAAAATGGAATATATATGTGTATATATATCATGGGTCTTGTCCGTGAGAAGCCTGAGTGACAGGTGAAAACTGTTTGGGCAGAAATCATTTGTTTTCTTTGATTCTCCGAGGGACTTATTTTTCTAATTCACTTTGTCCATTTTTGCATCTATCTATATTTCAATTATATATATATATATATATATATATATATATATATATATATATATATATATATATATATATATATATATATATATATATATATATAATATAATATATAATATATAATATACATATAGTTATTAATATTTTTCTTGTTTTATATATATATATATATATGTAGGAAAAATTATTAAATCCAAAATGCACGAAATAATATAGAAATTACGGCACCCACATGTTAGATGAAAAACTAGCTCGTCGGAAGGCCCGACCAGTTTCTGCCTGTTGCAACCTTCTCAAGGGCATAAAATGATGTTGACATAAATTCCAGATATCTTTCAAATACATCAAAATAATGTAACGTAGATACACACATAAAATGATCAACAAAGAAATCAATAGAGATGTTACGGCAGAGAGATAATGTCATATATCTCGATTTAGAGTGGAATTTATAATTCTTATGCCTAGTTTTTCTTTTTCCTCGCGGTATAATCGTGTGCTATTAGGTGGCAATTTTAGAATTGGCATGACATGGAAATATACTTCTAAATCTTGAGTACAGCCAAATATGTGATTGCTGACATAGAGAGTTCGGTAATTTGCATCGCGTATTTGTTGCCTATGGACCCGAACTCGCTAACGTAATGAGTCCCCAGTTTGACCTATGTATAGACTTTTACATCCTTGACATTGAAGCGCATAAATTAAGTCTTTTGAGTCACACTTCATATTATGTTTGATGTTAAAGGTCTTCGTTTCATTATGTATTTGATATGGTGAAGATGTTTTTTGCAAAATATTCTTATGTTTATATACCAGCGATTTGGTAGATCTACATAAGTAGTATGAAACTCATCAACTGTCAAAAGCAAAAATGTCTAACACTACCTGTTTATATGGAGTTGATATTTTTCCCTATATGTAGGCTATATTATGCTCTTTGGTCAAAAGGAATGGAAATTTACTAGCAAGCATCTTTATTAAACGCAAATTAAGCTGATTATCAAGGAAATTCCATGAATTTCAATATAATATGTAATGTGAACCAATTATTACTTCTACAGTTAATTATGATTGTCTTTGATTATGTTATTTTGTTTAACCAGTGGCAGGTAGATTGTGATATGATCACGCTTAAGAAAATACTCTTATTAAGAAGGTTATTCATTAACGTATTAGCAACCCATCATATTGCTAATTTAACAAACACAACCTCTCCAAAGTTTTCATGACACGAAGGATTTGTAAAACACTACCGGTACTTCTGTATTGATATCATCACCAGTCAATTCCGTGGTAATTTCTCCAAAAGTGCAAAAATTTGCATATCTGACATGTGGCACTGGGTCTCAACTCGAGTTCATTTCATAGAATCGAAACTGCGTACACATTGGGGATTTCATTAACACTCAGTTGCTACTTTACATGATATACCAGTACTTACCTATGGATTTCAATAATATCATAACTTAGCATCTACATAAGTAAGTATCTATGAAATGTACATGTATGTATTTAATGCATAATATACATTTTTCTCAGGTGGTTTTTCGAATTAAAGCACTACTGACTTACTCAAACTCATCACTCCAAGAGTCTCCATCGTTGTACTGAATGCATGAAATGAATCAACGGTCTTGTAGAACATCAAATATGCCATTTGACCAAATGCAAAAAAGATGATAAGGAACTGTATAATATAATACATCAGAGGGGTTGATGATGTCACCAAGACGTTAGATAGCATCATCATTTTGCGGTTGAAGTTAAGTAGTTGAATGAACTTGATTGTAAATACAAAAACAATTATTCCCAGTAATATTTGATTCGCCTGGAAGAAATGATCAATTAATTGCACAAGTGCAGTTGACATTATAGCTCGCGAAATTGTCTTACCTCGTCCAACATAACGACATATCTGAAGTTGACAAATTTATTGGGATTGTTATTCATAAAACTTTTGACAACCAGTTGTGCAAATATTCGAGCAACGTAGAAACCAATTTCAACGAGAGAGGTGATTACGAGGAAAAGATTGAGAAAATGCCAAAAATCCTGAAAGTGTTGGTCATCATAATCATTGAGTCAAAGAATAAAAATGTCCTTTTATAGTATATGATGCTCCAATGTGTCAGCTCTTCTGCTGTTCCTGTTCGATCTGTACACTTGAAGTCTCATGACTTATTCAAGGAGGGCCTAATTATATTGATGCACATCTGTTCTTTCTCTTCTCTATATATCTTTCCACAATTAAAAGGTAATTAAAAATGGGCATTACGTAAAATGAGGGCTTACAGTTATAGTACTAGCACAAGAAAATACACTTTTGTTGACATAAAGATCTCTGTTGGGTCTTTCATTTGTTGTAGGTGAGTTCTTATTCTGGATCGGATGGTATCCCCTGTTTGCCCCACATACAGTTCATCGCATCCTCGGCATCGTAATGCATAAATGACATCCTTTGAATTGCAATTCATTTTCAATCTGATATGGAATTCTGTTACCTCTTGATTATTTCTAAAGCGAATTTTTTTGTCAACAATAATGGAAGCGCAACATTGGCATCTTTTGTTTCCACATTTCGTTACCCCAACCAATGGAAATCTGTTTCTTTTGGATAAAATTTGCAATAGATGCTGTGGCTGTTTATAAAAAGGTTTAATTGAATGATTTCTAAAAGACGGCGTTAGCCTCAAACTTGAAAACGTCGGACTTATAATGTCATTGAAAATATTCGGTTCATTAGGGTTAAATGTTTTGACAAATGGAATAATTTTCTCATTTTCAGTCTCTTTTTATTTTCAGGTGAAGCGCTAGATTTACGAATGACGTCTTCGACTTAACATTTAGGATAACCAAGTTTGTGTAAACTCGAACGCATTTCAGCAAGCCGTTTCGTCTTGACACTTTCATTAGAAATTATTCTTTGAATGCGTTTTGCAATAGATAGGGGATGTTTCGCATTATATAATGTGGATGGCAGGATGAAAAAGGTACATAATTAAAACTGTCTGTTGATTTGTGAAAAATGTCTTTTTGAATTTTGTTGTTGCCATCCTTATACACAATGACGTCCAAGAAATTTTGATTTTTGATTTAGATTTTCGTCACCAATTTCATAAGTAAATTTTATCCTAGCGTCTAAGCAATTTAGGATTATATTAATTATATTAATTACCGAAAGAATTACTTTTAAAAATGTGTAGTATTTTTTGAATCTCATCATGGAAAATGTTACAAGTACTCGATATAATATACGCACGATTAATCATACCTAATACTAGGCCAGACTGCCATTGTTTAGGGCAATTCGCTTCAAAATTTAATAAAAGGCCAGTATACGTATCTTTACGAAAAACACTAGTGGTTTTCAATGTTCTGCTTTGTATCATCTTATGGATGTACAAAAGTGTAAAGGTGGCAACATATTTTTATTCTGTGAACCGCTTATATAAAGCTCCCATTCGTATGTTGCGAAAGTATGAGAAGGCAGTGGAGAAACATAGCAAACTAAAATTAGATAAAATCTTCTTTGAGAAATGTCTATTGCTGAATGTAGTCCCGAAAGTTTTGACTATAAAAGTTCCTAAAGTTAAAGCTTTGAGGGAGATTGGTGATGATTGCAATAAGATAGTGTTAACTACACATTTGAAGTACGTTGAGAAGCAGATCAAAAATAATGAAAAAAGTTTGATGTCTTTGACGCAGAGGATAAATAGTTTTCTTCCTTGGTTTCGTTTTGTTCTGCTGAAACTACTTGTAGTAAAATCTGTAGAAAATAAAATCAAAACTGTTGAAGTTAGGCAGAATGATAAACTTAAAAGACTTTGGCTCTCGAATCGAACGATTGTACCGGACGCCATAGTCAACCTTAGTAATTATCAACTAACCTTAGACGAGAACGAGCTCTTAAGGTATGGTTTGAAACATAGCATTATCCCTAAGAATCTAGATAGTGATAAACTAAAATACGAAGTAGAAAAATCAATAGCTGTAAACATGAAAAATAATGATCAATTTGATTTGACCCCAACTATTAAACAAGAAATACAGAACTTTGTCACTAATTTTATTAAAGATGGTAAAAAAGTTTGTAATGAACAGAAAAATAAAAGAATACACGAAATTCTAAGCAAGCTGGCTAAGCGTAAGGACATATGTATATGCTCGTATGACAAAGGTAATGGTCTGGCCATTGTTAACACTGAAGATTATAACTCGAAGATGTATGATATCTTGAATGATAATAGTGAATTTGTGATGGTACCAGCTGAGGATGATATAACCAAACATCCAACCGTTACCGAAGAAAGCCGAGTTTACAGATATTTATGTAAATATGTGAAGCGATATGTGAGTGATAATACATATAAGTACATTATGCCGTCGGGTAGCGAGCCCGGAAGGATGTATGGTACTGTTAAAGTTCACAAAGTTAATAAGCCGATGCGACCGATTATAAGTACGATTGGCTCTGTTAGTTATAATTTAGCAAAGTATCTAGATAGCATTATTAAAAAACAAATTGACGATACATATATGCTGAAGTCGACACAGCACTTAATTAATAATATTAATGAACATAGGAATCTGTTTAATGATAGAAATATTTTAGTGAGCTTTGATGTAGTTTCTCTATTCACAAATATTCCAGTCGATGAAACTATTCAGATGGCAGCGGATTTAGTTTATAGAGAAAACTCTTCCAATAAACCTAAATACGGTAAAGATGTCTTTATAAAACTATGTAAATTTGCTACTCAAGGAACGAAATTGGCATAATGAGGAGCGTAGTCCCATATATTACTATAGATATGTTGATGACTGCATATGTATTTTTGATGACATTAGTAAAGTTGAGTGCTTTAAACAATTTCTGAATCAACAGCACCCGAATTTAGAATTTACCTCTGAAGTTGGAGGTAAAATATTTCATTTTTGGACGTAAACATAAATATGACCAATACTGTAGAAACTAGTGTTTTTCGTAAAGACTTTTAACTGCACCTGCAGGCCTATAAAGCTTCAACGTGAGTTATATAAAATGGAATATTAGATTACTATTTCGCATTCACGCCTACATTATGCAAAAGGCTACTTACTTAATTCACTGGGAAAAACGATTTTCGCTAATCATATAGAAAGTCATCTGATGAAATATAACTAATTACTGTCACATATTTTCGCGAGATGATTTTACGTTTATTATCAAAAAAGCTTATGTAAATTCTCTGTTTATTTAATGCCATAATCTCCATAAGCTGGCTGCCATCTGTTGTTAAATTCATATTCTTAGATTGTCTGCTTAGGGTTGCTGTAAGCTTGTTGATGATTTATCAGAAATGAAAACTCAGTTAAAATCAATTAAGGACAATGCTTTCTATTCAAATACAATGAATGAATGCAGATACAAAGAAAGCAAACCGAAAGGAATAGTTGACAAATCTTCAATATTTTTTAAATTAAGGTTGAATATTAAAAATGTAGAGAGCCTAATACGGTACACATTCAGCTCCGGAAAGCAGAAGCTACTATTCACTGGAGATCGCAAAATCCCGAATAAGTGAAAAGCAAGTCTAAATTGAGTTCTAGGATGAGTCAAGTCCGAACAAGGTCCTATACTGAGAAAAGTGTCTGTGTACCTAATGTGCTATCCTCGTGTTCCACATCCTTGTTAAATATATTCATTCTCAAATTACATTACATGTAACTGAGTGTCAACTGACACCTCAAAATGCAACTACCTTGCTCTTCTTCATAGCTCACTAAAAGTGCCATCGAGGAGACCGCGAGCGTGCAATTCAACACACGACAAAATGACATGATTTGTATTAGAATATAGACTTAATGTAATTTTGCATTCAAGCATTATTACATAGTAGCAATTTGGTAACAATATGGACGGTTGTATAAGAACTCATGATTAACAGATAACAGTTTACGTTTGCGAAGCGCAAGCCTCGTGACCTTTCACTTTCAGGCATTCAAAGAACGTGCGCAATGAGCATTATCCGTGTTCGCCAAATATCGAAGCATGTTAACGCATAAAAATGTTCCGCGTATTACTAACATTGATTTTGTAAGTAGCAGTGTATGACTGCTTGTCATGGAGCAGATAAGTCCTTGGAAATACAATTCAATCAATTATACACTCAAAATGTCGCCTATGGAGATTATTAGAAATAACTGACATTTGAAAATGAAAGCTTATACAAACCTTTCGAAATAATAAAATATCATATACATTATTACATCAAGCAGTAGAAGTCAGAAAAGTTTACTTGCAATCGTGTTGCATTAACAAAATAGGAGGTTTCAAAATTGGACATACAATTTCACAATTACATATATGTCAGACATAGGCATATAATGATAAGTGTGATATGAAAGAAATACATGACAGTCAGAAGCGATATGCGAATTTCAATAATATCCATTTATCTTTAATAATTCTGCCATCCTGCTACTAATTCCTGTCATTCTGTGCTATTGTATAACTGCAAGAATGTGTGTTGAAAACACGTTTAGATGCAAATCTTAATTATCCTTTTTGATTATTGGCAAAGCAATCAAAACTGGATATGGATGAACTGGATGGAATTCATTTAAGTTCACTGTACATCCTACTACAAAGTTTAGGCTACAGTCACACTGTCGGGGATGGACCACGATAAGGAGTCATCGGAGATCATCGTGACGATCGGGGTCAATCGGGTTTATGATCGGGGTCTATCGTGGTCAGATCGCCGTCTTATCGTCCTAAATATCGGGGAGAGGGCTGACATCGCCATAGCGGTAGTTTGGGAAACTAGTTAGACGGCGAGTAACACCTCATCGGGGCTATTCGGGAATCATCGGGGCTCAGATCGCAAATGAACAGGGTTAAGAACGGGGCTTTTCGGGGTAGGATCGGGGATATCTGCATCCCCGACAAGGCCCGATGTCAGCCACGACCTAACGCGATGTAACCCCGATGTTCCCCCGACAAACCCCAAATTTTGCGGCGATATGATACGATTTATGACAAGTAGCCCCGATAATAACCCGATGAACCCCGAATAGCCGCACTGAGCCCCGATAAATTCCAGTAAAGCACGATGTGGTAGTACCTTTCAAGTGGGATTATAGAAGAAGGGGAGAGGTGGTTTGTGTCTTCATTCGCTAACACGATGGAGAACCTGCTGCACAAGCTTGACAACAAGGAAGAGATCACCGACGCCGAGCTCAAGAGGCTAACGCCAAATCAGAAGAGATTGCTGCACCAGTATCTAGACGCCCTGGAGAGAGAAGAGGAAGAGAGAAAGCTGCAACAAGCCCGGCAACGAAGACGTCAGAGAAAGCGACGTTCTGTCTGGGTGAGAGAGTGGATCCAACGTCGAGATGCGTCGGGGTTATGTCGCACCTGATTCCAGAGCTTGGCGCCGAAGACCCGAACGTCTTCTTCAATTTCATGCGATTGCCCAAGGAATTGGTGGAGGAAGTAACGCACCGGATAGCGCCCAGGATCGAGAAGAAAGACACCCTCTGGCGATGGGCGCTGAAGGCAGACTTAAAGGTAGCCATAACACTACGGTACCTCGCAACGGGAGACAGCTACCATTCATTAATGCATCTCTTCCGTGTGCCACACAATACCATTTCCGGCATTGTAACAGAAGTCTCCCAAGCCATCATCGACGTCTTCGCAGAAGAAGTCATGAGCCCGCAAACAACCCAGGCCGAGTGGCAAGCAGTCGCTGATGCATACATGGAACGTTGGCAGTTTCCTCATAGGGTTGGAGCAATCGATGGCAAGCACATCAGAATACGAAACCCTCCTCATGGCGGGTCAGAATTCTACAACTACAAGCACTTCTTTTCGATCATTCTGATGGCGCTAGTTGACGCGGACTACAAGTTTCTGTGGACGCCCATTGGCACGAGCGGAAGTAACAATGATGCCGGTCTTTTTATGCGATCTGAGCTTCGAGAATGTTTGAGAGAAGGAACTCTAAACCTCCCTGACCCTGAACCGCTGTCTGGAGATACGGAACCAATGCCTTACTACATCATCGGCGACGATGCGTTCCCGCTGCGAACATGGTGCATGAAGCCGTACAGCAGACTTGACCTGGATATTCAGCATCGCGTCTTCAATTACAGATTGTCACGCGCAAGACGGGTCGTAGAGAATGCCTTTGGAATCCTAGCAACCAAGTTTCGTTGTCTCCTCTGAATCATATGACGCAGAAGCCGGAACGAGTGCAAACCATGGTGTTAGCTGCCTGTTGTTTGCACAACCTGATGCGGATGCGGTACCCCCAGGCGCACGCCCGACTGGCCGACAGTGAAGACGAACAGACCCACGAAATTATCCCAGGAAAATGGAGAGAAGGCTTGCCATTCACATCTTTTGATGCCGGCGGCTGGGCTGGTAATCGCGAGGAGCGACTGGGACGGAAACAGAGAGAAACGCTCACCAAGTACCTTTATTCCGATGTTGGTGCAGTGGACTGGCAGTTGGACATGATATAGAACTTATGACTATATTATTATTTATTGAATAATAAATTATATTACATTTATTTTTATTGACTTCTTTTTAATGTAAAGTGGCCTTGAAGTTTTTAACGAAACGCCATTCTAATAAAGTTTGTGTATACATTACATACATACCCGTACATCTGTACACTGTACAGTCTTTTAAATGCTAAAACCCTGTCCTTTTCAGGACCCCAAACTCTAAAAAGAATGAATACGTAACTTGCCTTGTGTAATAAAATAAAAATAAGAATATGTTGAATTACATTTTATTTTCGAAGTTTTTTTCAAAAATAAATTAATCATAATCAATTCTAATTTTTTTTCACAATATTCTTAAAAATATAAGATAATGAAAATTCTTATTTCAAAATCGAATTACACTTTTCAAAGTTTTCTTACAAAATAATCATAACCAACTAACCGTGAGTTTTTAGCACAGAGAAAGGCTGTTTGGACTGGTGTTGTCTAGTTGTTCGAGGAGGGAGTCGCTGAGATGGACTGGAGGATGTGCGTCGGCAACTAATTGATCAATGTTAAAGCTGGTGTTCTGGAGTTCGGCGAGGAAGGGCGTCTGTGGTGCGTCCAACTGTTCGGACCCCCGGCTGGTTGGTTGTCCCTGAGAGACCGTCGTGGCCGTCACACTTTTGACCGGCGTGGTTAGTTTCGTCTGTGTTGACATCATGGGTGGAGGCGGTGGCGGCGGAGCCATGAAGCTGCTTTGCGGCGGGTTGTGCGCGCTGTGGTAGTGGTGCTGTGGAGACGCGTGTGTTCCCCAGTAAACTCCGCTGCCGAACTGCTCCTGGTACCTGAGATGTTCGATATTTGGAGGAGCTTGCCCGAACATACTGCCCAATGATGACAGCGCCGGCGGCCAGTACATCGATCTCTGCAGTGGCGGCGGTGGCTGGAACGCGTCAACCGGCTGCCGCTGCTGCCGCTCCTGATTCCGCTGGTGTTCGTGGAGGCGGCCGACGTACCTGAGGCCTTCGTTGGCGACGTGCTGCGTAAATTCTCGGAAGAGTTGGTCGTCGCCTTGTAACTGCAAGAGGGTATTCTCATACAGCTGGACATGGTACTGGACGTATGCGTTCTCGGAGAGCAGGATCTTCTTCCTTATTGCTGCGACGCTCAACGGATCTTCAGCAGCTTCTTGGTCGGTGTCGGTCGTCGCCGTAGTTGTGCTGTCTGTGGAGGGTGTAGTCTTGTAGGTGGCGCCGCTCGCAGCTGCAGGGAGGCCCAGCTTTTTCTTTATGTGCACGGCCTGACGTGTGGGCTGTTCGTGGATGTGGCCCTCCAGGAAGTTTAACCTTTCGAGGACCCACTGGACGCGAGGAGTAGGTTGCTTGTAGGCCGAGCCGGAGGGTTTGGGCTTGCGCTCCTTCACGTAGATGTTGCGCTGGTGGTGTAGAAAGTTGAACAGAGTGTCTCTTTCTACGTTGAGGTACCTCGCCATGCCCTGCCACAGCTCCTCCTTCTTGGTGACGTTTTTCCAGTCTTTGTCCTGTCTGTCGTACAGGCACATGTGTTCTTTATACCAGTCTATGGCCTCGTCTTCTTTATCTTTTGGGAAGTTGACAGCCTTTCTCAATTTCTTCGGTGGGGCCTTCGCGGCAGGGCTTCTTTGGCGTGATGGTGATGATGGTGGCGCTTCTGTTGCTGCATCCCGTGGTCCTTCTGCGAATTCGTCGCCGCCGTTGTGGTCTCCTTCCGCTGCTTCCTCCTCCTCTTCCCTTGTCGGCGGTCGTGCTGGCAGGAGGACAGGCGGTGCTTGGTGCTTGCCCTGCTCGCTGCCTTGATGCTTGCCAATCTTCTTGGTCTTGGCCATGATGAGTTGTGTGGTCTCGGAGTCTTGGACAGGTGTTGCTGCTTCGAAGTTTGTCGGAGAGTGATGAGACTGATGACTCACTAGTCCCTCTTTATTCAAAACGCGATTCGATTGACGTTTCAGTGTAGTTTCTCTGCAAGCATTTCCAATCAATGATTAGTTTGGCGCTAAAAGCTTGCGTTGTGACGAGCGCTCGGTATGAATAAAATTTCATGTCTGCATTATCACGTCAGTTTCTAAAAATAGGAAGTACGTCATTTTCGTCATATTTCCCTCCTTCACCGCGGTGAGTCGGAGTTCATCGGGGCGCGTCGGGACGCACCGTGGTTTCATAGCGCCTTTATCGAGGCCCATCGCGGCGCATCGCGGTGAGTCGGGGGTGCTATCGTGTTGGCGCTGACGCGATGCGGGCCGTTGAGTTGAGCGCGTCCCGCGCGCGGTCGGGAACGATCGGGCTGATCGGGGCGTATCGCGCCTTTAACGGGACGTATCGTGCTCCATCGTCATAATTTTCACACATTTTTAGTTCATGGCGATGAAAATATCGGGGATAATCGGGGCTAGTATTGGAGTATGATCGGGGCCCCTCGGGCCTCTGTTGCAGAAGACCGAGCGCGACAGTATGACTGTAGCCTTACCTCCACTTGTTAGGCTGTCTCTTCGATGGAATAATAATCCGGAATGAATGTTATAGATCTCAACCTGGTTGGCCTGGTCAAACGTGGCTATTTGTGATAATCTAAGACTACTTCAAGTCTAGTGTGTTCTCCTCTCAGTGGCTTTTCTTATGCTTCTCACTGGATTTCGGCTGACAGATGCTCATCACGTGAATTTGCAATTGAGACTGTGTGAAGTAGGCTGGTGTACATATGCATAATTAACCTTTTTAAACTCAAAGACGATAAAAAAACTCATTCATGTTGCACATGTGCGTGTGCTGTGCTTAATTGTACTGATGCAGACTTTAATTCCGAAATAATTACACTGCTCTTTTACTGCTCTATCATTTTGTTGTATTTACAAAATTGCAATTTCAAGGACAATGTCTTCTTCATTATTGGTTAAATGTAAAAGTCCACATGTTAAAATCAATTAGTCATCAAAAAGAAATGTTTTCCAATAGAAAGCTAAGAAGTTATAAATGTAAAAGCAATTGTACTGACGAAGTGTTTCTATTTAACAATAAAGACCAATCAGTAGCGGCAATTTCTTACAGATTCTGCGATGCGAGTATTATTCGTATAATTAGGGTATTATTCGGGCAATGGCAGAGAAAGCAGAATTGTCGTTCACATGATTATACAAGGTGATTTCAGTTGTCAGGGGCGACCTTTTATATGTTTTTCAATTCTAGTTTCCAAATGCCTAGTGGTCTCACCAATGTAACAGTTTGGACAGTGTTCACAAGAAAATTTGTAAATGACATTTGAGGATAGACCAATAGACATTCTGTCTCTTCAATGAAAGAAGTTCGAAGTTTTGATAGTCCTAGAAACGATAACAATTTTGGAATCTTGTCCAACCGATGGATACGATTGCGAATTTCTATTTCAGACTCTTTGATGTATGGTAATTTTCAGCACACAACTTTCATATATATATTTCACTAGCGCCAGAATTTTCAGAGACGCTATGAGCGTTATTGTCAAACCTATGCCCATGATTGACAACTCTTGTGTTCGACCTTCCGTTTGACATCCAGAATAAAATTGACACTGCAACCATTGCGGATGAGCAAATTGATAATGGATAGTCCTTGAAATTGCAATTTGCTAAATACAGTAAAATGATAGAATGAAACGAAGTTCTCATAAATGCAATATTTGGGTCCTGAATATGGGGTACGTCATGTTTTTGAGAAGTAATATCTCTCCCCAGTAAACAGACCGGTGGCGTAGGATATGCCCTTACTAGCAGAAATGGTCTCCAAAAATGTGAAGGCTTACCTGCTTTCCTCAACCTAGTCGGCGCACAGGAGAAAGGAAGGAAAACTTCCGACTTCAAACCACCTGCTGCCTTGCAAGTCATACGTCGCCAAGCAAAGGCTACGAGAAGGAAACTCAGACAGAAAACCAGTCAGGGGGGATAGGCCTCTATACCCTTGGATGGCAGCCTGTCTAGGTCCACGGCCGATAACATTGGTTGCGCGTCAGCAAAGGCATGCGGCCTGTGAAAATTTCCGTCCCAACTTTTCAATGGAAATGTTGCACTATGATATTGCGGATAGGGCTACCGCGTACGGGGCAACCGACGCGCCGCAAAACGGGGTTGTGACGAGAAGTGAGCGAATTCCCGGAGAAAAACAACTTTAATTGCGTTTGACGACTCTAAATGTCGGCACAATGTCATGAAAGAGTGGAGAAGTAGTGGACTTTATGAACAGAAAGAAGTGCAGAATATTATGTGTGCAAGAGACGAAGTGGAAGCGAGACAAAACAAGAATCATTGGTGATGATTATGAGATGTTGAAGTCAGGGGGTGATGGGAAGCAAGTGGAGTAGGTATAGTTATGGAGAGCACTTTCGCTAAGGAAGTGGTAAGAGTCGAAAGGTGAGATGGAAGAATTTTGATGGTGTGGTTAGTCATTGGAGAGGCGAAATTGTGTCTAATGACAATCTATCACCCCCGGTCGGAAGAAGCCAAAGGGAACAAAGAATTCAGAGAAAAGGACGAAGAAATGGCACAGTGAAGAGGACGAAGTTTTCTGCATGGCTGGAGACTTCAATGCACATATAGGTCAACAGCAGCAGGGGGAGGAGAACTGTGTTGGCAAGTATGGTTTCGGAGAGAGAAACACAGATGGCAAAGAGCGGGTGCATGTCGCATCAAGGAATGGAGTTGCCATCACGCAAACCTATTTCCAGAAGAGACCCTCTCACAAAATAACATTCAGTAGCGGTGGCACCAAGTCGGAGATCGATTGGTTGGTAATGATAAGATCGCAGATGTGGCGAGTAAAAGTCTGTAAAGTTATGGCGGGTGAGCATGCAACGACCCACCACAAACCACTGGTGTTGGAGCTAAGATTTAAGGAAAAGAAACATAAAAGAAGAAAAGGACGCAAAGTAATAAGGTGGTGGAAGTGCGATGATCAGATTTTGAAGGAGTACAACAATGACATAACCGAAAGATTCAATCAATTAAGAAATCAGCCAGATGGAGTTGAAGAAGAGTGGAGCAGTTTTAAACGGGTTATTGTAGGAGCAGCAGAGAAGGCAGTCGGAAGGACTTCGGGGAAGTGTGAAATTAGGAGAGAGCAACAGAGGCTGTGAGGGCAAGGCGAACAGCTTGGAAGGTGGTAGAAGAAGTAAAAAACACTGAACGGGAGAAAGAACGACTGACGATAGAATATCGAGTGAAAAGGAATCAGGCTAAAAAGATAGTAGCGCGTGCAGAAAGAGAGGCAGAAAGCAAATTATACGAGTCTATGGAACATGATGACGGAAAGAAACTGGTGTATCGACTTGCGAAGCAAGGGACCGTGAAGCGAAGATGTGATTGGATCCAAGGGTATTCTGAATGAAAATGGTGTGGTGGTTATTGAAGAAAATGAAGTCTTGCGGACATGGCAAATGTATTTTGCAGGTTTGCTGAATGCGAACGGGGAGATGAATATTGATGAACCAAGTATCATGCAGAAATCGGGTGGTGGAAGAGAAATTGAACAAGTAGAAGTTCAGTGTGGGACTGTGCAATTTAGAAGATGAAGACCGGAAAAGCGGCAGGCAGTGAAGAAATAACAGTAGAGATGATCAATGCAGCAGGTCTAACAGGCATCAAATGGCTTACGCGAATTTTCAATGTCAATGTCGCGATGCAGAAGTAAGAAGACGGATACAAACCGGAGCTGGAGCCTACAGGAAAGTGGCAGGAGTGCTGGGGGACAGAAAAATTGGTAAGAGGATACGCGGAAAGGTTTTGGAAGCATGTGTCTTGCCTGCATTGACATGCGGATTAGAAGCGATGGCACTAACTGAGCAGCAAAAGATGTTGCAAGCGTGTGAAAATAACTGGATAAGGCGCGTCTGTGGTGTAAAGTTGGTGGAGAAACGAATAATGGCGGAGCTGAGGGAGGAAGTAGGATTGAAGAAAACAGTGACACAGAAAGTGATGGAAAAGAGACTGACGTGGGCAAGACATGTGATAAGGATGGGAGACGAAAGGGTAGTGAAACAAGCGGAAGAGAGAGATGACACAATGACGAGAGGAAGTGGACGGCCAAGGATTCGTTGGAAGGACTGCATCAAGCGAGACCTGGAAAGCATTGAAGAAGACTGCAGAACTTGGAAAGAGAAGGCGAATGACAGATTGAAACGGCGGCAATTGAAACGCGTCAAGCGTGTGATGGAGAAGACATGAAGTGACTACTGACTGTGACTATGCACTATGAATATCGTGTTATTTTTATGTGTATGACACATCGCCCCTACCCTCTTTTCAGGGAAAATGGGGTTGTTAAAATTAAATAACTAATGTGAAACACATAAATACACTCTATATTCCAAATTACCTTGAAGTAGTCCTTCTTCAGCCGGCGCATAGCTCGAATTTCGATCACAACAAAATATAAAATAAACGCCAATGAAAGGGAATCCAAAATCGCATAGAAATACAGGTTTACTCCAAAATATCGATCCAATCTCAATGTGTAGAATTTGGAAGTCCGCAAGAATCCTGAAATGAAGCTGTGATCTTTACTTTTACACTTTGATGGAAAATTAATTTTAAGTATATAGATTGCTCATCAGCAACCATTTTGTATTCAGACAAACAAAACCATTTCTGCAGTTTCCATCTGTTGAATGAAACGGGATTTTACTTTAAGTATTCACAAACCGATAAATTATTTTTGTACTTACTAATGCAATTTGATATATTAATATACAATTTGCAATATCTGCAGTTTGAATGTTGATTTGTATCCTACATACTACATGTACTAAAATAAAACGTCAAATAATAACTACGAAAGCAGCATGCATCTTAACTTGCTGTATGTTAATGGTAGGTGTAGTTGTAAAATAAGTAAAATGATTAAAAATATAATTTTCCAGTTCGACTTTACAATGAGTACGATTTTCAATGGGACATACCTTAATAATACAACTAAAGTAAAAACATGCTCGTAATATATGCAAAGATTTATATAATAGCAAATACTCTTGCGGAGATCGGTTCGTAGTATATAAATATTCATGTAGTCAGTTCGGAGAATATTACAAAGGAAAGACGGCCTGCATATTTAAAACAAGACATCAGGAGCTTGAGAAGGCCATTGATAATAAAACCAACAATAGCGCGCCTTACATTCATTTTAGAGATGAACATAGGGGGACAGGCGGCATCTTTAAATTTCAGGTTGACTTCATTCATAAACTGTTCAGCACCCGAGACACAACAATAGCAGAAGCAAAAGCAATAACACATCTCAAACCTACGATAAACAGGAAAAACGAACTTTCAAACTACAATCTCTCTTCACAGTTCGACAATCAAGCATACAATCAATATGGCATGGTTCGGGCTACGAGGAGGTGGGGGGGGGGGGGGGGGGGGGGGGACTAACTCTGAGTCTAAAACTTCACACTGTTGCATCTTGGCCTTCCAGCGGGGGGGGGGACCAAGTGAAGCCGGCCCGTTATTGGATGGTTCTGTGTGAACTTAAAAGTTGATAATTTTGCAACCAAATATTCGTTGGGATGGTGTTGCTGGGATGGGGAGGGGGGGGGGGATAAAACCGATAGGGAACGGCGGCTGATTCCATTGTGAGAAATAATAAGTCTTGTAACTGCGGGTTGGAGATGGGGGTGGATTTATGGATGGTGGGAGAGTGGTTGGGGGGGGGGGGGTTAGGGGGCTATGTTGTGTTGTGGACTTTATGTAGGGAGGGGAATATGTAGGGTGGGGGTGTGTATTTATGGGGAGTAGGAGTGTAGAGGTTGTAATATTAAATTTTTGGAGGTGTAAGAAGGATGGGTGTAGATTTGTTGATTATATGAGGTTGAGATGGTGGTAATTATAGTCAGAGACTGCGCTGGCTTTATATTTCTTTGCTTTGAAACTGCTCTGTTTGTTGCTGAAAGGTCGGCTGAGCTAACGCAGAGTGTGCGAGCAGATAGGAGAGTATAAGATGAAGTGTTATTATTTGGGAGGGGGGTGGGTGGAGAGGGGGGAGTAAGTTGAGATTAATGGTGGGTGGGTTTTGGGTGTTTTGAAAGGATGTCTTAGAAATAATGATGTAATTGTGAGTAGTGTAAGAATTTGAGATTCATCTTTTGTCTGACCTCATAGCATTTAAAACTTCTTTTCACTTCTAATCACTTCTGGTAGAATAATTGAGGCACATGAATGAATTGGCATGGATGTCAAAGATGTACATAGAATAAAAATTCAGCTATTTTCTGAAGTCATATTGCAGTAAAACAATTCATTAAAATACTTCAAAAATCAATATCGCGAATCTCAAATGACAGAAATCGATCAAAAGCTGAATTATCATTATCCCTGTGATTGCCATGTATTTTACAGTATTACGATGGTGGTACAAGCTTGGTTTATGTGCTAAAAAGCAAAATTTCAGGAATACAGTTTCTCTGGAAAAATCATCCTCAACGTATTCTGCTTTAAAGATTTGTAGGAGTATAATTGAATAGTACGTCTAAGTGACAGAGTTATCAGTATATTTTGGATGCTGCACGAATGCTGGTGAATAAAAGAATTCCTCACACAATTCAACCTATAAAGGCTCGGGGCTGATTAAAAATTGTATTTAAGGGTGCTAATACCGATCAATGCGAAAAATGAATTCCCTCAGCAGAAGATAGTCATTTTGGTTTGTTTTTTTAGAGTCTTGCCAATTTGACGACGAGAAGAAAACATAAGCCTATATCTAAAATTAAATTTCAATTGCAAAGACATCAATATCATGCTGAAATTAAGGACAAAAATCATAAATTCAATCTTTTTACTGAAAGTTATAAGAATTGATTAAGACATAAGGCATGAAGAATGTCTTAGTGAACCATGCAATGATTCGCAGGTGGAATGCTCTCTTATGAGAGAGTGTGCCGTTTATCAGAAATCGCGACATGAAATTGTATGATTGTTATGTTATAGCGACAGTATAACTGATCTCCATGAACTGATGAAAAAGAAGACTCCAGAAAACGTAGAATCAATTGATAAGCTTCTAAAGATAGCTAACAACATTCGATTGATTTCTAAAAGTAATAATAAACATTCAAGACCAAGATTTAATTGAACAGCTCATTTTCCTCTCCTTCCTTATTGGAATTGACTTTCGATTGTCCGTACGCATATACTCTTTTTCTAGACTATACGTGTGTTTGTGTAATAATCGGATGCAGTTTTACAATTATTTTGGAAATAAATATTTGCCGACTTGCTGACTTAATGAAATGAATCGGAAATAGATCTTCCATTGAAATGTACTTGAGCACTTGTATATCAAGGTGCACAGTAAAGCCATGATCTGATTTTAGATTCATACTATCAAATTGCGTCTTAAGGTAGATGATGCAGAATCAGCATGCTATAAATTTACGTAACAGAATAGTTCATTCAATAGCACTCGCCTCCTCCAGTAAATACTTCGGCTACCATCATAGAGACGGTGTAAAGATTTGATCCTGGACCATAAAGAACGAATTCAAAGAACACAGCCCGAGTATATAGATCAATCCAGCCTTCATCAAACAATTTCTGAACTCTTGCTTCAGCAGCAGACTTTGGAGCCACAAACTTAGCGATGTATCCTCCTCCTCCATATGTTGCCATTTTTCCGGAAAAAGGAAAGCCATGTGCGTTCAGTGTACTTGTGAAGTTCCAAGCGATATCTGAACTTACGGCTGAAATTCAATATTTCAAGTGAATATATATTCAAACAAAACACTGTACATTTCTATGCAAACAATTTTTGAATTATATTGCAAAAACCTTGCTGACAATATGAGTCCGCATGGGCACCCAATTCATGTTCCATGCTTCCAAGTCACTTGATATGCCGTGTGATAGTTGTGCTTTTCTGTCTAGAGTTGATGCGTGCTCACATGGCTACATTTACGCGTATGCCCTTGATGTACTCGTACAAGCTGGGAATCCTATTCAAATGAAATCTGACTTGCATCTCGAAACATGTTCATTAGTTCATGCACACATAATGAATTCTGTGGCGTTCGAATGAGTTTGATGGATCCTAGGTAGACTATATATTTGGGGTGAATACTCTCATAATACTCATATACTACTCTCATATGATACTCTCATAATACTCATAATACTCTCGTTGGTCTCTTCAATTGACGATGTTTTAAAATATTCAAAATGCCAAAATACGATAAAAAAAGCATATTATGAACATTGGCATTCTAATTGATTTTGAAATTTCTCGGTCCATTGGGGACCCAACGGAGCATGGGACCTCATACCACTGGTCATCTCAGTTTAGACTTGCGCTTAAGCATGCATGCATCGTATGTGTTTAAATAGTTCACACGCTAGCTGAATCTCTACTATTGCGCCCCAATTACCTTCATTGAAAGAGAAGAGTAGGAATATATTGTACCAAAAGACCTAGTTTTGTTAGAGAATGGAATACTGGAGGCAAATGAAGCTATGACGTAGAAATAGATTCACAAAAAGAAAATAGCTTCGGTTATTATCACAATCAGTCACGATGCTTTTCATGATCGCTTAATAACACACATACCAGAAACACCTTTATTGTAGCTCACATAAACATATCTCAAGACATAACATGTTACATTATATGAGTTGCACGTGATTGGACGGTTCTTGATGCCCCTGGTTAGCTATGCTATACCAGAAAACTATTTTGTCCATCAGGTTAAGAAATCATGGGTTCGCACATGGCGGTAATTTTGAAATGCGGCAGTGGACCGCAATTGGCCCGCAAGCCGCAGGTTACCGATCCCTGCTTAAGAGGCACAATCCTAGTTTAATACGCCTTCTCTTCCTTGAAAAACGACAGAATTGTTATAAACCCTGCCGAAGTAATACTCTTTCATCTGATCCTTTCAGGTTCGAATCCTACTTCATTGTTGCTAATTGCATTCACGACATGGCTTGGTGGACAATCGATGCCCGCTACTTGCCTTAATGTCGGCGGTCACAATTGTGACTAGCCATTTGTTCATTGATTATATAATTGCTATGACAACTGATGTGTGGTGGTGAGGGTTTGATCCTGCCAATTGATACAGTCGCACAAGTGGCTCGTACATCGTAGCTCAGTTGGAAGAGCACATGTCTAGTTAACCTTCGTCGCAGGTTCGAATCCTGCCAGCAGCACATCTTCTGCGTGGCAATTTGATCTATCGTTTATTTAGCTTCATTGTTGTCAATCATGAAATGCATTTGCAAGACTTAACACTTGGCAGAAATGATCTTTGTGAATGAAAAACAGCACGAGTTGCCGATAGTCCGGCAGCCAGAACGAGTTTCTGCAGGGAACGAGGCCGAAAGTGAGACTCTCACAGAATGATGTACATCCTATGCTTACAACGAATCTGCACGAGTCGTAGTCTGTCGAGTTCTAGTGAGTTCCTCTTCTTGTCAGACAGGATCAAAGAAAAACATGGGCGCATCCAATGGGACGCAGATTGCAGTTTTCAGCTAAAATGAAATTTTGTATGTTTTCTATAATTCAACTAAAAGTACTAAGCCCAGAGTCATAATTTTCGGCATGATATGTCTTCAGGTCATTTCCTTTCATGTTCATGCACCCCTGTCTATAAAGCTAAACACATTTACTTTTGGCAAGCCTCTCAATGTCGGTAAACGCAAACATTTTGAGAAACTTTATCCACATTTAACCACATTCTCACATACATTGTCGATCAGAAGCATCATAATAGCACATGCACGTCATAGGAAATGACCTGAAGACATTCCATGCCAAAAATTACGACTCTGGGCTTAGTACTGTTCATTTGATCAGAGAAAACATGCAACATTTCATTTTAACCAAAAACTGCAATCTGCGTCCCATTGGATTAGCATGTGTTTTTCTTTGATTCTGTCTGACAAGAAGAGGAACTCACTAGAACTCGGCGGACGTACAGATTCGAAGTAGGCATGTGGTGTACTTGATTCTGTGAAAGTTTTTTTTCGGCCTCGTTCCCTGCAGAAACTTGTTCTGGCTGCCGGACTACGAGGTCTTTCGTTCATTCTTATCAAGGCAATAAATGAACAGTGAAATGCAGATGCGGTCAGTGTCGAATCACGTAAATCTGAATGGTTCTCAACATCGGACAGAGAAATGTTTGCGGTGTATTCCTGAACTTAGAAAGTGACTACAACTTAAACTTGCCTCTGTTCTTATCATTTCCTGATAAATTTGGAGGTTGCAGCTGTTATGGCATCTGACGGTGACTACACAAAACAAGCTATTGAACAATATTCTGATTCGTTTGCTGGCATATAAATTCAATTTATATTGATCAAATTGCATTTTTTCTTCAAATATACAGCTTGCATAGCTTGTCAATTGGCAATTATTTTAAAGTTAATTGATATCGACTCACCTACAACATAAATAGTCGGTATCAAGTAAATTTAAAATAATTGACAATTGACTCCTGTTGAAGTCATTATAATTTCATGACATTTACTACAAAAACCAACGTGTAATACGTAACCCGTCAATACAGTCATTTTTCTCCACAGTAACTAGGAGATATCTGATTGTTAGCGACACATGGATATCACACTTACATGACTTGTTTGCTGGTATCCATCCCGGAAGATAATCTGTGGAATCTTGTGACGTTATAGAATATTCCTCCCGACATTCATCAATGAGCGGTCGAATGAGCGGAATTATGAAGCATTCTGTTGAAAAAGAATTAAAACGTATTACTTGTAAAATAAATCTTCCTTTGATAAATATCATGTCCTAGAAGCTCCTGATAGAAATTGAATTGAGATAACCGAATAATCAAAGAAAAATTCAACCGCAAAAATGATATTCCTGGAGAAACGTCTTGTCTTAAGCCTACTTTACACTGGCAGTCGCTGCAGTTGCAGCAGACGAGTGATACGCCCGTCACATGATTGAAACGCAGCATGACATAGCTATGAAACATAACTGCATGTGCAGCACCTAATTTGCATTGCGTACAGCAAGTACTGTCCAACCAAGCTGAGTCATGGAACAAAAATAGAGAATATTTACTAATCAGATGACACTATCATTGCAGCAGGCTGCAAAGAAATAAACTTCAGTCTGATCGCAGAACTGCACCTGAACTGCCACTGCAGAACTGACGTCATGTTCTGTGCCAGAAGAAATTACGATAAACGTCACAATGAGGTCATTTTCGTCATTTGCTGCACAGCATGTGAACTGCCAGTGTAAGCAGGCCTTAGGAAACGTTATGTTGGTTTCAGGGAGGAGAATCGAATGATGAGTTATGGTCAAGTCATTCAGTACTTTCAGGAAATAGAGGGCTTGCATAATTGACAATACTCATCACGGGAAGTCACAAAGCGTCAATCTATGCCCGAAAGACCTTGTGATTCCATGACAGTTAAGGTCGGTTCTCACTGCAGTCCCTAGCGACCCCGTGGTTTGTCGTTTGTAGTTGATGTAAAAAGTAGTTTGCATTCCCAACAAACTAAATCTTTCAATTTTCGTCCTTGAAAACTTTATTATTACGAGTATAGTCTTTGCATGATGCATCATTTTTTGCAGGATAGTGCTTTCGCACTTCCAAAAAGCTCAGTTGACAATTCGCTGACAGTCGGTGTTGAATCAACGTAAGTGGAATGGTCGACTACTTGTAGTTTAATCGCTATGTAGCCTATCCTCCACCCCGTTCCCACCGCAATTGGTTGACGAAAAACTGCCAGCGACAGATCGATTTGTAGCTGGCGACATTCAGCTTCGTTGTCAGCTACAAACTGCAACAAATGCAGTTGCTGACTACAAAGCTACAGCCTCTCAGAACCAGCCTTTACCATTAAAGATATAATGATAAGCCCAGGGGCGGACCATGACCTATGCGGGTCCAGAGGCCGAATTGTCTTACAGGACCGCATATCAATATCACAGAAAACTATTTTTCAACCAATTGTCTAATTTCTTTCTACATGCATGTGCATTGTGCATGTACATGTGAAAAACAGTATCAAAATGCATGAAAAATGATTCACTTAAAAGGAAGTCAGGATATCTACATAGACCTAGAAGCATAAACATTACTACATTTTGATGAATAAGTAAAACAGTCTCAATACGATTACATACGCTTACTAAATGATAGCACATTTAGTTTACTCAAATCAATTTGAAATGCGAAATAGGTCTAAAATCCTAGGTACATTTTATGTCTAAGTGAAATACATTTGAAGGGAGCTCTACTAGATATATTCATTATTTACTGTGTCTTAACTTTAAAAGCCTTGGAATACCCAATTAGATAAGTTGACTTCATGTTTTGTACCCAGTATGTCGTAGAAATATCTCTAAGTTAATCTGTGTGCATGTACTTGCATGATTGATTCACATTGTAAGGGATACAAAGTTTTATCAAAATTCGGTCTAGTATTATCCAAATCAAAACCTTCAGCTTGTAAGTATAGCAACCTTGTAAATAAAACAATTTAATGAATTAATTATACTAGTTTAATCATACTATGCTTAGTTCTGCAGTAATGAATTATCATTTTATTATAAAGGTCTAAGTCATACCTACTAGTCAAACATGCGCTTGCATGATTGTTGACTCTCCGTTTGCTTCTTTGGAGTCAAGTAAACAGATGGGCCATCATTTAAGTTTGAGTGCTACATATTATTTGCTTAAATAGCTTATTGCGCGGTTTCGATTTTGTGAAAACGTCAATAATTTCGTCAAAATCAAAAGTTTGTACGATATTATTTTCAATTGCCATCAGTGTTAAATGGCTTTGACGATGATCTAACATCGTTGTCCTCAGCTCATTTTTAATTCTTCCGAGGGCGGAAAATGAGCACTCCCAGGGGCGGTTTGCTCCAGGGACAAGGGGGTGCGAGGGGATAGAGTTTTTAAAACAATGTTAATTTGCGAACTGGAATTTCATTCAATTTTTATTGTCTTCATGTTTGTTTAGAAAAAAAATATCCTCGTTGCATACATTATTTTTTAACATTGAACGTCTGAAATCAGTTTAGCAGAATTTTATTTACTGGTTTATATTCAATCGAAAATCTATTGTTTTTCGACTTAGCTGATATTTAAGTGTAACGAAATGTCATGTTGACAGTCATATAGTCCTTCATTATATATAGGCCTGTGGAGCCTAGTGTGTATATTGCTGTACTATCAATGATATGTTTCAGCCATGATAAAATAAATCGCAAGCTGCTAGTAGCATTAAAATCCAATATTCCTTAAAAATTGAAATTTGTGGGAACATTCATCAACTTTTTTGTAATGTGTCGACATATCAAAAACAAGGTCAAACAAGTTAGGTTCCCCAAAAATTTGAAGTGCACACCGCCACTGACCGCTCCCCTGAGCAATTAGTCACTAACAGAGTCAGATAAATGCGCAGCGCAATATTGATGTTTGGGAACGATTCACACACACCTGTTGCTGCAAGTGCGTTGCAATCGAAACTCAAAGGCATCGCTTTCAAATTGACTTAATCCGCTACTATCTCGAGCAATGCGGGAAAAATTAACAAATTCCTCTACCAGATCGCAGTCAAGATCTTCCAGATTGGTTTCCACTAGTCGTTTCCGGAGTCAGTTCAAGGAGTCATGTAAGAATCTAAACAGATTGCGCACTTCAACATATGCGTCCAATCGTTTCTTGAGTGCATTAGCCATACTATCGATAATGAACACGTAGGCACTCGAACAAAATTTATCCCTTGCTTAGAGATCTGTGTATGCGCAGGAATCCTCTTCGAATATTCTGAGTTTTACGCTGCGCATGTGCTTTCGGCTTACTTCTTCACTTAATTCAGAGGAGGGATATTCAGAATATTCTGAATTATATTCGAATTATTCTAAACAAAGAATTAATTATCAAGTTTTCAGAGCAAAAACTGATTATATTTCTAGAAGATTGATAAGTAATATTTGGCGTGTCTACTAAGTTCCCGCAGTAGGCATATTTTGCGAAAACGACAAAGCTATTCAATTTAAATAGCATTTTTCTTAGAAATACTGATCATCATGCTTTTCTAGAGTCTAAAGCCAACGCTCCACATGTAGTTGGTGTCTTTGTAACTTTATTAACACGATCTTTATATAGTTAGTTGGAAAATACTCCGTGAAAATGTAGAATTCTATGTACAGAAGTGGGTTTTAGATTCTTATTTCATTTCAATCACTTTCAGCGAACGTTTGTGGATATCTACATGTAATTTCAAAATTCTATGATGTCGAAGTGATCTCTTCGACTTTTTGATTTCTCTCTAGATTTAATCTATGTCTGTATCTTGTTCAATTCAATCGTGCAAACAGCCAACTTTGATCACTATCCATAGTTCCAGGGAACTAAACAAGACACTCTATCGAGCATGCATCTTGCTCGAACTGCCACAAGATCTAAAGCTATGGACATTTCTAATCAACTTCGACAAACAAAGCTTGCAGCTCCTCCACGCAGAAAATTTTCGAGTGGTGCAAGTGGTTTACAGATGGAAGACTGTCAGTCAAATACGATGAACGATGTGGAAGATCGATCACATCAGTTACAGCGGAAACCGCATCACTAGAGGGAAATTATCGAAAAAGAACCGAGAATCAGTCTTCGAGCGCTTGGTGAGGCAGGTGTCTCGAAAGATACTGCTCGACGGGCTCCTGCGATAAACTTAATCTTCGAAGGATTTGTTCCACTTTCATTTCCCCCACCTTCCCACGACAGCAGAAAGAAGAGAATTTCTTTTAAAGAAGACAATCATTTTTCAATGCAAATTCAATTAATCATGTCATTCAGTAATTGGTCACGTGGGACGAAAGTTGGCTCCTTTACGAAACAGCTCTGACGAAGCAGCAAAATAAAACTTTTTGTCATCCTCATGAACCAAGACCAACTGTTGTCCATCCGAAGTTGACGAACACGAAGAAATTGCTGGTCTCTGATTTTACAGGCGACAGAAAAATTGGTGCCAATGCTTGTGCTCAGGCCAAGCGCTCAACTCTCAACTTCGTCCGCATCACTGGTGGAAGGTGGTGACATTTTCGACGAGCGAATCCTGTAATGCTGAGAGAGCTGTTGTGGCAGCACGGCAACGGGCGATCTCATGTGTGATGAAGAGATTGATTTCCTCAGGCGAAGAAATGTTCGACTAGTGAAACAAGTCCATACAGTCCTGATCTGAATTAGTGCGACCGTTGGGTGTTCAAACTCCTGAAAATCGAATTTCGTGGAAGGAAATTCGCCAACGGTGAAAAAGTTCTTTCTCAAGGAGTGCAAACGCTTAGTTCCTTTCCAAGGGACAATTCCAAGGGTTCCAAATTGAACATTGCGACAAAATTGTTTCTCCATGCAGGTAATTGTCCATTGAACAAGCTGCTATTTTTCTAGTAACCTACATTCCTTTAATTTACGTGTAATTTGTGGTTCTATTAATTCATAGAATTTTACATTTTCGCGGTTTTCAACTCACTATATAAAGCTCGTACAAAGTTACAAAGACACCAACTACATGTACATGTAGAGCGTTGGCTTTAGACTCTAAAAAAGCACAATGTTCAGGATTTCTAGGAAAAATGCCAATTAGATTGAATAGCTTTGTCGTTTTCGCAAAATATGCCTACTGCGGGAACTTAATTAGACACACCAATTATCAGTGTCATTCATCTCTGGCATAATCGTTTTGAATTGAGTTTTGAAAATAGTGCATCGGGATGGTCACTTATTTATGCAGATGTGGAGCCAGTTCCATCGACATGGGTCCCTTGAGGCCGCGGGCCTGATGCAACCTCTATTCAACCAACTTTTGAATTACAACGATGAAATTCCATTTGCTGAAAGTAAGATAGTACAAAAAAGGGCGAGAAAAATACGAAGAAACATTTGCTTTCACTTTAAAAAAGGAAATCAACCAGCTTATTTAACGGCTAAGAAATGAAAGGGATTTTATACATTGATGGTAAAATAATGAAAAATGCATTTCAAATGCTAACGCTATCTAAAATTCAACATGTTGAAGAATTTTGCTTATATGTAAAATTTTTAGCAAATCATGGGAACTGAGCAAAATTTTGCTTTATTTTTTTCAACGCTTTATCAATTGTGATCTGCTACAGCAAACTGCTGATTGATCATGGAATTTGGTCTACTTTCTTTCGAATAGTATTTTGGTAAAACTGCGATCTACCTCTGGATCAAAATTATTTCTTATAGCAAAAACAGTATAATGAAAATCTGCTTTGATCACATTTTCAGCAATTTTAATCATGCGCAATGCCATATAGTAAGCATGCCATAGAGTAAGGTAGCCTTATATGCTTACTTTAGTCAGAACTGTTCGTGTAAATTAGCGTACACTGAAAATTTTTATATCAAAGATTCAGTTTTTGCGGAGATTACGTTCCTGCTGCCTAAAAAATCTGATCACTTTTTAAGAAGCTAAATTTTTGCAAGTTATGTCTGTGTTCATATACTAACGACGTGAAACCACTATATAAGTAGCATGAAACTTATTATCAAAAGGAATGAACATTTAATAACAGGTATTAAATATCTAACATTATGAACATTTAATAACACTTCGATTATTTTGGAAAGCGCAAATTAGAATGATTTCAGAAGTTTTAAAATGATAGGCCACATAAACTATATTTATATCTTGATGCATGTTTCATAAATGTTTAAAGCAGTATAAGCATGTTCCGAAATTAGTTTTACTCTTTCCGAATTTGACTCCACTTTTTCCGACTTTGGTTATACTTTTTTCCGAATTTGAACTTGAAGAGGTGTAGACATGGCAACATCCTTAAGGTTTCTCAATTACCATCAAAAGTGAAATGAATAAACGAGAGAGATCACATCATTTTCAAGTTAAAGAGGCACAAATAATATACAAATAATATAAAAATTAATGAATAAAGTGCATGTATAATGGATGAAAAAACTGCATCACGGCAATGTGGACAATTTTGAACATTCGCTTATCATTCAATACTTACTGTCTTTAGGACTAATTCGTACTTGACGCAATTGAAATGACCGCATAATAATCAGCTGAGAATCAGATATGTAATTGTCGGCAATTAAATCACAATCAGTATGATCATAACATTCAGTTGGATAGAGAGTTGGGATGACTGTATTATTGACGAATTCCCACAATGAGCTAAAGGTTGTGACCTGTAATAGGAGAGAAAGAAAAATTTTATCTTTGACAGCAGAGAGTAATTGCTTATCGACTGATTATTTATTTATATATTTAGTAGCTCTACAATTATTTCAAGTAATGAAATGATGAATACATAAGAAAAGTTAGAAAAAACTACGTCAAGCTTCGAGGATTGCAGCCGCGCTCCCCCTTTATATGTTTATGATGATCCTCTGTCTAAATAAAAAAAAACGTAGGCTAATGGCAAAAAAATTAGTAGCTGATTATATGAAACTTTGACGAATCTATTTTTTACTGATGTCATATGAGCCTGAAACGCAATACAGATGCGGTGAGTCTGCAATATTAAATTACAAAATGAATTCAAAGATTAAAGCATGGACAAGTTGAAAAATTGGAGATAAGAAGACATGTAGTATATGAGATAACACATTTGACTTTAATCCATTTAGACGCTAGATAACGATCACGAAGGAGTCAATTTTCTGCGTGATTGTATTTTGCGTTGTTGCCATGTTTAAACATGTTAACATGAATTACGTAAGTTATCTAACTTGAGACCTAGAGACCTGTCCTTAAGATAATTAGAAATCGTATTTCCTTCCTAAGTTCTAGCTTTCCATCTTTGCATTCGCACGAGGTACTAAGATCTAAGGAGTGTAAAAACTTCATCTCAAACTTTCAGAAGAATTACGTCATTACTCTGGCGGATAAGGCCGCCAACAATTTTGTCATTGTGTGTAGGAAGTATTACCTCATTGTCCTCTTGAACGAACTAGGCTTTGACCTTAGAAGTTTCAATGCTGTTGGTAATCAGACTTATGCACCAGTAATTTCTTCCATTAATGACATAATTGCCGAACATTGCACCACCCTCAAGGATTCCTTTGGCATAACGGTTAAAGATAAGTTTTTGGTTTTACCTAAACTTTTCTGGATACCTAAATTGCACAAAAATCCGTATAAAAGTAGATTCATAGCTGGTGCCAGGAACAGCACTTCCAAAGATTTGGCCATACTGGTGAACAAAGGTTTGCAATTGGTCCGGGACAAGTTTAGTAGTTATTGCCTTTACATCAAGCATAATTCAGGTGTGAACGCCTTCTGGAGCATTAACTCTTCTGGGGAATTCCTTGACAGGATGTCGGGTTTGAATTGCCACTCCTTACAAGTATATGATTTCTCCACACTCTATACGAATCTTAATTTAGACCAGGTTATGGAGTCCTTGAAAGACTTATGTGAGTTAATTTTTAGCAGTTCCAAGAGCTTTATTTGCATTGGCTATTATAGAACCTTCTTCTCGAATACAAAAATACAGAGGGTATCACTGCTGGTCCAAAACCCAATTCCTTAATGCAATTAGTTTTATCCTGAATAACACTTTTGTCACTTTCGGGGGACTTGTCTTCAAGCAAATTCGAGGCATACCTATGGGTGGGAATTCCAGCTCGCTCTTAGCTGACCTGTTTTTGGCTTACAGGGAGTTTTATTTTGTGAGGGGGCTCCTAGCGAGTAGGAGATTTGACATAGCCAAACTTCTCTCTCGTACCACTAGGTATGTCGATGACATTTGTGTGTTTAACTTCAAACATTTTGATAAGATCCTTCCTGAAATCTACCCGGTAGATCTCTTGGCTAGCAGAAGCGGGGACAACAACAAATGTGTTAATTATTTGGATGTAAAAATCAGGATCGAAGATGGTGGCCGTTACATCACAGAGGTTTACCATAAGGTTGATGAGTTCAGCTTCCCAGTGGAGCTGTATACTTTCCCCGAGAGTAACATGCCTTTGAACACTGGCTTAAACATCTTTGCTGCCCAACTCATCAGATTCGCTAGGATTTCATCTGATGCTTCCGCCTTCATTTCAAGAGCTAAGGGCATTTTTGATATCTTTAAAGGACGGGGTTATAAGAATAATTTGCTGGTTAATTCTTGCATTAAGTCCTTCTCCAAGAATAGGTTACTCGTTTTTAAGTTTGGTTGTTTTTCGCCCCGCCAGATGCCATCCATCATTGGCATGTTCGGCTAAGATAACCTCTTCTAGTTTCAAGTGCGTCCTTTTGTCCTAATATATTAAAAAATTTTATTTTCGGTTTGGTTCTGCTATGTTTCCTCAGGCTTGGAGAGACCTTCCATATCGTACATTCGATATGATTGGCCTGGCCCCGCCATGTGGTATAGGTTGGAGGTTAGGGGCCGAAACCTTGCTTCATGCAGCCACATGGTTCCTCCCTGATGACTCCATACATAGCAAACTTAATTTTGGTTTTTTAGGTTTCTAATTTTCACCTTTGTTATTTTTAGTTAGCTTCTCGTCAGGTTCATGACGAACTCTTATTTCAGTTCTTATATGATAAAAATTAAATCGTTTATAAGTATTAATTTATTTCCCTTGCCGTCTTCAGTTGAGTAGACTTGCCTTTATACGTATTTCAGTGCCTGCTCTATACTAGAGTTGGTTACTCTATGTTGTCAGTATTAATTCATTCATTCATGACTTTTAATTACCTAATTATTTACAAGATTCTCCACTAGGGTAATTGTTTAACTTTGGCGTCTTCCGTTTCCTGGATCCTTCGAATTTTTTTGACCGTGTCGTGTCTTAATTTGATTGGTTTCATCACTGATAATGATTTCTCAATTTTGGCGCATAATTCAAAATCGTAATTTTAAATGATCATGAAAAGACAAAGGGAGGCCAAATTATCAGCGCTCCGTAGGCAAGTTTTTCTTTCTACCTTCCTTTTTGACTTGATTATTATCTTGCATATTGAATCAGTGACTTTTCTTGTCTCCATTCTTCTGTAGTGTTAAATTATAGGAGCTATAACACTTTTGATCGTTTCAACTATCATTGCGTTCTAGATGTGAATTTTGAGATATTTTCGCTGCTTCTTGTAATCTTATCATCTCAGCATAAATATAAGTAAACGTAATCGATAGAAGTTATTATTAACTACAAAGTAAACAAAACATGACCACAAGATTGTTAGAATGTAGTCAAAAGTCTTTTACGCAGTGATGGATGTCATTAGTTATGAATGTAGATATTCAATTTATATGTATTTGACGGTACGCTGCACACTATCGTTGACAGTCTATTCTACATACATGCATACAAATGCTTCTGATGAGATGTGATTAGTAAAATATTAGAGCATATATTCAAAAAATTTAAAAAGGACATTTTGTGGTTGCAGTTCAGTAATTTCAAAAACATGAGCGATAGAAGATTTGAACTCGCAACCCACTGCAAACAACGTCTGCTTTCTACCACTGAGCTATGATCCAACAGGCAAGTTAGCGCAGTTGATTTGAACTCTCCTCGAGACTGTGCTTGTAATATTATAATTTTAATGGCGTATGAAGGTTATTGAAAATTAAATCTAATTCATGCATTTCTCGGTTTGCTTTAGGCTAACCGATGCTATTGATGCAACTTTTGATGGAGATGTGAGCCAGATGGTTTAAGAGACTCGCATTATCGTGCACCCTTGTGCTTTATTTCGGTCGCCACGGATGTAAGTAATTCATCCATGGCAAGTAAGTGATGTTTGGATAGGCTTACAAGATTTGGATGCTAGCCACATCATCTGGCTATTGTGTACAACTGCAGCCGTATCCAGGTATTGCAGAAAAAGTAACAGAATCATACGACTTTAAATCAAGTGGCAATGTTGTGTAGCCAACTCTTCTCAGAAATAATCAAGAAGCACTTCCCCGATTTGCAATTATCAATATCTACGGATAATTACTCTTTCAACGCTCTTCAAGCAATTCAAAATGACAGGTAGTACATGCACCATCAGACGAAATCGGATTCTTTCATACCCTTTTGACGACAAGGCAATAGCTAAAGAGTGTGGAAGTATTGATAAAATATACAGTCAAGAATCTGGTTCCATCTCGTTGCTTGGCAGGACAACAAATGTAAGGTGATTGCCTCCGCATCATGTAAAGCAGAACCGGTTACCAATGCGTCAAGATATTCTCGCACAGAAAAGCGCCGAGTGGATGTTAAAACGTACAGCAGTGGTAATAGTCAGGGAGCTACTGACACTTTCTTCCTAAAGTCGAGCACAAAGGGCTTAATAGCATGGATTTGTATGTCTTGAAACTCTGAATACAAAAATCAAATTCTTATGTGTCACAGCGAGTCGCTTTCGGTTATAGGTAAGGTTAACCCATTTACCGCCGCATATAAAAATATTCTTCAGGCACAAACAAGCTTTTGATATCTCCTTAGTAGAGGGTTAGCTATAACACTTCCGTTCTCGAAATGTAAATGGTAAAATTCAAGAAATATCTATGGATTGTGAAGCACTTGGCAATTTTCGTACATTTTGTTTTGCAGAAAAGAAACTATTTATCTAAATGCCATGAAATTTGAAACAGGATTGAGTTCAGAACATTAACTTCGATATAATAGTTGAAGTGAGTCACATGATTCAGTATTTGATGTTTTAGAGCCTCCACAAAATGAGTAAATTTCATGTTTTGACTTAATTTTGACGATTTTACTGATTTTGTGGAGGCTCTCAAACATCAAGTACTGTGACTCACTTCAACTTTTATATCGAAGTTGATGTTCTGAACTCAATCATGTTTCAAATTTCTTGCGATTCAGATAAATAGTTGTAAATTGTTGTATTTTTTTTCAGAATCTCAGAAGCTGATTAGGGATCTCATAAAACATATGAGATGAAATAATTATGTGTTTCATAATGTTTTCGTTTTAATGGGTTAAGGAAGCACACTAAAGCAGAGTAGTAAATTCTAAATTGAATATCTTAAATTGAAATTGAACGATAAATAGTAGAGTCAGTGAAACTTAAAATCACAAAAGTAATCAGGACAATCAGATAATCAAATAGATGAAATTATGTTTGAAAGAATCATGTATGTTTTGATGTTAACCGAGCATGCTTAATATTACATGCAAAATTCTTCGGTCGGCGTCCAGTATCCACAGACCATCTTCAGGTAAAAAAAGGAATTTATGAAAGGGTTAGTTGTGCTATGTAAGCAATTCAAAGATAAAAGATATTTTTAACATAATTCGAGTAGGGGATGGTAGGAATGGAATTTTTTCCAGAAGATGGCCTGTGGATGCTGACCGAAAACGTTTGCATTCAATATTAATTATATTTGCTTAACAGCAAAACATTCCTGATTCTTTCCGACATAATTTCATCTATCACAGTTAATCAGGACATTTCACTTTAGTTAATCAATCAGCACAATGCGGAAGTTATATTTTAAATTTTCTTATTCTATGTTTCGTTATCTATATCCATATCGTATCTATTTCCTTCTCTATTGATTTCATACGATACAGTGTGCACTTCTTATAGCCTACAGTCTCTCCTATTGATAAATTTGTGATGATAGAGGATAGATATGGCCATTACAGCGTAAATAGGAATCTGACGATGTATTGGCATAATGTTGTTTTTATAGGCAGCATCATTCTGAATAGGTCTGTTCAGTTTGTTGATGCTCTACAGCTGAGTTGACAATCAGCCAAATAATTATTATGATAGATATTCAATGCATTTCTTCTATCTCTATGTACATTGCATCAAATTATTGTTGTTTATACTGTCTACGTTTCCACTCTTATTCGACGGATTACAACAGTAATATTTTCCACTATTTTTTCAATTTCATAGTTTTCCATGTCCTTTGAAAAAAGCATATGTACAGATGTCCACCAAGTTCATTATTGGAAATGAATGTCACGAAAATTGATTAGGTTTGCTGCTCTGGTGACTGAAAGCGTTAAAATCTATGAATATCTATCTATTGTCTTGGAAGAGCGCTGGACGTCAAGGGCCACTTCAGCTCTTTAAATAAAGCAATTTTTCCTTTTGTGAACTCAATTTATGATTGGCGAGAAATATTTAAGAAGGACTGAATAGATGCACAGATTATGCAGCACATGTACCTTTATTGTTACTCCTCATGTGTGCAATGTAATCACATTGTACAAGTATACTCTGTGCAATACATGGTTGATCTGCTTCGAAAAATGGCTACAGACATAGTATACATGCATAAAAAATGTCGTCATATAGTGAAAAGTTTTATATCAAAAGATTACGTTTTTGCGAAGATCCCGCAAAATCTGATCACTTTTTAAAAAGCTAAATGTTTTGCAAATTTTTTGCAATGATGTTTGTACATCATCGACGTGAAACCACTATATAAGCAGCTTGAAACTTGTTACATATCAAAAGTGATGAACATTTAATAACAGGTATCTTAATTAAATGGAAATTGAGCTGGTTATCAAGGAAATTTCATGAACTACATTACAATCCAAGTCTTCATGGGAAAGCCGAGATCTTATTGTGCTTATTGACTGAGATTTCAGGTTTTGAAATCAATTTTCATCGACATAATCTTCACTAAATTTGCATTTCATTTCTTGAATCTGAATGGTAATGAGGACATCTACATATTTTATAAAGATAGTTGTGATCCTTGCCTTTGATTATGATACTTTCTATTTCAGTGGCAGGCAGTTTGGGAAATGATGACTCATAAGAAAATACTCTTATTAATAAGGCGGAACATTACAGTAATAGTAGCCATCGAATTGCTTGTTAAACAAACACAACCTATCCAAGGGTGTCATGACACGGAGGATTTACAAAATACTATTCTTCCTTCTGTATTGCTACAATGATCAGTCAGCTTGTGCAAATTTCTCCAAAAGGTAAAAAATTGCAGATCCAACATGTGGCATTGGGTCTCAACTCGAGTTCATTTAATAAAATCGAAACTGCATACACATTGGGGATTTAACTAATGCTGAGTTGCTACTCTACCTATTATACTTACTCCTTGGTTACAGATACTCTTCTTTCTCTATATAGCACATTGCACATTCTTCTTCCTCTTCTTCTTCTCCTGTTTTTATCCCTCACCGAGTCGATCTATTGACGATTTTGGGAATTCATGATAATGAAAAAATTAAGATATGATAACGATTACAGCAGCATCAATTAACAGGTATATTTTTAAATTGCTATTTTTCTTGATCATCACTATGTTGAGGGCATGTCAGGTTATGCTGATAACTCAAGCAATTATCAAAGCAGAAATTCAGAAGATCAAAGGGAAATAAGACATATTGCTTTGCTTGTCCTAATTAATCAAATACATATTTCCAGCGAATGATTTCTTTTCATAACGAAAAGTAATTTTAAAGAAATGTCATACGACTCATAATATATTCGATTGTTAGAATGTCCATCGATAGAAGGAAGGGGATGACTAAATGAAGGTCGAGTTTATCAAATAGGTAATGCCCGAGCGGCATTTTAGCGGCATCACAAATTCGTCATTTTATTCTTCATGATTCAGTCGAAAATATCCTATAAGAATTTTAGCTGGTCACTAACAATCGGCGATTTTCGAATTTTGAGGTTGGTCTGTTTCAATCAGTTTATTAAGGAAGCCGCGGTTTCAGTTTTATCCAAATTCCTATCATCTATCATTAGAGCCCAGAAGTTTTTTATGGTACTTTATGATGCATGTTTAGTATATTGTGCAGAATCCTCCATAATGGACACTGATACTAAGATGCAAATAGTAAACATGTGCGTTATCTATGTCAATCATGGTTTCTGCGAAAGCGAAATTGATGCATACAAGTATCCTAATACATTGTGATAGAAAACGTCGATGCAGAACATTTTCAAACCACAAAATATCCTATCCTATGCATCAATCACTTTGCAACGTACATATTAGTCGATATACATGTATTACGTGTATTATACATATACACGTACTTATAGACAAGGCGTCTGAAGCGACCCATGACCCGAACTTATCCATATTTAGCCTCTTAGCTAAGTTGTGACAGTTTATTGCAGAATCATGAAAAAAGGCATTGAAACCACAGAATTGAAATATTTAAGAATGAATTTCAATTGAACTAAAATCTCATGGCCAATTGAAAATACTATATACATGTACGTCCAATTGAAGGATGATATTTCTCCATTCTTAGTCCATTCGCGCAGACACTAGCGACCACAGGAAACGGACTTTTACACCGTCTGTTTTAGGAACGGACTTTCACACCGATTTAGGAAACAGACTTCACACCGGACGCGGCGCAGGATGGCGTGTCCTCAAGCCCATCCCTAATAAACCTATGAGGCTGTTCACACAGAAACGCACAGGGCCGCGTGTCCAGGCAATTTCAGAAAAAAGTTCTGAAATGGCACGTGGCTTGCTTGCGAGATTGAAAAATCTAGCCCACGCCAAGCCACCACGCGTCTTGCTCTACCCCCGCATTCTTGTCTGACAACCATAGAATAAGATTCATTTGCGCGCGCTTCGGTTTCCTAGATAGGAAGCACGATATGCAACCTTAAAATCGAAATGACACATCAAATAATTAGACAACTTGCTCCTTCTCGAATGGATAATTCGTGTATCGCTTGCTATTGGAAATGGCAAACAATAAGCTGTCAGCAGAGGACAACAGAGCCACTGAGAGATGCGTGCGTGCTGTGATATCACTCCTCGCACACACCAAAACACACATCGATGCCTGGCTTCTATTCAGCGTATGCACTATACCATGAGCAATGCCGAGGAGAGGATGTGAAAACATCAAGTGAACTAATTCTCGTACACCTGATGCTTTCTTTAATAATGATCGGAAGGGCCAACATTATGGAGAAAACTTGTGCGCAATGATCTGAATTCTTCGAATCTGAAGGAATTTTGGCAATCGAAGCACTTTGCTGGAACTTACATTAATCCGCAAGCGACGCACGACTTTTTTTCCTATCTTTGTGAGGATTTAGGAATTCCTTTTTGCCTACTTAATGGCCCTTTTCGAGTTGCCAAATCAATGTGACCTTCGCAACTCGAAAAGGTGATTATTTGCAAAAATTTACACTTTTTACATGAACTTTGTCAAGGTCTCTTCGAAATTTTCAGTCGGTCAGAGCTCGATTATTTTGGAAATACCGGCAATTCTAAGTTTGAAAACAAATTAGTAAATTGTAATTGCGTGTAATTTGTGATTCCGTTTCATCCAAAATATTTTGATAAAACCAAAAGCTTAAATTTTTTAATTTTACTATATGGTCATGCACAGGAAAATTTAAAATGTCGAAAAGCTCGTGCACAGTTAATTCTTTTGATGTTGATGTCCAAAATTTATTCCTATTCTCCAACTCCAGTCTCTAGTGTAGTCTTTCTGTTAATGTCCACTCATCAGTTTCAGCTAAATTCATAGCACGGTGATTATTCATTGAAATATAATCAGGTTGCAAATCTAAATGAGCTCTTTCTATTTTGGTCGGCCATACGATATCCTAGTAAAGTGAGAAGAGACTTGCTTTGATTTACTACAATCAGAGGATAATTTCAATCGAGAGGAATGGCGATGGCCTGTTGAGAGGAATAATATATCCTCCGCAAGTAATACCATTCTCTGGTCGGTTTAGATGCAGTGTCTCCCATTGTTAGGCAATGGGAACAATCATCAATCAACATTTCCCTGGATTGCGCATGCAATTGAAAAAATGCTCTGGCTGGTACCACAAAAGAAGTCTCTACTCATTTCATAAGGACATCGTGTGTGCCGACCAAAATAGAAAGAGCTCATTTAGATTTTCAACCTGATTATATTTCAATGAATAATCACCGTGCTATGAATTTAGCTGAAACTGATGAGTGGACATTAACAGAAAGACTACACTAGAGACTGGAGTTGGAGAATAGGAAAAAAATTTTGGACATCAACATCAAAAGAATTAACTGTGCACGAGCTTTTCGACATTTTAAATTTTGCTGTGCATGACCATATAGTAAAATTAAAAAATTTAAGCTTTTGGTTTTATCAAAATATTTTGGATGAAACGGAATCACAAATTACACGCAATTGCAATTTACTAATTTGTTTCCAAACTTAGAATTGCCGGTATTTCCAAAATAATCGAGCTCTGACCGACTGAAAATTTCGAAGAGACCTTGACAAAGTTCATGTAAAAAGTGTAAATTTTTGCAAATAATCACCTTTTCGAGTTGCGAAGGTCACATCGATTTGGCAACTCGAAAAGGGCCAATAGGTTCCTCGACGTGCCAGCGATTTCGTATTAATCACACTTCTAGCAAACCGAAGCAGATAAACAAAATATTCAATTCTGTGCTGACAACAGATGCTACTAGATTGTCCCTAATAGAAATGACTGACTTTCGACAAAGCTATCCGACAATTCTGACCTCTTGCAATTTTGTAAGGACAGCAAGACCAATTGCATATCAGAATTCCTTAACCTTTCAGACTTAATCAACTATGAATTTGAATTCACGAATACATTTGGAAACAACTTATAGATTTTGAAAATCAACAGGATAATTTCTGTAGATTCGGATTTACTAAACGAAAATTAACAATACCGAATGCCTTTTAATCACAATATCATACTAAACTCAGAAATCTTCTCAGATTGATCCTATTTTTTTGAGCGTTTTTCAAAAAGTCTCATCATACAATTATTGGTCAAGACCCATAGCAGCACTTCAATTCATAACGAAACGCTCTCGTCGGATAAAAATTAAAGATCTAAGCACTGATTATATCACACTTTTTTCGCGGTCGTAAATGTAATGCAAAATGTTTTATGTTTCCTCGAAAATGTGTCGTTTAGATATCAATTTTGAGTCATTATGTCTGAAATGTTACATCTGATTTTATGTAAATTCTCAAAGCTGAGTACGTTATTTAAATATCTGGGGAAAATGTCATATTGTGGTGTCTTGGGCTCATTCGAATGCATGTAGGCTCACCACACGGAAAGTGAATATATGTTAATTATTTAGCAATAAAAGGTGTCCATAATGATATGGTGTCTGCAGTTGCCTATTTGTTATCGTGTGTAACATTCCCCTTTTCTGCCCTTCGCCACGCGGTTCGCTGTGAACAGGCACGCGTGTGAATGAACCTTCTTTTAATTAACAGACCCTTCAAAGCAATCTACTTAAGATGTCGATTTTGAATAGGTCAAGCTCTCTGACCTCGCACATGCAAACATTTGAATCATTCAATACTGAACAAGGTATTACCGTGCGAGTGCAACTAAGTTTTAAAAGTCAATAATGAAAGACTAGATTTCTGCAATTTCCCAACAAATTTCTGATTCAACAGCATCCAGGATTACACTTGCAGGATTGTCTTGCTTCATAATTGATTTTAACGTACGTTTCGCGGTTAGGACTTCTGACATATAGTGACGACATTACTATGCAAAATTTACTTACGCAAACTTATAAACATTGAATAATTAAATGCTGAGTTGCATCCTCAGTTGAGAAAATGGGAACAGACCTGAATATCTGCGATTTCATCCAATATCAGGAATCACTGTGTAAGGCACATGTAATTGCGCACCTCGAGAAAATTTTGCATTTGGTGACATATTACTAACTTTCAGAAATGTCTTTGGGGTTTAGAGGAATTCCTTTTTCACTGAATGTACATCATTGCAGTAATACTAGGCAGATAATATGCAAATTTGCGTAAAGCTTAACAATTACTGCATGCTGTATTTTGCTAAATAAGATAAAGTTTCTGAAATCAATTGAATAGCAGTAGGCCTATTGTGAAGGGGAAATCAAAGCAGTTTTAAGGCAATATTTTATTTGATGCAATGTTTTAAAACGGTTATTAGCACCAGGTATTTAAACATGATATTATAACTATGCTTTATGCACTGTTTTCAATGATTGCTTTGGAACAGTGCCTTTAAACGTCATGATTTTTCAAACAGCATGATATCTTTATATTCGTGTTAATATTGAAGCCGTCAATTCATCTATATGTTTTTATTGCTTGTGGATGAAGCAGGACTTCGACACGTGGCGTGGTTTTTTAATACACAACATTTGGAGGACTGATCATTTTAAATAAAAGCAATATATCTTTTTTAAAGCATTTTTAAACTTGCGAGTATCTGACAGTTTAATTGCTGTATAATGGGAAATATCAATGTATTTTCTTTAGTTTATGTAGCGCTTAAGACAGAGGAGCAAAGAAAAAGCGATGCAGACTAGTTCAACTTTTAGTATAAATTTCTGCTTAATTTCTTAATGACAAATCGAAGCGTTCATGTGGGAGATGCTCAGATCTCAGAGTTGTTCGGATGCTGCACACATCAGTCATATTCATTTTTAGTGATCTTCCCTGCATGTGTTCGAAATGAAGCACATTGAAGTACGCGTGACAGCTTATGAAATACATAAAATCATTCCGACAGATCTTCACAGATCGGTTTTGAAATCTAGTGAGATGTGATTCGATCATTAGCATGAAGTGAGGATTCAAACCATTTTATTGTGCCGGCATCCGACAAAACGTAATAGCTTTCCTGAAAAACTCTCGTACCCTGCTTTGCATGTATAGAAAAGGTGCAAATCATAATAACATTAGCATCATTCACACGTTTCATCCCATCTTCATGCAGTATCTCATCCTCAAGTAGAATTGATTATCTCAACTGACATAGCACGAATATACATGTAGTATTTAGGAAGAGTTAGGCACGGTACGTGCAGCCTGAGGAAACAAATTTGCAAATACTTTCTTGCTTTATAGAAGCAGGCTTACTATTAGAATACAAAAGCCAGTAAGACGGGCTTCAGACAGTTTTCTGTTCACTTTGAACATGCGTCAACCGCTTTAATGGAAGTAGTAAGTGAATGAAATGTTTCAACTGTACAGTTAGAACCGGTCATCGAAAGGGACTATTGATAATACGTTTTTTTAAAAAGACGGTCTGTTTGAATTTTTCGAGAGAAAAAAGACTACAACAGTTCAAGTCATCTTTTTGTCACACATTTTGCAAAACATAGAGATGACTTTCCTGACTTGATTGCATCTTAAGGCTACATATGGCCGATGGAGATGTGAAACTCGGAAAAAACTACGTGAGCAGATCGATAAAAGCAATGCATTTCATAAAGAAAGTGGCAATAATTTTTCGGACTGTCTGAAAAGCTAATGTTGAAGTTCTTTGTCAAACCTTTCAGCAACAATCACTCTCATAGCCATGAGGTATCTACAAGTTCTCGACTAGTATCAACGAGCTATAGAGGAGGTCGCGATCTGTGAGAAACAAGAGTATGTGAGTTTGCGGAATGCAAAGGAGAAGTGATTTCGATCAAAGCGGTCAGCATGTAAACTAAGCTAATATTTTGAATTCAACCTTGAATTGTGATCTAGTAATAGCAGCGATCGATAATAGAATGCAGCCACCAATAATCATAGAATCAAAAATCATAATTAAATTTCATGTGGGTTTCTTGCTTACCTGCTTGCTATGTAATACTATGCCTACATTGTATATATATATATATATATACGTGTATATATATATATAATAATCTCAGAACGAAAAACGAAAGTATGGAAAAACTGAAAGAATATTTCACAAATGCATTAAGCTGAACAATGACGTAATATTCAATCAAACGTGTAAAGAAAATGAACTGAAGCCAAAATTTACAAACATCAAATTAACATAAAAATCAAAAAACTACTAAAAATATCTGATCAGTTCCAATCAAGTATTTTAGATTTAGAAATTAAGCAAAACAAGCAAAAAATATATATAAAGACAAGTACCGCAACATGGCAATTGATAGATTTATCAAATCTCAAAAGATGTAACCACCACGAGACGTGTTTCGGCCTGTTGGGCCTCATCAGTCGTGGGTAGGTTTGAACCAGCGACGTTGGAGCTAGGGGACGTGCAAGCATGCCCTCTAACCACAAGGCATGGTCCGGTGGCCTTGTGGTTGGATGGTATGTTAGCTCCTTTAAGGGACGCCAGAGGGAGTGAAAAATGATCTGATGATGATGACGACATGCGATCTAATTGTCTACGATCGTGTAGAAAATTACGTGTCCATTGTACCATCGATTGGGGAGTGAAAAATCAACACAACCTTTCAAAATGATTTCGTGAGTTAGCATGCCAAATTGTTTGGAGAATCAATTCCAAATATGCGGACAACTCCAAGTTCATAATATTTAAAGTTGAAGCTCACTTTCAGTCGTGAATGTCAATTGAAGTCGTCGTCAGTCGTGTTGTGTGGTCTAAACTTAGTGAGGTTTCACACGATTCATGCATTATTGGGTGTTCATATTGATAGAAATGGATATTCACAAGTCCAAATCAGTCCATGCTATGCAGCTGTTTTTCGTTGATTTCCTCTCAGAAAAATGTGCATTTCGTCATTTATTGCACAAGACAATGCTAGAAACTCTGAGTATCTCCTTGAGTGATTTTGAGAGGTATTTTTGCCAAAACATTCTTTATACTCGCAGTTAACCAATTGACGGCAGATGTCCATCCTGTAAGATCGACCATATAGAAGGCCCTGACGCCGATGGCCTGTCAGCGCTTCATACACTAACTAACTTTCAATAAAATCTACCGAAAACGAAATGGCGACAGGTAGCATTGCCTCTTTACTAATTTGATGGCAAAAAACCTGTATGTATGAGCAAGCCTGTGTGAATTATGTATTTTATGGGTAGGCCATCAAATTAAGCCTCTCAGCTTAATTCATTGAATAAAATGGCACAGGCTACTACACCTTTTCCATTTCAGATATTTCAAATTGACTTCCGATTTTTCCAAATGAATTACAGACATTTCCAGATGGATTTCAGATTTCTCCAATTGAATTTCAGATAGGCCCCTATCTATCAACAATCACAACTTTGAAGATGTCTGAAATTTGATTAGAGAAATCTGAAATACATCTGGAAATGTCTGAAATTTATTTGAAAAGATCTAAAATTGATTTGGAAATATCTGAAATAAACATGGAAAAGGTGTAGTGCTAGATACTATGACGTTCTGTACATACATTGATATACATACTATAGGAGGTACACCTGGGGGAATGCTGCGGGACTTACCACTTAATCTTTTAAACAGCAATTGAGTTTTTGGCCTGCTGGCCTACTGCTCTATTTGAGCGAGAGCGGCTGAAAGTTATAAATTAAAATTTGAACAATTCGTCGAAATGACTAATAACGTGTATCTTGTGTGTGTGCATGATTTTGTTTGCAAGCTAACATCTTTTTCTTGAGAAAGGACTTCAATATCCATAACTAATTGCTTTCAGAATAGTTAAAGTAGGCTAGAGTCAGTAGCGAGCGAATCTGCAATTTAGCGAATTCCCAATTGAAAAGTGAAGTTAACAACAAATTCGCTTTATCAACTTTGTTTACTTTGTCAACTACGCTTTTCACCTCAGCGAATTTCTCGTTTGATTTTATGTTTTCATTTAATTTTAAGATTTTCAATAGAATTTCAACCTATTGTAACTTTATGGAGATCTTCGTGTGCGTCTCACATCAAGTTTAAAAATATTTTATTTTGGAAGTACAATTGTTCACTGCATGATGCGAATAGCCTATTCGTGCTAGAATTACTGATCGAGTAATGTTTGAGTAGTCTTTGATCAAACAATATGAAGATAAGTACAGTATCACTGCACTATTTCTTACCGATTGGAAGCCGTCTCCTCCGTGATGACCCTCATCAAATGTTCTTTTGATGGCATCGTTCTGCAGGAAACTCTTGTAGTCTTGGTTGGTATAAGCCAACATCATCAGGAGCAACATAAAGAAAAGATAAAAAGCCAGATCTTTGATTACTTGCTGCATCTCCTTTTCTTTCAATCTCTGTTCCCGTATTTCAGCAAGAATTCCCATATCAGGGGGAGGAGGTGCTGCTTGTTTCTTCTTGTGAAGTTGCGATAATTTGTTAGGATCGTTGAGATCATCCATTGTCATCTGATCGTGCATTGGTGTCAGTCCCTGTGCTATTAACTCACTGGACACTTCATCAACATCATCTTCAGGGCTTCGAATAACAATAGCGTAGAAGAGGGCTAATACAAGAATCTACAACAAATGAACATAGATCGGATCTTTTGCAGCACAACACGTAAAATGAAATACGAAGATAACCAGTTTTTATTAAATCAACAGAACCTGAAAATAGATTAAAATGTCATTAACTTATTATCTACTTTGAACCTCTATTTCCCACTTGTTGATTTTACCTGTCTATGAAAGATGACAGGAACTTAGGATGTAATTTACGTCAACAAACTTAATTTCTTCTAAAATGAATTTTTAAGCATTGATTTTACTTTTATAAGAAACATGATAATTAACTAAATACCATGATGATACTAAACGACTTCTTTATCCATTTGGCGATAGCTTTGATTACATCGACTATATTAAGTAGCTTCTACCGTATAGTAGGGATTGTAGGTAGAGTGTCGACTCAAAAAAGGTATCTGCATACAGTGAAACTTTTTATATGAAAAGATTCAGTTTTTTGCGGAGATTACGATCCCGTGGTCCAAAAAATTATTTGAGCACTTTTGAATGAAGTCAAAATTTTGCCAATTTATATACTACCGAGATGACTTCCCTATATAAGTAGTATGAAACAACTTGGATATCAAAAGGCATGAATATTTGCTAATAAGCATCCTAGACAATCGGAAATCAAGCTGATTGTCAAGGGAATTTCATGATCCGTATTATAATGGAAGTCTTCATGATAAAGTCGCGATATTAATCGTGTTTTCTTGGCAGAAATTTCAAGTATTCAATTAAATTTTCACCGGCATGATTTTGTGATTCACTAATTTCATGTTTCATTTCTTGAATCTGAATAGTGATGTGGACCCATTTGTACCCTTCAAGGTTGATTGAAATCATTGTCATTGATTCTGATATTTTACTCTGCCAGCAGGTTACTTGTGATATGATCACGCTGAAAAAGATTCTTTTGAGGTTGAGGATGAAAGGATTACCAGGTCATCGAGTTGCCAATTTAACAAGCATTGCCTCTCGAAGGCTGTCATGACACGGACAATCTGTGAAATAATATTATTTCCTTTGGCATTATACTATCATGTTCAGTCAATTCCGTTGTAATTTCTTCAAAACTGCATAAATGTGCATATCTTACATTTGGAAACAATTCCGACTATCCCCTTCGAGTTCATTTAATAAAATCGAAAGTGTATACACATTGGGGATTTAATAAATGCGGAGTTACCACTGTACCTAATTATATTTACTCTTTGGCTTCTACTTATCCTTTTAGGTAATTTCCATGAAATTGAATTATTTTTCACTATCAAAAGCTGTAGGCCTAAGTGTATCATCAATGTCTTCATGTCCGACGTTTGGCATTGAAACTAGTTGTTCATGTATTCACCGGATGCTACAATTATTTTAAGAGTGAGCGATGTTTCGCATGCCAGACTTAAACATTAAAAAAGAAGCAGCAACGAAGATATGCAGCAGTGAGACATAACTTAGAACGGCAAACAAATTTTTCAACTTTGCCAACTTTTATTTAGAAAATCCTACAGAATGTAAGAGTATATTACCATATATGTCCTCCTGCAAGGATAATTGAAAAACTAATCATATTAATAAGAAAATATTGCATAGTGCCCATTCAGATTGCCATAGAGCTGTTCAAGCATGTGGAGTGGATAATATTCTAAACTATCATGTCAATGATGTATTACATATTGAATGGGAGATTGTTTATCGCCATCGACGAAATTTCTTAGAGAGGCGTTGTGATGAGCACAGGTAAACAAATTCATAGACATACTTATGAAGGATATATGTTTATTGTAGAAAAATGAAATAATTATGATGTTGGCATATTTAATCAAATAAGACCGGCGAGACAATCAATCAGTTTACATTGCTAGGAAATAAAGGCTTACAGCTTGTAAATGACACCTGTGCCTTAGGGCAGGAAAGATTGACCAAATTATTTTTAAAAGCCTTGAGTATGGTGGTCCAATATGGCAATTCAATGAGTGTTTTGGCGACAATGTTATGCCCCCGAATTTAAACGAGATATTTCAATTATTGTCCGTAATCCTTTGTTTGATGTTCTTTAATCTCATTGATAGTCATTTCGTCTAGTGAGTATCTGTGTTTATTTGGTCTTGGCTGGTGTTCTTACTTTATTGTGTGATCTAATTCCACAAAGAAATATGTTCACAATGTCTTTAAGTTGATGAATGCAATGTATTAATGTAGCTGTTGGTCACGATTCGATCTTCGTGATGTCACGATTATCGAATGCCATTGTTTTGTAATTTTTCTTCCGTTGTTTGTGTTGTTGCTGCACATTACTTTGATGGCTTCGTTGTGGATTATCTTTTTTCGCACATCTTTTAGTGCGCGGAGATAATTTTTCAAGATGTTCTTGTGACTTTATTAATTTCTTCAAGTATTGGCACAATGCAAATAAGTGCACTTTTAGATAATTTCATCAGAATAATGAGCCATAACTGTTTACTTCAGTAGTCGAACGAGATTCATTACATGATGATCAATGAATGAAAATATTAATGCAACAACACAATTTTTTGGTCTAGATATATGAGAGTTATTCATGATTTATTATGTTATGAATTAACAATGAAAGCCATCCAGCATTATTGCCATCTTTCTACATACCTTTATCGGTTGAATGAGGAAGATAGATTGTATCAACGTTATAACCATTGCAATCAACCATTCAGTTGTCTTCACTTCTCCAAGAGTTCCTGCCATTTCAACCATCAGATATGTTGTCGACACAACGCAACAAAATGCCAGAAAATATCCTATGTAAAAGGACCACCAAGGAAAAGGATAGATATGAGCAAAGCAACGTTTGCATCTGTTTTTCAATGAGGTTCTATTGGCATATCGCCCAGTTGTGTCAATTTCCAGAGTTTCAAGAGTGATTTTAGGTGGAGGTGGCATGACTGGCTCTGTGAATTTTACTTCACCTTGATCAATGAACACTATACCCTCTGGACGGGCTGTGTCTGGTCTGGTTGGTGCATCCAAGCGATCTTGGCTCTCCATTTCAGGTAAATCCAGAGCAAATCCGCCTAAAATTGGATTTGTATCAGAATCGTCATATGAGGATGTTCCTGTTTGAAGTCTGTCATGGACTTTAGTCATCGATTCTGTTCTCTCAAGAGACACTTCCGATTTGCGGGTGTCAGCTGAATATGTTGCACGACTTAGTTCTTCCAAGACACTTTTGGGTCGATCATCGAGATCAGTTGTCTCCATGCCGGTTTCTGGATGTATATCACGTGCGGTCAAAACTGTATCCGGTCGATTATCGAGGTCTCCCGTTCGCAATCCAGTCATTGGGCGAGCTGAACTGGCTGTTCGCACCGGAGCTTGAATGTTATCGTCAATGTTCGTAGTCTGAGATGCGATCTGTTCAACAGGTTTTGACACTGTTTTGATCTTCGGTGGCTTTTCCTGAAAGCGAATAACTGTCAATTGATTGTTTAATTCATCTACTTTATCGTAGTAGGACATGAATATAAGCTTACGATATTCTACATCTTAATTAAGTTCAAAGCGAGGTATCTTCACAAATCAAGCGTCTGATGAAGTGAATATGTGAAATGAAGCGTGGAAAAGTCAATGAACTACGTCATATTATCATAGTTGCAATCACATTAAATCAATAGTTGCCTGAAAGTACAATATGCTAAAGCTTGTAAAATGATTACATGATATATGTCTCTGCAGACCCTCACCGAATATACGAGTACAAAGTTGAGCATCATAAACTAATGCTTAACTTTCTGCAAAAGGGGCAGTAAATGTTGATTGGCACCATAATCTGCACTACCTTGATTTGGAGGTTAACAATACGTTTGCATGCAAGATCTATATATCTCCTCTTTCATAATTGAATGCACGCACCAATTCAGCTTGGCCCTTCAAGCAGTCTCGGATGCAGTGATACCACAGAGACAAATTGCTTTGTCTGCGTTGTTTGGTCTAAGAGTGGCATTTATTAATACTGATGGTCACGTTTAAAACTAGTCCCGAGGGGCAAGAAGGTTCATTTCCATTGAACGTAATGCAAATTGACGTCTGAATTCTGACGAACCAGATAAATGAAACCGCATTGAACGTTCACAGTCAGCAAATTTGGATCGTGAGGAGTTGAACGATGTGAATAATATCTCCATTTGACGAATTTATCATGGAGAAAAATTGAGTCAAAGATAGGTAATGTTCACTTGGCAGATGTTCAGACTTCAATGAGAAAACAGTAGCTCGTGTGTTCTCTAATACGAATTGCCTCACACATGAATTGTCCCTATCTGACCAACGGTTGATCTATCTAGTAGGCCTATTGATCGACGTGATAGGGAAGAGTGATTATGGATAATTAACCGTTGACCGGAAGAGAACTTAGAGGGTGCATGCGCATGAGAGGAAAGGTGCGAAATATGAAAAATTGCCGAAAGATTCTGGAGCAGGAGTGGAAATTTGAGGCTATGCCCTTTGAAGTGGAGCACTGCGGTTTCGTCGTTTCATGGATGAGGAATTCCTTGTCGAATTTGGTGTTGAAATTGTGAAGATCACCATCATGAAGTTGAGTGCAAAGGCGGTAGAAGGTGGACGCATTGTGTTATGGACCGAGACACAATGAGCTCTTGAGGACCCACTTTCTTGAGATTTTGAAAGATACTGTGCCTAATGAGCCGAAATCTTGTTGACGTATGGCTCTCGGCTGATTACTCGGATTCTTTAAGGTTCAGCATTTGCTGCGTCAGATTGTACTCGTATTTCATGGAATTCTAGATCTTGCATGACTTCACAACGCTTCTGCATGAACGCCGATACCTATTGGTTTCATGCTAATTGCTGACGTTAGTAGAGTGGACAGAAAATTCGAAATTCGGCTACTTGTCCTCAACAAATGAGTTAAGAGAATACATTCAGAGAAAATCGCTTTCTATTCATAGATTCAGCAAGGTGCATCGAAATTTTATGGCTAGTTGATTTACTGCTGCATCAGTCTTCCCTCTCTAATCATAGAAGAAATATCTGCATGTGCTTTGAATAGATATCTGAAGGTTACTGTATACCTAGCATGTAACAGATTTGAAAACCTATCTCGCCCACCGTACTAGGGAACTGGTTAGTAAAAATACAACCACAACAAAAAAGATCAATTTAAGTAGTGCCCACCCCACTCTATGGGGTCAACATGGAATTCTAAATGTCAAGACAATGCCTGTGAAATGTGAATATAATCAAAGGCCAGAGCTATTCTGAAATTCATAATTTTTTCGTTAAGACATAATGCTGACTCCCATCAAGCAATTTTTTAGTCTCTCCCACTGATTATAAGGTGACTGATTATATCAGCACTTTTTAATCAAATATGCATTATGCAGACTAGGCAAATTTTCCCTTTCCAAGCGGTCCGCCTCTGAAACCCTGACAGCTTATGCAGCCTTATAATGCATTTCGCTACAGACATTACATTTCTACGCATGAAAACGAAATACACACACGAATTCACACATTTTGTTGTGTGTGAGGTCAAAAAATGTAATACTTCTGTATATCAATAAGCTTACTTTTCGGTTTCGAAACAAAATTACGATAAGTACGTTGATAGGAATAATGATCAGAGAGCTGACCGTAGATATAAATATTGATTGCGTTGAAATGCTGAACGATCCAATTGTAATCACTTTGGGACTTTCGGTTTTGTCTTGTTGCTCGTAAAACATAAGATTTGTATTCATTGTCATCATCAACAACACCAAGCAACATGTTGCACGTTGCACACGGGTGAATCGAGATCTTGGTGGACGTGTCACGACGGAGAACCAAAGATGACCGTCATAAAAGTTCTTTGATCCACGTGTCCAAAATACATGTTCAAAGCTGTTGATTTCCTCTTTCCCTGCCACTGGTATCACACGATCCACCTGTGACAATACAAATGATGAATAAATGTTTCATGCATTCTAGGAGTGAGTTTGACATGTTTTCTAAAAATTGCTTTGATTATATTTATAGAAGAAAACTGAAAATGTATGACACAAAGTGAGCAGATTTATCACATATTTATGTAAAATGCATAGTCACATGAAGATCATGAATGAGAAATATCTGATCACTTATACATTGAGTGGATTGTTAAGTGGACTAAAAGAATCGATGATAAAACACCTGATATTAAATGAGCCTAAAATTCCTTGTGCTACAAGTTGAAACTTGCTATGCTTCACCAGACAAGCTGCTTAGAATCTATTGATACTTTGCTACCAAGAATCCACTTTGTAAATGCTTTATCATCATCATTAATATCTCAGACAAACAATCATCGGAATATCTTCATTTGTACATATTTTGCCATCTCAACTTTGTAAGCCTATAACGCTATCCAATTTGGAAATGTAAAGATTTGAATTTTGAATTGATTTATTCATGAAAATAATGAGTGTGTTATTTCGTGATGTAATACAGACATTATCATAAATTTTCATAACTTCGTAGTCTTAAAAGAGCGCCCCAGTTTTTCCCACCATCCTTGTGATGGCAAAAAATTTCAATATTGCATTTATTCATTTTTAACATTCTACAATTATCTTTAATTTGTCCTACCTGTTGATGCACGTTTGAATTCTACGAGTAATGCTAGCATCTTCGACTGTTGCATGCAAGTAAGAAATAAATGCTACCTATGATCTTTGCTGCATGTTTCATCGCCTATCAACGGCGCCAGCCAGAATAATAATGTCAACTTTGGTTCAGCGCAGATATAGAGTTCCAATCGTGGACAGTGCAGTCAAATTAATAGTGGAAATTTTCACTTAAAGAGCGACAATTCATTCGAATTTTCATGTAGAATTTTCATTTTCATCATATCTTAATTATTGTAAATCGGCATGATATGCACTTTGACATATGCAATTGTTTGAGTAAAGACGCGCTTACACGAGATCACCTTCTGGCGGTCACTTGATGATATTCCAGCGAATGATCTCAGGAAAACCGCCCGGTCACTGACTTACGTAACATCGGATCATCGATGACTTGTCAGTAAATCGAGTGAAAAAGTAGTCTGCTATGCGATCACTTAAGATTTCACTAGAAGTTGACGTCAATACCTCATGTTTGTCTCCGCCTTTCATGGTGTACTCTCATTGGCTGCATTCCAAGTCTGACACCATAGAAATAAACTGTTTATCTGAAGTTCGCTAGAATGGAAATTGACTCAAGGTCGCGGCACATCCGGGGGAACTATGTTGGGGCATGAAGAACCAATTAAAGGCTTCGATTTACTCATGTGACTGATTCTGACCCAATGATACAGACGTTGGCAGGTGCATCTAAGTGAAAATGCGTGCGAAATATGTGCCGTTATTGTGCATTGCATGAAACTTAATTTCCATTCTAGAGGTTTTATTGTTGTCAATTTCTGTGTCTGACACTGTCGTGCGCATTTTGATTATACAATTCTGACACTGCAAATTATCCCCGCATCATCTGTGGTTGTGTGACGTTGTTCTCAGAATTATCTCTCAAAAATCGCAATAGTACAGTGGATAGTAAAAATTTATCGTTCGGACAACAATCGACCTTCAAATTGATTGAATACTCGAAACACTCCTGTTAATGATATCCCGGGCATTTGGAGTACAAGAATAGAATTGTAAGGGATTCAGCTCGACAAATTTGGCTACGCCCTACGCTTTGGCAGCCAAAATGTGGTGGCTCTACGGTTTGGCAGTCACCAGAAAAAATCAAGATCATCAGATCAACTTACTTGAACGGGAAGAATATAATACAGAAATCTGTAAAATCTGGAAGTGGTGAAAATTCGATTCATAAATCAAAACTGTCTTTAACTAGGATCCACTCCCGCGTCTAAATACGCTTTTTCTATGTTTTCTCTTCTTTTCTACCTTACACACTTCGACACAGACGCGAGCAACCGGGGCGACAAGTTCAGACATCATGACACGAAGAATGAAAAAAAATCTCTTTCTCCGATCACTTAACTTGCCTTCACGTGTAAACCTTCAGTTATACATCATTTCAGTGATCGCTTCTCAATAGACTAGAGAAATAACTTAGTGACCGCCAGTAGGTGATCTCGCGTAAATGTGCTTTAAGGATATAACAAATCTGATTTTTTAAAAAAATCAGTTATGTAATTTTTCAGGAAATGGTAGCTTTATGCATTTCATGCCACTTGTAAGCTTAAACGATTCCCTTGACTGCCAAGAAAATTTCCCTCTTGCATGCCGAATAAAGTTTCCTTCACATTAGATTATTTGCATGTCATTTTGATATTGAATATTGAATTTCAAGTAAATCTGTCGGGCGGATGTCAAGAAATATGATTACTTTTGCAAAAATACTTGTGAGTAGAAGAAATGCATGTAAAAGTGTCCGAATCTTAGCTAAGATGACAGACTGTTCTTGATATGCGAATTTTCGACACTACACGTTTGAAGGGATTTCATAGAGTCAATGATTGTTAATAACAGAGAAAATGCCTATTGAATCTTGATTTTTTCGGATTGAGTTGGATATTGTTTATTCGAATTTCAAATATTACTACAATCATTTGAAAAATTTAGATATTTCCAAGTTCCTCACAAATTTCCATGATTTACCTCGATTATATCGCGTCAAACGTACAGAATCGAAAATTCGCATCAATAGGAATGGTCTGAGTCATCTTATCCAAGACCGGATATTTTTACATGCCTCTGTTTTAATGACAGACCTTTTTTACGAAGCATGTCTTCCATATTATTCTTCAGAATTTTATTCAGATTGGTCGAATAGTTCTATCAAAATTTATGATTCAGACATTCAGATATTATTCTGAAAGTTTTACGTAAAACATACGGCAAGGCTCGTGATGTTCGATGCGAGAGTCATCCGAATTGAGCGATCACCACCAGGGATTTTACACAAGAAGAATTGAAAGCTGAATTTCAATCTTATTACGTGTATAGGCCTTTGTCATCCTAATTGCAACTTCATTCAGAAGTTTAGCTCTGTTGAAGAACATCAATTTTCTATCGTTTAACAATGGTGATCAAATGTAATCTGCTGAACATTGAAAAACCACGCTGAGATCATCTGGTGTCACATTTTTGCACTTGATCTTAGTTTTTGAAGAATTTCATTCATCAGCTAGCAATAATATGTGTGCAGCTTGTAGTGAATAATACTCGCCAGCCACCGTCCCGTCCCCGACCGGTCTGTTTTGAATAAGCCGGCCCTGCCTTGGCCGCCAAAAACCCGGCCGGTACCAACCCTGGCTCCCAAGCAATTATTTAAAATTACATTTTGATTGAAGGACGAATTTTATTTGCGTGTCACCTTGTCTACACATCAAATTCGAGAACACATTGCAAATGAAAGTATGAATAAAAGTTAGCAGTGAAAGTTAAATGAATAAACACTGATGGGTCACGATTAAGACTTCGATAAAAGATCAGATTTCAGTCGACGCTGTGAAGTCTTGGGATGAGATGCTATGGCTCCTAAGTAGCTGCCTAAGATGATACACGGCATTTTTGACAAACTGGGTATATTCACATATAACAACATATTCACTTGCGTGTTCAACATGAAATACAACGGACGAAAGCGCTTGTTGATGAATTTGGTGTTTTTGTTTATTTATAAATTAAGTAAGGGGCCAAATTTCTTTCGTGAAACTGGGTGAAACTTGCCTCCAACGAAGTCCATCATGAGTAGACATCATTGACGTAGACATCACGCACTTTTGGCTAATGATGACAGCTGAATAATCTCTTGTTAGGTGCAATCACTTTGTTTTCGAGTTCCCTGATGTAAATTGAGCAAACTACTTGTGTATCGATTAAGAATGGCAGATGTGATCGAATATAATGATACTTACATATTCGTATACTTAAGGAACTGTTATTATCAGAAATTCTAAACACAACAAAAGTTGATGAAGCAAGGTTCACAAATACAAGAATTTGTCAAGGGTATGTTCGCGTCCAACATGATATACTGTATATATTACACTATACCAATTAATATAAAAGATTGTAATCTGTATTCTGTCTGCCTATCAGACTTAGCAGCGTTTCCGCGAAGAATCGCAAGTGATATGCATTGACGAAGCCATGTTGACTGTCTAGGATCGCCGTTGTTCTTGGTAATGAGGCGTCCGAGATCTTTGAGGAAGGCCGATCCAATTTTCGCCAATCATGCCAGAGGTTTCGACCGCAAGTGGTACAAACATATATTTGTGAGCAAGTTGTTCATATTTGCTTATTTTCCGCTCTTCTGCATTTCATGCTGCGGATCCTGGAGAGGTGGAATTCTGCATGATGTAAGTATCCGAGCAGGTGGCGTTCCAGGCCAGACATTTTCCCAGTTTGAAAGGGAAAATGGTAAGGCCATCGGGTCTCCTTCCATCTCCGCGGTCGAGTCCGACAGGTTCCAGGACTGACGGGATACCTGCCCTTGCCAGGCTACGCTTCACAACATCATTAAGGTTGGCGTGACGTGAGAAACGCCCTGCGCTGAAGTGACAGGAAAGTCCGTGGTGCCCATAACTGTCGACCGGATGATTACAATGCCTGCAGTTGTGCGGTTCGCAGGTAGAACAGCCAAGACGAAGAGCAATGCCGGTTCGAACGGAGTCCTTGTCCAAGAGATTTCCCAAGTTCGGAATAGGGAGAGCTTGCAACCAGGCTCCAGCATGGGGCTTTGCAGACGAACGAAGTCGAGTCCGATCGATTTGGTTCGCGTCGGCGAGCAGACCAGAAAAAGTGTCAATGCAGAGGCGGTCATCCCAGTTGAATTGCAATGTAGAATCAGGACGATTAAGTGATGCACTATCATGAGAACCAGGAATTGAATTGAGAACCAGGAACACAATTGAACTATCAAATCTTTAGAAGAAAGAATTGATGAGATAAAATAAGGAAGGGCAAGACTGCGTACGCTCCTCACTCCTAACCCTTCTAATCGTGAAGCGATGCTTGGGTCCAGGCTGTTAGTTTTTCGCTGATATCAACGTTTGATATTGTGCTCAATGTTTTCTTGATGATTTCATCGATTGATTCAAGTGCACTTTAATCCAGGAACAACGGTGAAGATCTCATCAGAAAATTCAATCGTGGGGCAGATATATATAGTTTATTAAAAGGAAAATGGCGGGATGACTGTCCAAATGAGTAAGTCTGTCACGCAGGAGCACAATTTTGTTTTTTGCTTTTGAGACGCGAAGGTTGTCAGAATGAATGGGTGCGCCTAGTATGGAAAGTGATTCGGGTACAACTTCCGTGATTTCTGGAATGACTTCCCGTACTGATTCGATGGTTGTATTTTTGAGATCAGCGGATCCAAGATAAAACAAATCATATTTCCATTAGTTTAGCTGGAAACCGATAGATGGTAGTGTAGTTTTCAAGAGTTTTAGATCGGACACGACATCTTCAGGATTACCGACGATAGTGGCATCATCAAGGTATCAGACATTTATGTCACTTTTCACTACAAGTGTGCAATGATCAATCACCCATGCAAAACCGGCTGGTCCTAAAGGATCTCCATACTGAACGCCACTACAGGAATTGATGAAGTGGTCGTTGATATGCAGTGGAGTTGGTTGGCGATAAGCTTGATGGACAAGTCGGAATACCTCAGGACAACGAGTTGAACTGAAAAATTTCATTATTGATCTAAATACTTCGAACAGCATTGCCGGTGTTGAATTAAAAACTACTATAACGATTATATGAATTTGCATTTACATATACATACACATACTTAACCTACATGTATTAAGCGCAATACTACCTTCAAAAACATTTTTTCAAAAGATTTCAAGTACAATGCTAGGGCGCTCATAGCATTAGAAGCGAGTTAATCTTCTCTTTCTTCTGATTGCAAATAATGCCTTGCTAAATAACCTTGACTTTGAGTCGAAAAGGTGTGAAAACGCTACAATGGCGCTAAATGGGTAAATGCATTGAATTATGGGCTGTATTTTCCGTTACTATGGTAAGTGCTGTTGTTGGCAAGCAAAATAGCAACCGACTTGATGTATTGTCAAATGTAGATTCGATTTTCTCATAGATATAGACCCACAGAATTAGATGTCTAAGCGTATCACTTTGCTAGAAGTGCAAACTGATTCAAAACGTTGGCACGTGCAGGAATTTTACTAAGTGGCGAAAAAGAAATTTTTAATAACTTGCAGAGAGGAAAAATAGTCTTGCGCCGTTTGCGGATTGCTGTGAATTCTTTCAAAATGTTCCGATCACCGTGATTCCTTCAGATTCAAAGAATCCAGATCATTGCACAAAAGTTTTCTCGATTATGTTGGGCCCTCCGATCATTATTGAAAAAGCTAACAGGCGCACGAAAAACGTTCACAAACTTCTCTGTAGATCTTGACATTGACTGTCCGTCTCTTGCAGAAGTGTGGTTTATCTAGACCTCAGGTCTAAATGAGCTAAAAATAGCTGCGTCCTAAAATTTCTGTTGCAGAAGTGTTGTCTACCTAGACCTCAGGTCGAGAATTCCGTTGCAAAAGTGAAGTCTAACTTCGACCTGAGGTCTAGATTAGCTGGGGTCTAACTTTATGTTGCAAAAGTCTGGTTTATCTTGACCTCAGGTCTTCGCAGACCTGAGGTCGAATATTTTCTGTTGCAGAACTGTGGTCTATATAAACCTCCTGAGGTCTAAATGGCACTTGAAAGGGCATAGAATTTATGACCTGAGGTACGAGATTTGTTGCCTCACCTAGGGCAGGTCTAAGTTCATACTTTCTTGCCTTTCATCCACATGAACCAACTGATTGATCCCATGAAAACGCTTTTGCGCGCTTTTGGTTACACATTTTAGACCTGAGGTCTGCGAAAAACCTCAGCTAAACCACACTTCTGCAACAGAACTTTAGACCTGAGGTCTCCGTAGACCTCAGGTCAATCCGTCTAGCTAGTCCACACTTCTGCAAGAGACGGTGTGTCTCTTAGCTGTGTGATCCGATTGATAACAGTCACTAAAACACGCACAATTTGGTGTGTTCACTTTTGAACTGGCTGGTCATTGTTCGATTGCTATGTTATTATGTCAGCAGATTGTGCCATTTCATAGGCATTACATGTTCCAATGCTTCCTTTCTAGTCAAGCAAAAGAAGAGACGACCCGTCAAATTCTGTGTATAGACCATTCTCCTTTCAGGCAATAAAGACAAAAGAGTCAAATGTCTATAGATGAACTTATCACTTGCCTGCATCTGAGATAATTATGTCTCTACTAACAAAGAAGAAAATCTATTTCGGTAATTGTTCAGAAGTAGTTAAGTGGCATTTGATAGTGAAAAATTGATAGAACAATTGCCTTTGAAATGTAGAACTGAATCTTTTATTGTTCATAAATAGAAATCACTAGCAGTTTTGTAGGCTGTTCTGTCATTTGCTTATCAAGTCATGGTGATCAACGCACCGAAGTTTGCTGCGACTTCACTATGGAACGACATTCTACAATTACTGGTCACCAAATCTTTGTCTGAAGGGAAATCAAAGAATAATGTGCATGGCCAGCGACATGATCATTGCATCAACGGTCAAGACATGGTGGAATGGGTCCTCAGCTTCCTTACCACTCATCCAATGACGGAACAGTCCTCTCCTCGCAGAGAAAACATCAAAAAACTTTGCCAACGTTTTGTAGACACAGGAAACTTAATACCAATGTCAAATATAGGAATGGAATTCAAAGCTCGCCCATCTCGCTGGTATGCTATTGATCCACATCGATATCCTCTTGCAGGAAGTCCTACAGGCAACGACTTCAAACCATGCTCTTCGCCACAACCTATTCCTGATTGTCCACAGCGCAAGCACGGTCTCAGACGAAGATCAATGTCCGTAGGTTCGATACCACTTTCAGAGACAGATTCATCAGATTTGCCCTCCGGCTTAGGTCCCAATGTGAAACGGACAACATATTTTCGACCTCCTACTCCGGCCTTTCGTCGCTCTACTCGCAGATTGAAGAAAACACAAGAAGTTAATGAACGGCCATCACCAGAGTCAAAAAAAGAGGAACTCCGAGAAGTAGCTGGAGTTCCGACTCAACCTTTTGTGCCTTATTGTCGACAAATGACTTTGGAAGAGTTTGAAGCTGTTCGCCGTGCAACAACTGAAGCTTGTCTTCATAGATTAATCGATCGAATTCTCGATGATGAGCATTTAAGGCCGCATGAGAAAAGGTATCATTTGCGAAACTTCAAGGCGAAGCATCCGCGTGTTTATCGCAAGCATTTTGAGCGATACCGCTTTATTTGAAAACTAAAAAAACGTGAATTGAACTTGCTTGAATGCGCAACTATTGAAAAGAAAACTGAGATTGCTTTTTGATCTGTTAGAAGTGTGCTAATGATGGCCATCACTTTTGTGTCTCAGAGTACATTTTCTTAACTCTTTTGACCAGCGCTTTTATCGGCGTAGATGAACGTGTAAATAAGTTTATTCTGAGATCTTACTGACCAAGCAACTAATATTTGACTACGAGCGACATGATTAAGTATTTACCCGTGGTGTGCTTTTTTTATGACTTTTTATATAAATGTAGATGTAGAAAAAATGTCAGGTGTTCCATAATGGGAACATCGACAGTAAAATACATTTTGACGATGAAATCGTTTTTTTAATCAAGTTTGGGTTCAAAAGTATCTGAGGTCTTGAACAGGAATGTTAGTCTGAGTCAGTACTTTACGTCGCAGTCTTATAGAACGCCACGACCAGATTCGGACACTAAATGTTGCTGATTCCGATTCCGGCTAACAGAAGACACCTATTCTGTGGAGAAAATGTCTACGATTCCCGCTTCCAGTATCAGAATTGAATTTTAGCAATTTCTTGAAAATTGTAGAATTTCTCATAATTTCAGTTATTTACATTTTGGCGAATTAAAGATGCTAACGGCTACTGGCAAGCATTGTAGCATCATGTAGCGCAGCTCTCCCAATACCTATATGCATCTATAACATGCATCGACGCGTGAGCAGCAGTTTTTCAAAAAGCTATAGCACTTCTAATTTTGTTACATCAACTTTGAAGAATACTTCCTTATGGCGCCATTGGACGTGGGTTTGAAACGGTTCGCCCTGCAAGATCCAGTGATACAGCGATGTATGAAAATTTGGCTTTTTGATTTGGCTTGTCTTGAAAAATAAGGATTGCTATAGAGATCAGACAACATTTATTGGCGAACATGAAAAAATGATTTTGATATTTTTTGATGGAATCAAACTTGAAATGCTGCTGACAAAGTACAGGAAAGAACGGATATTTTTTCATCCGAAAATGAAGGGTATTTTGAACATTCAATGCAAACATTTTCATTAAAATTGCATGAAACATTTGCATGAACAATTAGATGCAAAAGCTAATAAGTCAAAATCTTTTGAAAAACAATTGGAGAACATTCAGTAGTAACATATTGAACACACTGAAACTCATTCATGAAAAAAATGTGAAAAAGAGTGCGTGCGGTCAAAAAAATGAAGCAACTTTAATTAAGGAATTGATCATGAAATCCCTCATTATGAACATAATTTTCGAACGTGGATTCAAGCTCTAACGTCAAAATGAAAAAAACAACAGCGCTGATTTTGTGACACCTAGTTCTTGCAAACTTATGTGCCGTAAAATTCCTTATGTTTCTCTGCCATCAATCTCTTGCGGTAATGGCACATTGTCGGATGTTCATGGAAGACACAGGCACTCTTGAGTTCTTATTTTCTAATTTTACGCTTGGAATTTTGTGCTCAGGTCTGTCCCAATATCTTATCAAACTTTGATTTTAACCAATAACAACTGCTTTATTTTAATTGAACATTAGGCCTGTACAATTAACCTTGCATGTCAGATATTGGTTGAGTTCATATGCAATCAATAATTTCAGATAAGATGCTCCCATGAAAACTGAAAATTCACTCAAATTGTAAATTGGTGAAATGGAACGCATGCAATTCTACTCAAATTTCAAAAGAAACGCAAAATCCATTAACAAGAAAAGACTGACATGAAAGTATTTCAAAAGTGTCGACTGTCTACAAATTCAAACCTGTCGCATAGGCCAAAATGCATCGCGCGTTAAATGTTCCTGCTGTCATGACAACCCATGCTTTTCTTACTTTTGGATATCTCCTTTAGTATTTTCTAATTTGCGTGGAAGAAAAATAAAGAAATACTAAAAAATCAAGAGAATGAAATAAAAACGACACAGTTGCATCTGTTTTATAAATAGTTCGAAGGATCATAGGAATACATAGGAATATAAATTCAACGTCACAGTTTAGGAGTGTATTAGGATTTTGAACTACTACCAAGTGCAAATGACAGTTTCGAAATTTTACGGAAGTCTTGAGATGTGCAAACTTCACCAGAAAAGTATTCACAACAAAAGCTTTAATTTTGAATACAAACACAGTGATTTTTCCAAATGTTCTGTGCCGACATTAAGTTGACTCAATTATCTTCTCAATCCCGTCTTCTCCAATTATCGTGGACCAATGATTCTAAAAATTGTAGGAAGTAAAAGATAGAGAATTTCATCGAAGATGAGACCTCCGATTGTCCATCGTACGCAATGATGATAAATGATTTCATTATTGTGAAAACTACAGTGAAATTTCTTCTGTTGCACCTTTCAGTTTGAGCATCAGTCATTTCCCTTATATCGCCTTTCTCTCATAGTGTAACTTGATATTGTCGTTGTCGAAACAATTTCGGAAAAACTTAATTGAACGAGCACTGATAGTAAAATTTATAAAACAAACATCAGAAAAAGTGAGCGAAAGTGTTGTATTTGCAATGTGAAGAGGGGAAGGGGAAGAATTTTTTTACATGAAGGCAATGAAAACAATCGAGCAAATTTACTTTGAGATTATACTACAACAGCATGCTTCAAGATTTTTTATTCATTTTCAACTTGAGGAGTCAACCACAAACTCATTTTTCCCACCGAGACTAATATTTTGACACTAACGAACGTGCTTCGGGCATAAACCGCTACCGATTCTGATGGAGGAGTGTATATGCTCTTACCCAGATCGTTGAGTTTATTTAATCAGCAAATATTTCAGTGATTCAGAGTTGCTTCAAGGTAAGTGCATTGTAACATCAAATTTTGATCTTCCAAGAAAGCAAACAAAAAACTAATTGAACAGTTGGTCTAAGGCTGGAGACTGACCGATGCTTTTGGGCTAGTGTTCCAGTCGGCCTATTTCAGTTCAGGTTCAATTCAACGGTCACAATGATTTATCTGAATTCAACAAATATCGCAAAATGCACTCAAATTAATCGGAATTAATATTAGGAAACTTGCTCATTTGCCTGCTTCAAAACTGCGCGTGTATAATTTGTATGAGGAGGTTAGACAAATTTCATGTCATATTATTTGTTAACTCACACAAGCGTGCATTCAATAGCGCAGTCCATTCTGTGAGTGGTAATCGGGGTCGGAATTTTCGGCCCAGGCCCGACCCGTCATTTTAAATTTAAAGGGCCCATTACGTGGCCAGTTTTGGTAAATGTTGGTAAACATCGGTTTATACAGCAGCAAATTTCAGTCGGATATCTGGAGCAAGGTTGGGCAAAACGCAAAAACTTAGGATGGGTGATACCACCAAGTTTTCCCACATGGGTGAAAATCCCGAGACCCAAGCCAAATAGAGTACTTGCTCAATGAAGCTCAAGTTTTTTTTCTTTTTTTAAAAATCTTCCTTTAATCTACCGTACTTAGTTGATGCATAAGCCTATAGGTCTACTATGCCTGACACCTACAACATAAGCCTACAATACATATTATGCAGATTTTCTTAAATTTGGCAAACGTTTTAAACTTAATGGTTTGAATCATGATTATGTTAATTACAAGAGTGATGGAAGAAGCGATACATACATTCAGTTACCGGTATGTTCGGAAGAAATTGGCTGATGATTACTTAGAAAGTAAAATACATGTGTATGTAAAAAATAATCTATGGAACACAAAGTTTCAGATGGTATATCGCTTATTGAAATTGAAACAGGACTTAAACACGAGAAATTACATTTCAAAATAGGTCAACTTTTTATGCAATTATTTATGAAACGGTCTGTAGAATCAGGAAATAAGATTATTTCTGCAAACAACTTTAAGTGCCGCTTGCTACGGACTACACCCAAGGTTGGGTCTTGAGTCATGGGTTCACTCTTGGGTTTTGGGTATTCTTAGGTACCCCCCCCCCCCCCCCCCCCCCCCAAGAGTGAGAAGAAATTGACCAAGAAATTGACCATGAATGATCTTTCTTCTGCTTAAATAAAAAATAAAATTACATCATGTCATAGCAAGTCATCTACATGTAAGCTTACATGTATGTACATACGTAAATATGTAACCTACTTCAACCACACGATTGGTCTTTCTATGATAAAACTGTGCTATCATCAACTTTGATATAGACCTACCGTAAATGTCTATCTGATAGTTTGCTAAATTAGCTTCTTAAACTATGCTTTGATTACCTATGGCTTCCTTTTGAATTTAATCCATCAAGCTAGATGTAATGCACATTGTGTTAGACAGAATTTTGTATGCATCATTTTGCGTGAAATTAAACAAATAATACATGAAAAACTGCAATGCATTAAACCAATACCTGCATAACGCTTATGCTGTTAAATTGGCAACCTACAACAATTCGTAAATAACTTGCTTCATATGGCCACTTGTCTTGAAAGTTAGAAACTTAGGCCTATATTGTTTATTCTACTATTAGGCTACATGTATTAGAAATCGAAAGATATCGGTATCATTTAATGCAGTGACATTCATTGGTGATTGCTTCTTACGATTAGTAAAAATATCGTTATATCTACATTTGTGCTATTTTCATCCTATACGAGGCCTATGTTATGTTTAACGTAGCAAAGTGCGTCAAGGTAACAAAATTAAAAAACAAGCTAATGACTAGTTAATTTTTAATAGGTGCAAAATATGATCTAAAAGAAAATTTTTATACCCTAAAATGTCTAAAAATTTAAAAATACTTACGAGAAGGACAAACAATGCCTCTCCTCTCCTCATGTGTAATGAATTGGCGAGTAAGTCGTTCTGTGTGTTTCGTTTCTCGATCAGATATGTTGTAAAGAATGTAGCTTAGTCATGCATGTTGTTCTAATTAGGGAATTATTAGGCTGTAGACGTAAACAAGGTTTATGATATTAAGCCCAGAGATAACCTATGATGATAATGAAAACTTTTAGCTGAATAGCTTCAATTCCGCAATAACAAATTCATGTAATAAATAGTAATTAATATGAACATTAGATGAATATTAATTGGATAGCAATATGTACAGTAAGGTATGATTCAAAATATCTTCATCCAATTTTAAATCTCAATCAAAATTCCAAACATGTTCTGGAAATTGTTGTTCCACTTCATTAGAGAAATAGCCACTTTGGGGGTACTCAAGATTTGACACAAGATTAATCTTGTGTTTGGGGGTACCCCAAGATTTAATCTTGGGCTTGGGGGTACCCAAGCCCAAGTTTGGACCCAACCTTGCTATACCAGGGTTTCGGAGGTGACGTCGGAGCCGTGCAATTTCTGTAGGCTCCGACTTGAAGCTTGAGATGTATTTGAATTCAGTCAATTTGCGAAAAAAGTGATGTTTCACAGTATAGCTGAAGCGAATGCATGTGTGTCATTGTCAGGCTTGCCGAGGGAATTGATTTTGATTTCCCATTCCACAGAATTCCTTTGAAAATTCTCTTTGCTCATTATTTTTCATAAATTTAAATATGGTCCTCTTCTTTGGGACTTAAATGTCTATTGATATTGTAAATACTTAGCATATTTGTAGGATTAGGTCAAGTAGACTAAGTCTTCTAACACAGAAATGATCATTAGGAATTCTTATTTAGGCCCATTAGTAAATGTAGACCGTATAATTGAAATTTTAGGCTATACCTGTTAACGTGCTTGTAATTAGCTCTTGCAATTCAGTCTTCCTTATTTGCTCTTGTAAAATATTCCTGTAAAAATTTGTAATTTTGGCTATATGTATAATTAATCGAGGGACCTATCCTCGATAATCTGGATCTACATTTACAAAAAATGTCATTTCAGGAATGAGTCAACAAATAAAGAAGACTTTAAAGAAATAAGCTGAGTACTCACCAACAAATAGACTAATACGAATATTCTATCATTGATAAACCCAAATTTCAAACTATAATGACATTTCCAGCTAGTCTGCACTTGCATCGGCTTCTAACCATCGAGCACAATGTCTCCAACTGCAACCAATCAAACCGAAAATGAGGTGATCAACTTTGACTGGTTGCTGCCGTGAGAGAAGAAATTAGTTAAGTCACTGCCGAAACAGATCTAAGATGCGCCACATTAAACCATTGATACATGTATTCACTATTTTTCATGGGAATTCCCATGGACTGAAGCCCGAATCCCTTCCCATGGAAATTCACATTCCCACGGCAAGCTTGGTCATTGTTGTGGGCAATCTTTGCAGACCTCCCAAAAACTGCTGGCCTTCATCTCTTCTCAATACATAGTCAACTTCTTTTTGCCATGATGCTTATTTTGATCTATAGTAAAAATCATTAACCAAATTATTCTACAACTGAACTTCAGATTTCAGAATACTGACTCACACATCCTTGGGCTTCATATAGGCCATTTTATATAAAGCAGCAGTATTTATATTTACTATAACTGAGACTTGGATTAATTGTCGGATTTATCTTTGAGCTTTGTAGAGAGTGTTCAAAGTAGAAAATTCAAAGAAAAATACGACATTTCATCCGAATGTTAGACTGAGATTTCAATTTAGACTCATCATTTGATTGGTCTATAGTCAATATCTACTTTTGTAATTTAAAAATGCCTATGTTGTGATAGCATCCTTATTATAACAAGGTAAAACAGCGAATGTAGAAGCATTTCAACCATTTATTATTCAACAAGTAGTCAGTTTCACCGATGAATTGTTGCTGACATTGTTCACACATTCACATATTCTTGAACATTATGAATTGATTACACAAATCTGGAATACTTCAACCTGCTGTTCAGATTAGCGCCCCGTCGTGGTTGAAGGGCGCCATCAATCACAAAGATTAGACATTTTTACAAGGATATCTTTCAAACGTTTATTAATTCTTCTTTTATGAAGACAGCTGAAAACAACAATTGCCGCTTTTACAAACATGAATCCACAGTTGCTTCGACAGTTTCTTCGACATACACAATTTGTACAGATTCTATTCGTTGGTCAAGTGTTTCTCAATCCAATTCCTCTATGTTTCTGTTCGATGTCCCTTTGTTCGGAACGGAAAGAGATGCTGCACGAACATGCTTACGCCTCCGAAAGAAATTTAAGAAAGTTGATCGAAAGGATCGACTGGAACAAATGTAGACATAGAAATTGATACCATGATTCGTCAGCATTAACATATTAATGCATCCATACCAAAAGCGGGCCTGCACCAATGGCAACTGCAGCCTTTGAAAACTAAAAAGTATGTTGTAAAGGATAGCTGGAATTGCCATCACCAGCTGTATAATGCAACAAGCCAGCGTCATTTTGGTGGCTGTTATGTATCTTCTCGCCTCTAAATCATTTCCAGTAAAGTTTGACACTTTATTTTTCTGCTTTTTTAAAGAGTGGAATGTTATAATCATTAATCCAAGAAGGAGGCTGTACGGGATGAAATATCTCAGAATTGTATCGATGACAGTGGATATACTCCAACCAAATATTGGAGCGTGACATGCTTCTGTGAATACTCGCCAGAAATAGGATAGATAATAACCATTAAGGAGGAAGAACGTTAATGCTATTGAAATAATAGCCATTTTTGGATAAATCCTTTGAGGGATTTTTGTTGGAAATGTTGTAAGCAAGCAGCGCTCAGCTGCGAGCAAAACTAAAACCCATGTAGCGTATGACAGTGCAAAATAAAAGACGTATGAATGAATTTTACAGCTCCATGACGTCAGCCTTAGAATATTCACCTGCAAAACTCTGCTGTAGAAATATACACCTGCAGTAAGTACCGAAATTAAATCAAATATCGCCAAAAGAGATAATAAATATTTTGTGGACGGTCGCAAGCTTCTGTGAATCTTTACAGTTATCAAAGTCATTACATGTCCTGCACACCCAAAAAACATGACAATAACTCCATATATTGCGAACACAGTACCAAAAACCAGCTCAATAGATGATGCATTCGAAGTAGCATCAGACATTTTCGTGAGCAGCCAGTCGTGATAGATAGAATTTCAATTGAATTATGAAAAGAGTAAATTGACACACCAGAGAAAAGTATTGCTACATCGATGTCAGTGAGCAAAATGTTGCAAGCCAATCACAGGAGATTACTATTATACATTAATTATCCCCAATCACAATTGTCTTCATTTTCTCATTTCAGATTACATATGTTTCAATGTCTATTTGAGAGTAGCTCATGCTTTAGGACTTTATCGGCATTATAGAATACCAGTTGATAGGTCTCACCGGTCACCCACACTAGCTACACTCGAACAACAGACATCGAACAACAATGTGCATAGATTGGTGAACCTGTTCTGCTGAATAAATGAGATCGAAACGAGATCAAATTAGCAAGGGCTAACCTTAGGCGAAACACAATTAATAATGAATTAATTCACAAATCAAACTATTCAGTAAGTAAATTAAAACCAATGTGAAAAATAAGAATAAAACACAAATGTAAATGTTGAAAATATTCAAATGGTAGGTAATGAAAAAAAGTACCGCGTAAATATAAGTCGAGTGAGAAAAAAAATTGATGACTTACTCGAGAACTCCTGCCTGTCTGCCACACTGTGTGTTGGGCAGTGTAGTAATTGCGGAAATTGCTTTGACAGAACTTAATCTGCAGGTCTGGTCGCCCAGATGCCTGCACATGTTAATTGCGTCAGAATGAAATTTAATGCTTTGATTGAGGAGAAGATGAAGTAGAAGATAACGATAAATGAAAAGAATTTGATCCCTCAAAGGACCCATGTGGCGTTCCCTACAGGTTAGAAGAAATAACAACTACAACAGATTACCTAATTGAAAAAAATGTGCAATTGAGGTCATCAGCAGGAGGGTAAGGATTCGCGTTTCGGCCCCTACTCCTGAGCGCTCAAACTCGCCCAAACGGGGCCCTGCTATATGAAAGCATCCTCGAAATTAATTAAATCAATGAAAGCACGCACAATTATTAAGAAGCTGCTTAGCAGAAAAATATCCGTATTTCAATAAAGTTTCACTATGCTTATGCAGCTGGTTCTCAGCACTTTGCTTGAGATCTACGCTGTTATATCCTCTCTTAATGAGAGTATTAGCTGTACGATTGACTTTTTGGATGAAATCTTTTTCCAATGTACAGATGCGCCTATATCTTAAAACTTGTCCAGCAAACACTCGAGCTCCTGTCCTGTAGGGCATACAGTTTTGCGGAAAGGCTAAAAGGGTGACAGGGAAATTAAAATGGTCGACTTTATGAAAAACAGATGTAATTGTGCCGCAGGCAGTGATATTTATATTTATATCAAGATATTCTACTTGTTTGTTATTACTCCCACTTCTGCTGGCTTCTAGACTAGGTGGGTAAATCTGTGGTATCAAGGAATCAAACTTTTTATAATTAATAATGCATAAATCGTCGATGTATCTAGAAGTATTAGATAATAATCCAGCTAGACCGTACTTCTGATTCTTCATTAAATTAGTCATAAAAATAAATTCACAATGTAAAAGAAACAAATCCGCAAGAAGAGGACTGCAATTACCACCCATAGGAATGCCTCTTACTTGTTGAAAGACTAAACCTCCGAAAGTAACAAAAACTTCGCTTATGATGAACTTAATGGCTTCTTTAAATTTATCCTTAGTGAATACACTGTAACCTTGATACCTGACACCAGATAAAAAACTTTTTTGAAAACCTACACACAAATATTTCCTATTAGAATCGTTGAAAATTAAGTCGAGCAGGTCGGGAAGTTGAGTAATGACATCTTTATGATCCAGATTGGTGTACAAAGTGGAAAAATCGAAAATTTGTACGTCATATGCTGCAATGTTTTGAATGCTGCAATTTTATTGAGGAATTCAGCGGACGATACTATGCTCCAATAACAGTTAATACCACTATTACTATGAATTGCGTTACAATACTTCCTAAAATGGTCTCTGATAACAGACAAACCTTTATTAATCTTAATGGAAAGTTGCTTAGTAGTACAGTGCCTAGCACCAGCTATAAAGCGAAATTTGAAGGGATTTTTATGTAATTTTGGTATCCAATATAATTTTGGGAGTTTTTCATCACCTTTTCTACAAAGGGTGCTGAATAATTTACTCATAGAATCCTTATGCTTCTTCACTAAATCACTAGGAGACACATCATATGGAATGTAAGTACTATTACCAATAGGGGTTAGTGAGTTAAGATCGAATCCAAGTTCTTGTAATAGGACCATAACGTAAAATTTTTTACAGATGAATGCGTAATTACTATTAGCTTTGTCTACGGTAGTTATTATAAAATGCTGATGATAATACTTCAAATCTCTGCTGAAATTACGAAAAGATTTAAACTTCGCTTGTAAATTATCTACATTTTTATTTTTATGTATTCTATCTTTAGCTATTACTAGTATCCTGTTTTTCCAAGCCTGAAAGTCACTCACTGACTGAAAGTTTAAACTTATTGCACATCTTTGTGATGTGCTTATCTATGGATACAGTTATGCTATCTATAACGTCATTGTGACGAACGGGAAGGGACAAACGATGCTTAGAGCCTAATGAAAGTAACTCTTTCAGGTCTGGTTGCTCAATAAAATTCAAATCACCAGTAAATACATGTTTGTGATGCTCATTGATGTGAGAAGGGTGCTGACTACACTTACAGTCTGAATGGACAATATTTTGTAAGTTGGTTCTATCCAAGTTGTTGAGGAATTTGTTATAGTTGCAAATTTTCAATGAGATAGGGTTATTCAGAGAAAAATAGGTTTTTGGGCGGGTACTGTTCCCGAAGTTTGTCAGGTACTAGGCGATTGAGGCTTTTATCGTGTAAAATACTAGAGATAATAATAATAATTGTATTTGGATGAACAAATACATAGCCACAAAGGGCAGTCGACAAATGTTTATCATGTTAGAAATAAAAAGGGTACTACCAAATGTCATGGCGTGTAAACATGCAAGTGATACATTTCTTAAACTGAGTCAACGTACTCACAGATTTCTCTTCTTCAGAGAGTAAGTTCCAATACGGAATAACATTACAGGAAAAAAATTTTGTGCGATAATCATGAAATGACAATTCAGTTCGAATCTTGGATGTGTGACCACGTAAGAAATGACTACTTCAGATATGTGAAAAAGTCATCAAAGTAAAACATCAACAACATGATGAAATAATCTTAAAAAAAAAAATCAATTGGTATTCTAACGACGAGCGTTCGTTCAGAGAAGCCGAGATTGTTTATTGTGTCAACGGTAGCATAAATCTTTCATATATCGAATCGATCTTGACATTCTTCTCTGTACACTTTCGATTTCATCAATGTACTTTTTCCGATATGGATTCCATACAAGACAACCAAACTCAAGGATAGGTCGAACATGCGTCAAGTTAAAGCTCAAACTCAAGGATAGGTCGAACAAATTCAAGTAAGTAAAGCTTAAAATGACACGGTAATCTATATGATTAAACGAGCGATTGATAAGTCCGAGCATTCTTCGTGCCTTATTAACAATGATGTTCACATGACCAAATCTTTGTAAATTGAGACAGGAGGAAGTTTGTCAAATAGGATATGGTGTTCAACTGTTGGATTTGATTTACCGAGATGCATAACTCCAGATTTAGATACATTTGTGGATAGTCCATTATCTGTACACCAATTCAGTAGACCAGAGAGATCAAAAGATGACCATCAATACCAGCATTCTAAGTTTTAGTTATAAATCCTTTCATGAGGTATACAATCAAACGCCTTGTTGAAATCAGAAAAATCACATCAGCTAGACAGCTTCTACCGACAGAAACAACTCGAGATGGTAATTGGTCGATAATTGCGGATTGAGCATTTATTACCAGACTTAAATAAAGGTGTAACAATGACAGTTGACCATCCATTAGGTATCGCGCCAAACAAGATGATATGGTGGAATAAAATGGACAACTTCTCCGCAATTGGGTAAAGATGCGATTACCTTCATGATAGAGTCTGAATCGAAATAGATATTATAGATGTAGTCCGGGAATGATGGAGTCACTGAAGTATCGGCCAAATCCAAATTACCACTCTCAACAAACGACGATGAAAAGTAATTGTTAAAACCATTTGAAATCTGAATATCACTATATAAGTTGTTATCACTTTGATCAGTAAAGCCTGACGGAGATTGATTCAGTCTTAATTTGTGGTTGACATATTTCCAAAACATTTTAGGATTTTTGCGGTTATGAAGTGAAAGCTTGCGTTCATAGTCCAAGATGGATTGCTTTGTGGCTTCATTAAGTTTTTCTTCAGAGAAAAAATATTGAAGTATGTTTAATTTGGTAGACAATTTTTTCATAATTGCATAACATCTCCGAATAATGCATAACGAATAGCACTTCTAACACGACTTGAATGTTCAGGCTTCCAAGGAGTTTTCGGTTTAAATGGAACAACACTTTTCATAATTGATGACAAAGACGTAGAAAAATAATTCCATAAGGAATTCACATCGTTACTGTTATCGTTATACATGTCTTGGTACCAATCATATTCAACAATATTTTTCACAAACAATTTCCATTTAGCTTTATGATAAACCGGTACAATAGGTTGGAAAATATTTTTCTTTAATAATGACACATTGATAGTAAAATTAAGAATCGCGTGATCAGAGGAACCAAAATTTTCGAGCACACAAACATCATCAACCATAGTACAAGACGTCGTAAATACAAGATCTAAAATGTTATTAGAGGCAGGACGAGTAGGAACCAAAACATGCTGTATCAGACCATTAAGGAGTGACCATTCAATTATTGGGGAATTCAAAGAAACAAAATCATCATCATTCCATCTGACATCTGGGCAATTGAAATCTCCAACAATACAAAAATGGTTATGACTTTTATTAACAATATAATCGCTAAGTAACTCAAACAAGTTATCAATGTCGCTATGAGGTGGACGGTAAACACAAACAATGCCAGTAGTCGAGTTATCAGCATTTAAGAGACTACAACAAACAATCTCAGTATCATCAATAGAATAACTATTCTCGAAAGATGCTGCTAAAATCAACACACCACCACCTTTGCCATTTTGACGGTCACATCTAAAAAATACATAATTGATTAGATTAAGGAAATTGTCACTGAGTTCAGGATGACACCAAGTTTCAGTTAAAAATATTATCTTAGGCTTAAATTCATACACATATTGACGAAAAAGAAACATTTTGTTGAGCAAAGAACGAACGTTTGCATACATAACCGAAATATCAGAATTAACGGAACTCTCTTTATCTGTTATACATTTAGCTGACAAGTTCTTCGGAAAAGCTTTATAGTCAGAAAGAACACTCAATATCAAAGAAGAACAAATGTCATGCTCGCAAACATGATAATTAGGTATTACAAACTTCAAGTAATTTTTAAAAAGAGAACGTATACTATTTTCACTTTCATTAGTCAAGCCGAAAAAGCTGATTGGCAATGTCAAACTGATCGATGACATCGTGATTTTTGTAGAGTTTTCCATTTTTTATAAAAACTTTGTCGTCATTATTTGCATGCAATCGATTTTTACGGGCCTCTTCTCGCAATCGTTTATCTTCATTCCTTGATAATATAGGCAAGTCTTTATTGAAATATATCTTGGACGAACCCGGAAAACGATTGGCTTGCCGTATATACTGCTTTTGATTAAATAACATGAAATCGCGACATTTAGATTTACGGAAAATAACCTTCAGAGGTCGATCAGATCCACGTCTAGCCTTTCCAAGGCGTGTAACTGATGCAATATCAGTGTCCTCATAATCTGGATACATGGAGCCGCACAGAGCTTCAATTTTGCTCATGTCATTTACAAGAGTATTGCCTTCGTACTTAATGTCTTTTTCTGACACGTTGGAAACTATAAGATTCAAATTACGTTGTAAAATTTCTTGCCTTTCAATGTATTTTTGTTGTTGGGTTATGACATCCTTGGCAGCCTTTAACTGAAGTTCAAGATCAATTTGGTTGGACTGAATTAATTCAATTTTTGACTCTAAGCTGTCTACACGCTTGATAATAATGTCCAGTTTTTCCATGATCTTGACCTCCAAGTCTTTGACAATAGATCGGAATTCCTTCATCTGTGCAGTAGATCTGCTGGCTCGCGTTGGTGACGTATTATTCGACATCTTGACAACGGTGAAAGTATCACGTGACAAAAATCGATAATCAAGAATAATTCAACGTAGGGAGTAGTTTAGCAAGTGACTGATAACAGCTGATTTACGGAAGCCTGACAGTACCAGGACTCTACATGCACGAATGACAAACACACGTAATCGATGATGCAACCAAGGTCGTATTGATGCACACTATGAATAAATTCAGATGGACACTGCGGAATTCCAACTCCACCAACAATAATATTGCTATCAAAATCGACGAGTGTGAATAATGTTCAAGCCAATGTATCCAACCAGAAGAAAAATGCCAATCAATGGAAAATATGATATAACATCCAAAATCCAATAATACCAACTGATAGAGTAATGTATTCCGAACAAGATGATATAAATTTTATCATATAACCATGAAATGTAAGCATGCAAATACGACAAACCAGATTGTTAGATGAGAGCAAGAAAGAAACACGTCAGTACGGTAGCGATGTTGAATAGGTGTCAAGATGTCAACCTTGTCCATGATTTGATTTTTGAAATCTAAGACAATATTAGTTTTTTGGACTGCAGGCTTTCTGGACTCATTGCTAATCACTTTAATGTAGAAATAAGCTGAAAAAATGTAAGCAAACTCGCCAGACACGTTAGTGAGTTTTTGTTTAATGATACGCATAGTATCAAAACTCAGAGATCTCAGACATTAATAAAATTTTGACAAGTCTTTGTTGTCAAAGAAATATTTTAATTTGGTCATAGTATCATTATTATTATTTCTGTTTCTGTTTTTTCCTAACTCTAATACCATGACTACGCTTGCGTCTAGGAATTGGACTATTGAAGTATCTACTTAAATCAACTGTGCCTTTTGACACACAGCTGCCTCCCGCTAACTTATCGTTAAGACCTAAAGGATGCAGTGTATTAAGTGTACGAATGTAGTAATCTTCTTGTTTATTAAGCTCCTGTACTAATGCAGCTTTATCATTAACATCCTCGATGACGTCAATAATCTGAATGGACATGTCATTACAAGCATGGCTATCATTGCGGAAATGATTAATAATAAAAGTGCTTTTATTTCCTTTAGAGATGCTATTACGATGTCCATTTAACCTACAATGTAAAGCTTGAGTAGCTTGACCTACGTACTGCAAACCAGACTTTTTACACGAAATCATATAAATAACGTTTTTTGTTTTACAATTGAATTTACCCGTCTTATCGAACAAGAACTTTCCACCTGTACTAAAGCTAGTGAATGAAGTAGATGAATCAAAAGCATTACAACATAAACACCTATTGGTCTAACAAGCCTTGAGAGACGTTTGGTTGGTGGGCGTTACCCAATCCTTCGCACTAACACTATATTATCCTTTATTAGATTTTGAACCCATAATAAAGATGATTATATTTTGTGACCGAGAAAAGTCAGAATTTGACTCTGAATACGGAATGCGCAAAAAAAAGATAACAGGCTAAACTACATGTATGATAAGACTTAGAAAATATAGTAAACACTGCTACTTTAACTGTGGGTATATTAAATAAAAATCAAAACGTGGCAAGACCTATAATATAATAGAGGACGACATATATAACATAATATAATATAATAGGATAATATAATATAATAGAGGACGACAACAACGGAAAAGTCATAGTGCAAGACATCAAACGCTTTAAATGAACTTTATGATAATAAATATGTTTAACTGGAAAAGTAGATATATACGGTCCAACCGCGACAATTCAGTCAACAAAAAACAGTTACTTATTTCGAATTCTTCTTCTTCTCTTCAGTTCCAATTCATCCGTGATATCGTTAATAGTATGCATCTTTCTCTTTCTCTTTGAGCTATATTGTTTTCATGTTCATATTCGAAATACAATCACTTCTGTATTTTATTTGTCTGGATCATTTCTAATGATAGCGATTATTTTTATCCCTCCATGGACTCAATGAAGCTTTACATAGCATGTGAATGACGAGATAGAATATTTTTTAATTCAAATTATTTCATCTGAAATGAAATTGCGATTTCTCATGTAAATTGTCACATTTTCTTTAAAATCGATTTACCTAGATAATCATGTCCCATCAGCAGCGATTTCTTTGCTTGATTTTTCTGATGAATGATAGATGCGTTTGAATGAAAGTATTGTATGAAAGACTCAGTGTATCACTGTTATTAATCTTAGAATCTACGTTTAGCATATTGAGCCGATATCCAACATCAAGCATCATAAATCCTGAAAGATTCAAATCTATCCACAATGAGGAAATGAGGTAGCCATGCAAGAAATGTTTCTAATTGGACTCGAAACTACGACCAGCAAGGTTATCTTAACTTTCCGCTCTGACCAACTGAGCTACGGGCGCTTTAGTGCTGCAGATGTCAATTAGCAGGACCAAGGCTTCATCACATATAAGTTTTCATAGCAATTACGTGTAAATTCACTATAATTTAGCACAATGTGACTGTCGGCATTGATGGATAGCATCGGGAAATCGAAGTTTACCAAACATCTGAAGTTTGACACCATGAACCATAGCAATCAAAATTTCATTACTATTCAATGAACACCATTTTCACTGGAAATGCGAAGATGAACGATGAAGTGCTCTAAGCTGAATGGTATTAAAGAGTCAAATTAGATAGCCTTACACTAATTTCGCAATAAAGGCATTCTAATTTGAATTTGAAGATTTATGGACGACTGAAAGTCATTAAGATTACATAGCACCAGTTCTACTTGGCGCAGAATAGAAAGATTCTATCTACAATGGCTGATTCGCATCGGCAAAGCCACGATAAATATAAGTAGAGCAGCCTATTGTGCAATCATTCATCCTATCAGCCATTCTGATGTCATAAACCAATTTGAGCCATTCCATGAACTATTGACGGGCTACTGGGTGCAAAACGCAGGAACTGCGACTGCCAATGAACCTTTAGCTTTAATTTTTCAAGTTTGAGGACATTTTCTACATAAACGACTTTTATAGAGAAATGACAGTTGAAACATTGGCTACTTACATACTTACTTGGTGACTTGGGTATTGAGTTGCAACTTCAGTTGAACAGCGGGAACATACCTGAGTATAGCTGTCATTTCATAAAATGACAAGAATCATCAGCAGGTATGCAGACACAACTCCTTATTCAAAATTGTAGCCAGTGCTAGTCTTATCCTAGATCAGGGTTGTCCAAAGTGTGGTCCGCAGGCTGCATGCAGCCTACATCCTCTTCCATAAAATTTCAGAAATCGTTTCACTTTAGACATCTGTAGAGTCATGTTGAGAAATGATATTGTCTTTTTCTAAACTATATTTTTCAAGTTTGAAATGTTAATTTGGATTTCATATTGATGATTTCTATTGCTTTGTTGAAACCCTTGATGCATGATTGAAGACTTCGACAAGCCATCCCAAGATTTGCACTTTCACTTTCAGAAAAGTTTCAATGCATTCTATGCTCCACTGACGGTAATTATATCAAAAGCAGATATTTTACATCTTGAATTATGTGATTGGCGAATTATGCGGGCTACTCTACCAATCAATCAACTTTGGAATCTTCTTTCTGAAGATCAGTACCCAAGTTTGCCCCGCCTCAGATTACGCTTTCTCTCTACGTTTGAAAGTGCTTGTGTGTCAGCATTTTCCGCAATGAAGTCGATGAAATGAAGAGCGAGGGAGAGAGAAGGCTTCTGAATCAAACATCTTTTGAGGCTTGTCTTTGTTTAGCCCCATCCACGTTCGACATTGTTGCGAAGAAACTGGCCTCCTAAATGCAGGCACATCCATTCGATTAATTTGTAAGTAACTTGTAGCATTATTATGAAACATGCTTCTATGAATGAAACCCGAGGATTAAACATAAACAAGTCCGAAAAAAATGCATAACACAGTTCATCACTTATGAAGAATCTGAGACTGCATTTAATAATGAATTTGAGAAGCACCACATAACTTTTGAATTAAGCTCACTCAACGAATGTTTCAAGTGTTTCTGTTCGAGATTGCATTCCTACAGCACAGTGAATCAGCCGACTATGGGTGAATCTTATTGGTTGCCTACAGCTAAAACTTGCTAGATGCTGCAGATTCCCTGATTGTTAGTACGCTGGTCTCTCATGATCTCATCATTTCGGCAAGCAGTTGCCTGATTGCGTGAAGCATGGAGTGTTGCAGATGGTAGTTTTCTGTGAGAGATGTCCAGCAGATTATTGTATGATAAAATCGCGAATCGAAACGGGGAATTGGTATTTATCACAATAAAGTGATTATCTCGACTTAGTATGCTACTTTTCAAATGATCAGCATAAATCCTCTGACATTGTTTCAGGTTTAAAAAACACAAATGCTTCTACGTTTACATGGAAACAAAGACTTCTTCTTTTGAATCACATCGATATCGTGATAGCACCTTATCGCCCCGCACAGCTCTTTGTTTCACTTTTTCTCGTTTCTAGAAACTAAGCTGGCTAAACCATTACCTGATGTGTATTAGAATCTGATGTGGGTTATTAGAATGTTATTGCATCATGCAATTATGCAAGTGACACGTAGCCTACTTGTGTATCCATGAGCGCAAGCAGCCAGTCAGGGGCGAATGATGACGACTAAACGATTCATTGCTTTGTATCCTTAATTAATCCTCATATTTACTGGTATTGATGCGTTTAATATATCATCGTAAGCACCAATTACTGATGAAAAAATAGTCGAAAATAATATGAGAAAATTAAGAAGAATCATAAAATAAGAGATAAAAAGAATGAAGTAGAAATTTTTCAAGAGATACAGAACCTGAATACTTGTGCTATGGTCACCTTAACCTAAGTCATGATAAACACGACGATTTCATTACTATTGCTATGATGCGTGAACCACAATCGGGAAAAGATAAAGAAAATGTGTGGCTTTCCGTATGTAGCACTGGCTCTCAAATATGCTAGAGAATCAAATTTTCAATCTATTGTCTGTGACTGAATTTTGGAGCTGTGCCCATTGAGGATACACATCTCAGAATCTCATGTGTGCTCAGATGTCACTGTCACACAAACAAATCCACAGCATCGAGGCTGCAGAATATAGTGCTATAGGAGAAATATTAAGAAGCAGCATCATTCATCTGATTATATCATCTCGGCAGACTCACGGCCATTTTTCTCGATGCTGAAAAGTATCGAACCAATTCAGCGATTACAAGTCATGGGAAAGAGCAAGACTAAAAATGGATGATTTTGTAACCTCTAGATTTCACACCTTCATCAAACTCTATTAGGTGACATCTGTAGGTAGACATGTTTTGAAAGAGCTCCCTTCTTGACAGGATATTCCTGTTTTGTAGTTCGGAATTATTTCCTCTCCTGTTAATGGAGAAATTTTTAAACTACAATTTAGAATATGTTTTCGTGATCCATTATTCTTTTACAAGCTGTTTAATGAATGAATGAATGATTCAAAATAAATTAGAATAAATCAAGGATGCATGAGAAATATAATTCATTTTATCATTCATAAGCAAAGCTAGCAAATTAATTATTATTTTTTTCAACAATAATGCATATTTTATTTATTGTATGTTTGTTACATGTCATTTGTATCAAAATATTAAAGATACATCGAGATGCATCTCATGCTATAATACTAAAATCTCTTCATCATCAGAATTGCTGATTAGTGCTAATAAATATTTATTGTAGAATTGCTGAATTCATTTATATGAATATTAAGGTAAATAGGTGATAGCGGACGAAGAACACACAACAAAAAGATCATTTTAAAATATTAAGGAGATTCTTGTCATTTTTGTGTGACAGTCGCACTGAAACATCAATCACTTGTCGACAAGCTTTCTTGACAAAGTTGTTCAGTGTCGTAGTGCAATCAGCATGATTCGTTACTAAATTGTCAACATTCGGGGCTTTGGAAAGGGAACGATTGTGAGCAAGGTATTGAGCCTTTTATCCAATGGTTTTCTTTTGAATTTTGATTCTGGTCAGCAATACAACGGTCAATTGCGAAAAAGGAGAAGTGCGAAGCGTTGCAGATATTCGAGAAGTGGGGAACTAGAGGTGATTCGGAATCTCTGCTTCTGATTGCTCTGATGTGTTGACTGATCCGTTGGCAGAAGGGGTTGGAGGTCTGGCCGACATAAGAGGCTCCACAGTTGGTACATCTCACTACGCAAACAGCAGTGACGGGCTCGTTTCAATTTCAGCGCGATTCCGAACAGTGCGACTCAGGGCAAGATTAATCGAAAATCACGAGATTCTGAATAGTTTGAAAATTTCTCAAATTCAGTGACTAGTGGTTTACAGCTAGTCTAGCGTGCATCACTTCATACTTCTAGACCATTAGTGTCATTATGAATTTGATGATTTCCATCAAAATTGAGATTATGCGACACTTAGTCTAATTAGACATTAAAAATGTTTGCTTCCCTGCCAATTAACTTGATGCTCTCTTTGAAAATGCATGGTAATGCATCACTATCAATTAGAGCACATAAGAAGTCGTAAACAAGACATGAAAGGTTTTGAGGATCTATTACTAGGAGTCAAAGAAATTTATTACTCAATCTAGGCCTATCATGAAGCACCACAAACACTATAAAGTATCCTGTAATATACATGTATTTTTATTTATTAATTTTAATTCTTTTGGTCTTCATCGACCACATTTTATCGAATATAGCTGCAGGCATTTACCGATCCATCCATCAATCTTGTAACTAGCACAATAATGCATCAAATAATTCAAACCATTAGATCAATAAGGTTTACAAAATATTAACAAATCTTCATATTTGTCATGTAGGCTATATGAGAATGCAATTGTTACAGGGTTAATGTAATGTTATTGAAATGTAAATCAAGTATTGATATCTTGCATTGCCTTGCTTTCAATACGGAGATGTAATCATTCTCACTGCACTGAATAGGGACCTACATAAACTTGACAACATGTATGATTCGTTTAAATCGTACTGGCCTACAATACGAACATGTTTAATGCTATTGCATAAAATAATGCATATTTCGGTGTTTGGGAATACCCACACGACTGCCATAGAGATTTACTATGGTGTGGGGATGAAAATCGTGTCACGCGGCAACTCTTGTCTAATTGTAGCCATTTATCTCAGGCTTTGTATTCAGTGCAGTTATCTCAAACGTTGAAAGAGTGAATAGGAAAACAGCATTATTTTTTCCTCTTCAAGCAAATTTCATTTAAGAAGTCACATTGCAAAAAAATGAGCGGTTCCTGGTCATTCAGGAATCACGCGATTGATTGCGTCGCATGATTATCAGAATCGAGCAGAATCGATTAATTGCCCCCTTCACTGAGATACAGCCGTTTGTGTAACAGCTCAAATTGACTAAGACAGCGTCGGAGGGTTGAGAATTTGTGCCTTTTAATGTTCTACACTCACAGGCAAACTGGGAAATCGCGGACCTCCGCATTTCTTGAACCATGACACCAATGTGCTCGCCTACTTCAATGGTTTCTTCAATTGTTTTCGTCAGTTTGAGAGATTCCGAAAAAAATATGAAAAATAGGAGATATCTTAGCCGAAGAAATAGGAGAACTTCCTGAAAATAGGAATCACAGGAAAAATAGGAGATCTCTGAGGCCTGTCGGCACGCTATGGTTGAGAACTTGGGTGCGCAACCAGCGGCTGTGCGGCCGCATGTGGCCGTAGCAGAGGTAAAGTGCGGCCGTGACAATGAGAAGCAAATGATAAAGAATATTGTACATATTTCAAAAAGAAATATTGCAAATATTTCTGGAGTTCAAGGCAATCGAAAAACAATCGTCACTAAAGTAGCATACTAGTCACCTTATGACTGTCAAACACCTTTATGCCCATGCTGCTTTGAAAAATGCGCCCGCAGGCGCGATGAAGGCGTTCAAGTAGTTCGATAACTCATGAATAGAATATGCGTTCAACCAAGAATTTAGTGCGCGGTTCGACGACTTCAACGCACTTGCTCCTAAAATAAAACTCGTTGCCTCGCTGCACCTGATCCAGAGAGAGAGGTCCATTCGAACTTTAAATGGAAGTGATCGAGTTGAAGGTGAATGATTGTCTTGTGAAACAGTTCGAAAATGGTGATATTTTGCATGAAATATAGAAGTCAGCTGTGGAATATCCAAGATTGCGGGAGTTAGCCCAAAATGTTTTAGTTCTGTTTGGAAGCACATGCGCCTGCGAGGCAGCGACCTCTAAATTGAAGTTCATAAAGAACAAGTACTTGACGCGCTTAACAAAAAATAATCTCGAGAATAGTTAACGTTTAATGACATCCTCTCAAATGCCTGATTTTTTGAAGTTTGGTCAACGACGGACAACAGCAAGTTAGTCACTGAATCTTACACTGATATTGTAATTTCTTTACGAGATGTTGTATTTCGACCTATTTAGATTTTGTGTATTTTCACAAATAAAATATGCTTAAAGTTCAGATGTGTTTTTATTTCACATTCATCATCATTTAAAGCTCACGTTTTGGGTTGCGAAAGAACTGTATAAATAGTAATAATAAGATACTTTATAACTTCAATAATAACGCAAGGTAGGCAGGCTTATATACAAGTGAATGCCTAGAATTGACCGGCTCTGTGATGAATGAATGAATGAATTTTGCATGGCTCGTGATTCCGTATGAATTATTACAATAGCTTAGTAAAGTGTTTTCTCCTTTGGTTTCCCTTACAAAAACATGCCTTCAACTTTTCAAGTGCTAATAACACCTTAAGCTTTAAAATCTTTTCGAGTCAAAAATAACCATCGGTTGTATATGGGTTAAGTTGCTAACTCATTCCTTACGAAATAGGCCTTCATGAGATTTTCACTGCGTCATTCATCAGGGAAAACTAATTTGAGTGGTGGAATATAAAAAGGATTGGCTATTGACCTACTTGTTTGCACACATATTAAGTGCGGCCGTGATTCTTTCGGCCTTCGAAATGGCGGCCGAAAAATGTAGAAGGTTACGCACCCATGACTTAATGCTACTTCGGTCACTTACTTTCTTGGCTCTCTCAAGCAGGTCTCTGGGTCTTCTGTCTCTTTGTTCGACCTGTGTCAACGCCAGTTGGGTTTCCCACCTACTCGAACTCCACAATCCGCGGGATCGGTTCGGGTAAACACATCACAATCACCAGCACTGGCTAGGCATCATTGCTCATATAGTCCGGCAGCCAGAACGAGTTTCTGCAGGGAACGAGGCCGAAAGTGAGACTTTCACAGAATGATGTGCATCCTAAGCCTACTACGAATCTGGACGTCTGCCGAGTTCTAGTGAGCTCCTCTTCTTGTCAGACAGGATCAAAGAAAAACACATGTAAATCCAATGGGACGCAGTTTGCAGTTTTTGGCTAAAATGAAATTTCTTTGTTTTCTTTGATGAAACAAAAAGCCTAGAGTCATAATTTTTGACATGGAATGTCTTCAGGTCATTTCCTATGATGTCCATCAACCCTCTTCTATAAAGCTAAACACATTTAGATTTGGAGAGCCTCTTAATGTTGGCAAACACAAACATTTTGACCAACTTTATCCACATTCAAACACATTCTCACATACATTGCTGATCAGAAGCATGACAAAAGCACATGCACATCATAGGAAATTACCTGAAGACATTCCATCCAAAAATTGTGACTCCGGGCTTAATTCTTTTCGTTTAATCAGTGAAAGCATAGAACATTTCATTTTAGCCAAAAAGTGCAATCTGCGTCCCATTGGATTTACATGTGTTTTTCCTTGATCTTGTCTGACAAGAAGGGTGTACATCATTCTGTGAAAGTCTCACTTTCGGCCTCGTTCCCTGCAGAAACGCGTTCTGGCTGCCGGACCAGACAGGAGTGGTTCAATGCAAGCATGCCGATCCGACCAGTAGACTGATCTCGGCATGCCACTTCTCAATGCTAAGATGACGATTCGAAAAAGGGATGATTGATGTTACATGTATACAGATAGTCTAAAAGTCAAAGCCCCAAATTCCTCTGATTAACGGATATCAAGGATATCGATGTTCAGTTAAAGACAATATCATAGTTCGTTACATGAAAATGTGCACTGAGTGACCAATGAGATGTAAAAAGCATAATTAGTGACTCTCGTGATGCGCTTACGAGCAGATTGTAAATTGCAGCATTTCCTTTCCAATTAATGTTTTTCCTGATGAACTTATTAAGCGAATTTCTATCGTGATAAAGATTGACCTTTGTATTCGAAATTACATCACTTTCCATGAATTAAGAGTTGGCAATCTTCGACAAATCCTTGATTTGAAAAATCTTATTTGAAATATGATCCACGCCTCAAATATACGTCGACAGTGATATAGTCAATCTTCTAAAATTTGAAGCTCGTAGAATATTTCAACGTTCTGAAGTTCTTAAGTTCTTGAGTTCATCATGTGATATGGTCGAAAGTAATTCCTAATGTCTGATCTAAAGAATCTAAATGAGCATTTTCTTCAAGGAATTCTTACTTAATATTCATTGTGAATTGCTGTGTTGGACATTGTTCATTTCAAGTTAGCTCCGTCTACCTTGTTTCGTTACATAAGGTATAATAGTTAGTTCTGCTGATCGTTACTCCGCTACATTGGGAAAGTCAAACGAAAGAAAAGTTAATCTGCGATCCTTTAAAGTATCGCGACCTGAGGAATAGGCATCAGACCGAAGGTGCTATTATTTTAAAAAGAGGAAATGAATATTTACTTATTTATTCTGTACTTTCAAAACGTATTTAAGGACTTTTTTGCAATATAAAATAAAAACTATGGACCTACATGTGCAGCAAGAGAAGAGATGTTTAAGTCTAGATGCCAGGACATGTGAGTTATGATACTCACTTCTTCGTGCTAAACACTTACTGCAAATCAATGAGGAGATATCTCAATTAAATTAAGAGCAGATTATATCCACTGATTATCTTAATTACAGAGCTAATAAAATACGACCATCTAAATAATGTCGAAATCCAATCGATTCTCATGCCCTCCAGTCGTGTCGCACAACAATGCACCATGCAACATTCAAGAGCTTGCATTCTCAGCTTTCAAATGAGCTCTGACAAACTTGCATGCCTCATTATGTTCGCTGGACAGTGCTCCAAATGCGCAAACCTAGAAATCTAGAGATTGAAACCGATGAACCTAGAAAACCGATGGCAATCTAGAGATTGCACCAAATATCATGTGATTACCTACTTCAAGTATTACCTACTATAGGTATGTTTAGTAAATTTTTGAAGGAAGTTTTCTGGCGAATTTCAGTGAACGAGCACTGTTCTCTTGTATTTTTGACCATCGATTATTATCAGTTTTAATATGATGTCAAACAAATTTTTCGATGACAATTTCATATAGCACAATTTTTTAAAAAAGCTCAGACAAACTGTTATGAATAGCATGATACAAGAACAATATAAAAAATCCAAAAAGTCATCGTATCTGTGGCAAGGTCTATATCCTAAATTTTCGCCAATTCAGATTCATCAGATGATACAAAGGGAGCTGAGGAGGGACAAACTAGCTTATAATGTATATATATATATACTCATAGATTTTGACATTAAAAATATTCACACTATGTTGAATGCTGTATCGGTAATCATATTGTCCTAAGTATGATAATCATTCACAGCATTGGAAATAAGACAATGGGTTATTTTCTTAGGAATATAAAATGTCGAATTTGTTCTTTTTCTTCGCGTGAATTGATCTGTGGTGATATTTGTGTATGAGTTGTGCTTTCATTAGTCTTAGCATTCGTTTTGTCTCGTTCATGTGATAACATTTCAGTTTTGGTGCTGATCGTGTTTCATTTCTTTAACTGCTTGAATATCGGAGATATGAACAGCTTTTTCCCAGTGACTTTTTGAGAGTTTTTTTTCTCCGAAACTGTCAACGGTAATGACTGCAGTAAAATGCTGAAGAATCACTTCATTTCACAATGTCAATCGAAAGGATGTTTCTCTACAGGAATTTTCCAATAAGGTGGTGCACCACCGCACTTTTTCCATCATGTTATCGTAACTTGAAGAAAACCCCAACCTCTTCAAAGAGAATTTGGACGCGGTTTTGAGACAGCTTGGTCGACAAGATCTCCTAATCTTACGCTATGAGATTGCTAAAGACGAACTAAAGAGAAAATCGGTGCAAAGTTTGATTCAATCAACAATGAAAAAATTGCAAGTGCTGTTGTCAACATCTGAGAGAATAGTGAATGTTATATTATCCGAAGCTGAAGGATACTTTGAGTATTTACTGTAAATACAGAGTCTCATGTTATATTCATGCTATTTTTGATTAAGAAACTGATTTTCGAGAATAGAAGGTCGCTCTAACATTGAAATAAATAACTGCACTAATTTTTGGACAACCTGGTAGAAATGCTGGCATTCAAGACACGTTAATTTGTAAACTACATTTTTACTAAAGCATGTTCTGTTCTTCTTGATTGGACATGCTAACATTTGAAAATTGCTTTCAAACTTATCTTTCCTTCGTAAGGCACTTCGTATGGTTGCATCTGACTTTTATGCTGTTCTGAAGTTTTCAATTTTATATACAAAATTGCACCGGTAACAATTTGCTTCACATTATAAATAGTCTGCTAGAAAATTAGTTATTTATTGAGCAGAAATGATTGGCAAAGCATCTAAATAAAGCAAAGGCATCTAGTATGTTATGAGGCATAATAACCTGCTCATTGTATGGTTGAGATCCACTATTTGTAGCATGAAACTGGCAGCATCACTTATACGTTTATTGTGAGTAGTGTTCATCACTGTTATACAGATATATGTATAAATATTGCATGTATACATTTTTCTATGAATGAGCATGTGAATGATGGCTTCATTATGTGCGGATTGTACATGGGGCGCGGGATGGCGGAGCCCTCTCTCGGGTAAAATGAGGTGAAGGTTTTGCGCTGAATTTTGGATCTTTCTTTTTTTCTTCTACAATTCTTGAGCTTTAGACATCAGGCAATGCAATCAAATCTGAAAACAAGAATCTATGATGGTTTGCGGATAACGTGATGGAAATATCAAAAAGCAATCTGCTCTTGAAATTATCCTGAGTGAAAGAGAATAATATAATTGAGCTTACCATTCCATCGCTTTCATCAACAGCCAACCAATCACTAAGTAGGAAGTAGTATTTATCCCTGGTCGACATGTCCTCAACCATCATCCTGCTGAAATACCATCCAGGGTGATCTCCCGAATTATCATGCCAAATTCTGAAGAAAGATTCAAACTAATCAAATGCAATGTCGTCTTCGATCACTTTTCTCATTTTATTTATCCTCTTGATATGTCTTCTTAAGTTCATAGGTTGAAAGAAAAAGGAAAAAATGCACTCCTTTAATTATTTTGAATAATGAGTTGTGGAAGAAAAATTCCTTTTCATGCTTTCATACCTGGATTGCACGATAAAAGTAAATTCCAACATTGCTGAACATAGAATTGCTTAAAACTCATTTTTTATTGGTATCTATTACCTATGCTTGCGAGACCTTACTTCAAAATATAGAGAGGAATAAATACATTAGGTATCTTATGAGCACATAGGCAATGGTGTCTGATTCCTTTATTGCCTAAGCAACTGAAATCATCGAGAAAGGTGTCTGCAATTTGAAATGAACGATTCAAGTCAATTGAAGAGCAAGCAGTTGTTGCTGGGTACGTAACGATTAAGATATTACACAAATGAAGTCCAAAGGGACGTCAATCTTTCTGATCACAAGTCGTCTAACTATATTCATGTAAAAAATCGTTTTATTTTTGCCAATTTAACTGCGATTTGACGCAAATAAAATGACTATTCTTGCCAATAAAAGCATTTTGAAAACTTGCTGATATCAAAGACAACTTACCGCAGATGAGTAAGACTGCCTAGATGTAATGGAGTTGTCAGCAGGAAGCTGTCAACACTACCACTCTGCAAAATTGGTCTTTGCTCATCTTCTAAAAGTCGTGATGAAGTTTCGCTGACTTCTCCAGACAATAAGATAGACACTTTTGCCGTTGTCCCAGCACCACTTCGGCGTCCGGTCCACACCGTAATTTCGTACTGACACTGATCACGTGGATCATTGTCAGGTAGTGGAGTTGCTCCAGCCTGTGTTCAAAAACATTTGTCTTTAAATTACTACAGATAAAGCAAAAAAATTGCACACGTATTCCTTGATGAAAATGCATTTTACATTAAGTCAAAATTACTTCTTTAATCAAAGACCTCCACTTCTTTGGTTTCCGCTTATTGACTGTATTACGGTTTGTATATTACGTTGTGTTGTACAGTTGCTGTACAGTGCTTGATGTGAATATTTTGCATTGTTAAAACCTATATGTATTCATCATAAATTTTGCAGAAGTCAGCATACACTAGGTGACATGCCACGCTCAATCACGCGTAAACCACGCGTAATTACACATGACCCTAAACATCCGTGGCTATGCGGGACATTGCTGCAACATCTGTTATATAAGTTAGTATAGTTGGCAGTCCTGTTATATAGACTTTGCGTCTCATGTGTCTGCATGTATCAGGGGCTAAACAATATGAGAGGACCTCAATTTCATGCTCATAGGGAAGACAGAACATGCTTAGCGGTTCATCCGTGGTTCAAGCGGCAGCGCAGACAACCGTAGACGACGTGCAAACTATAAACGCTGCCCCGGATGTGTTGGGTGTTCCGTAATTACACGTGAATTACGCGTGGCATGTCACCTAGTATAGAAACCCTTTGGCAAAGAAAATCCTTTTACGTTCTTTTTAGGTACCAGAATGAACCCCAGGTAGTTTACAATGCTATGAGAGACTTTGATTGGCCTGGTCAACATGTCACATTTTGTCGACCTATAAGTCTACCATCTTCTTTTCAATTGTTGTAGACTAACTTATCAAATTATAATATAAAAGCATTAAGTGTTGTCAAATTAGTCAATTAACTTTATATTTCACGTCCGGACTTCTTGCTAGGTTTGGCAATGCACTGGTCCGACCGAACCTTAAAAATCAAGGGTTGGTGCACCGCTTGGTATTCCGGCATGCATTGAATCTTTTGCAAAATTTGCATTTTCTTTTGTGGGTAATCATCATTTTAAAGATGTAATGAAAATAATGCATGTGTCATGGAGTTTCTATAGAGGTTGTTCGTTTTCAGCTTCTCATCCTTCCGTTTCTGATGAATTGCATGTAACTAAATTATCCAGTAAATACAAATTTCCAAAACAAGAGGAAAATCAATTCAAGTATTGATTGAGATTTATTTTAAAAAATATGTCAACAAGACGGCATAAGTAAACAAAATACATTTGGAAGGGGCCACAAAATGAATTAATGAGATTTATTATATAAAACTTGCCAGTGGCTTTCGCAGGAATCAAAAGCGAGAATTTTTTACTTTGAGAATATGATCTAGAATTAATTATCACTTCAGCAACACATGTGTGAATTTCACAACATGAATCTATAGATAGCATGACAATGGAAAATATTGTGCTCTGAAAGAAACAATGCAAAGCGAAGATTACTTGAAGCCCCTTATATATTCAAAGCACGTTTAATTTAGTAGATGGTTGCGTTGATGAAGTCCTACTACCCTTTTCATATTAAGTAATTTGCTTGACTACCGTTCGCTTTTCGTGTTGTCTAATTTCATATTCTATGGTTGATATCTTTGACTATTTTTATACATTTCCCTTTGATTATATTGCTTTGATCAACCTTGTTTATACTGCATTCCATGATAGATGATCTTATGCATTTTTCTATACCATGTTATATGTCTATATTCTATGTATCTATGTCCATATTCTCATGTTAAATCATTTTGAAATTTTGTTTAACTGCTATGCACAAATGATATTTTGTCTCTCTTATTAAAGAATCTCGAAACGCTTAGTAAAATATTCTCGCTTTAATTTCTGCGAAAGAAAGCCAGTGACAATTTTTTTTATTATCAATATTAACATCATCCAGGAATGGCCTTAATTAACCGTCTCTACAATAATGCGATTAAATGACAATTTAAATACTAGTATCACACATAGGTAAGAACGGACATTGTGCATCGTGTTGTAAGACTAAGAACTCTGCTAAATTTGTGAAATTTACTGAAATTAGGCATGACACTGATAAGCTTGATGATAACGAAGTCTACAACATATTCTGCTCATCATTTTCTTATGTTACTAGAGATGTACAAATTGAAAATAACGTTTACGAAGTAATATGTTGCAATGGTGCAGAGCTAAATGTCATTCCGCGTAGTCTTGCACTAGATTTGCAATTAATCTTCAACAGATGTTCGCATTCGTACCTGTGGTAACTTTGAAATTACTGTTCTTGGTAAATGTGAATGTAGTGTTCAGTATAAGGGCGTAGTCATACGAGATACATTTTTTGTCGTTGACATTGAACATGTTAAATATTTGCTTACGTACAGTTTATGCAAACGCCTTGGTATTATTTACGAGTTAGCCACTTGTGATACTGTTTCTAATTCTGACATTCATACAATACACAACACAACAAAAATCATCATTTTTGATCATCATCAATGATTTTTCGCAAGTTTTTGAGCACGAAGGTCTGTTACGCACAGGATACGAGCATAAACTAACATTGCGTGAGGATGCTTCAAAGTTCAATCCACCAGCGGTAGGGTCCCTCCAAGCCTATATGATCAAGTGAAATATGAACTACACAGAATGGCTAAGGCAGGAATTATCAGGAAAAAAGAAGAACCTTTAGAGTTTTGCTCTCCGATGGTTGTTGCATTCAAAAAGACAGGTGACCTGCGTATATGCGCTGATCTACGTAATCTGAATAAGAGACTACGTAATGAGAGAAAAGGTCCAGATTCCCTCTAAGATCTTCAGTCATCTCGACGTAAATAACAGTTTTTGGCAAAAATTCCTGTAACAGAGGATAGTCAGAAATATCTATCATTTTCTACGTCATGTGGCAATTATTGCTACATGCGTTTGTGCTCTGGCATTTCATCCGCTCCTGAATACGCGAAGGTCATGCAGAATATTCTTGAAGGAATAAATAACGTGGTTACGTATATCGACGATATAGTAATTACAGCTGCAAGTATAGAAGAGCACGATCGAATTTTGTGTGTAGTGCTTAGTCGAATTGACAAAGCTAGACAGTCCGGCAGCCAGAACGTGTTTCTGCAGGGAACGAGGCCGAAAGTGAGACTTTCACAGAATGATGCACACCCTATGCCTACTACGAATCGGCACGTCTGCCGAGTTCTAGTGAGTTCCTCTTCTTGTCAGACAAGATCAAGGAAAAACACATGTAAATCAAATGGGACGCAGTTTGCAGTTTTTAGCTAAAATGAAATTTTGTATGTTTTCTCTGATTAAACAAAACCTGCTGAGCCCAAAGTCATAATTTTTGGCATGGAATGTCTTCAGGTCATTTCCTTCCATTTTCATGCAGCCCTGTCTATATAGCTAAACGCATTTAGATTTGGCGAGCCTCTTAATGTCGGCAAACACATACATTTTGAGCTACTTTATCCACATTCAACCACATTCTCACACACATTGCCGATTATATGCATGATAAAGGCACATGCACATCATAGGAAATTACCTGAAGACATTTCATGTCAAAAATTATGACTTTGGGCTTAGTACTTTTCATTTGAACAGAGAAAACATAGAACATTTCATTTTAACCAAAAACTGCAATTTGTGTCCCATTGGATTTACATGTGTTTTTCTTTGATCCTGTCTGACAAGAAGAGGAACTCACTAGAACTCGGCAGACGTGCCGATTCGTTGTAGGCATAGGGTGTGCATCATTCTGTGAAAGTCTCACTTTCGGCCTCGTTCCCTGCAGAAACTCGTTCTGGCTGCCGGACCAGACAGGAGTGGTTCAATGCAAGCATGACGATCCGACCAGTAGACTGATCTCGGCATGCCACTTCTCAATGCTAAGATGACGATTCGAAAAAAGGGATGATTGATGTTACATGTATACAGATAGTCTAAAAGTCAAAGCCCCAAATTCCTCTGATTAACGGATATCAAGGATATCGATGTTCAGTTAAAGACAATATCATAGTTCGTTACATGAAAATGTGCACTGAGTGACCAATGAGATGTAAAAAGCATAATTAGTGACTCTCGTGATGCGCTTACGAGCAGATTGTAAATTACAGCATTTCCTTTCCAATTAATGTTTTTCCTGATGAAATTATTAAGCGAATTTCTATCGTGATAAAGATTAACCTTTGTATTCGAAATTACATCACTTTCCATGAATTAAGAGTTGGCAATCTTCGAGAAATCCTTGATTTGAAAAATCTTATTTGAAATATGATCCACGCCTCAAATATACGTCGACAGTGATATAGTCAATCTCCTAAAATTTGAAGCTCGTGGAATCTTTCAACGTTCTGAAGTTCTTAAGTTCTTGAGTTCATCATGTGATATGGTCGGAAGTAATTCCTAATGTCTGATCTAAAGAATCTAAATGAGCATTTTCTTCAAGGAATTCTTACTTAATATTCATTGTGAATTGCTGTGTTGGACATTGTTCATTTCAAGTTAGCTCCGTCTACTTTGTTTCGTTACATAAGGTATAATAGTTAGTTCTGCTGATCGTTACTCCGCTACATTGGGAAAGTCAAACGAAAGAAAAGTTAATCTGCGATCCTTTAAAGTATCGCGACCTGAGGAATAGGCATCAGACCGAAGGTGCTATTATTTTAAAAAGAGGAAATGAATATTTACTTATTTATTCTGTACCTATATTATTCTGTTATTCTGTAAACTATGGACCTACATGTGCAGCAAGAGAAGAGATGTTTAAGTCTAGATGCCAGGACATGTGAGTTATGATACTCACTTCTTCGTGCTAAACACTTACTGCAAATCAATGAGGAAATATCTCAATTAAATTAAGAGCAGATTATATCCACTGATTATCTTAATTACAGAGCTAATAAAATACGACCATCTAAATAATGTCGAAATCCAATCGATTCTCATGCCCTCCAGTCGTGTCGCACAACAATGCGCCATACAACATTCAAGAGCTTGCATTCTCAGCTTTCAAATGAGCTCTGACAAAATTGCATGCCTCATTATGTTCGCTGGACAGTGCTCCAAATGCGCAAACCTAGAAATCTAGAGATTGAAACCGATGAACCTAGAAAACCGATGGCAATCTAGAGATTGCACCAAATATCATGTGATTACCTACTTCAAGTATTACCTACTATAGGTATGTTTAGTAAATTTTTGAAGGAAGTTTTCTGGCGAATTTCAGTGAACGAGCACTGATCTCTTGTATTTTTGACCATCGATTAAACTATCAGTTTTCATATGATGTCAAACAAATTTTTCGATGACAATTTCATATAGCACAATTTTTTAAAAAAGCTCAGACAAACTCTTATGAATAGCATGATACAAGAACAATATAAAAAATCCAAAAAGTCATCGTATCTGTAGCAAGGTCTATCTCCTAAATTTTCGCCAATTCAGATTCATCAGATGATACAAAGGGAGCTGAGGAGGGACAAACTAGCTTATAATGTATATATATATATATACTCATAGATTTTGACATTAAAAATATTCACACTATGTTGAATGCTGTATCGGTAATCATATTGTCCTAAGTATGATAATCATTCACAGCATTGGAAATAAGACAATGGGTTTTTTTCTTAGGAATATAAAATGTCGAATTTGTTCTTTTTCTTCGCGTGAATTGATCTGTGGTGATATTTGTGTATGAGTTGTGCTTTCATTAGTCTTAGCATCCGTTTTGTCTCGTTCATGTGATAACATTTCAGTTTTGGTGCTGATCGTGTTTCATTTCTTTAACTGCTTGAATATCGGAGATATGAACAGCTTTTTCTCAGTGACTTTTTGAGAGTTTTTTTTTCTCCGAAACTGTCAACGGTAATGACTGCAGTAAAATGCTGAAGAATCACTTCATTTCACAATGTCAATCGAAAGGATGTTTCTCTACAGGAATTTTCCAATAAGGTGGTGCACCACCGCACTTTTTCCATCATGTTATCGTAACTTGAAGAAAACCCCAACCTCTTCAAAGAGAATTTGGACGCGGTTTTGAGACAGCTTGGTCGACAAGATCTCCTAATCTTACGCTATGAGATTGCTAAAGACGAACTAAAGAGAAAATCGGTGCAAAGTTTGATTCAATCAACAATGAAAAAATTGCAAGTGCTGTTGTCAACATCTGAGAGAATAGTGAATGTTATATTATCCGAAGCTGAAGGATACTTTGAGTATTTACTGTAAATACTGTAAAAGCATAGAATTGGTGAAAGTGCGAAATAGGCGTACCATCTATCACGCTCTTGGGTTATGCATGGTTTTCAGCAGGACTATCATAAGCCCCTAGTAAGATGGAAGCGGTAAAACTAATGGAACTACCGAAAACTATAGAAAGTCTACGCTCCTCCTGGGCTAGGCAAGTTATATAGGCCAGCAAACCGTACCACACTACAGTACACTCTCAAAGCCACTATGGGAAATGATAAATCAGAACTGAATGGACATCCGAGCGCTAGGGTTAAAAGGTTCAACCAGCGGAATTTAAAACCAACATGGGAACCAGCAAGGCATGCAGATGATATCGACTATGCTTTTGGAGAGCAGGATAGGGCGGTAACATGCAATATTCATCACACCCCAACCAACACTGCTCACACACAAACACAATGTACTAAACAATCATACAATCTTAGACAAAGGCGCAAAATACCCGGCTTTCACAAGTCGTGATTGCTATTGTAATCGAGCTGAATTTACAGTACATGTAAATTGAATCGCATGTTTATACAGTAAACGTTTTGTATTCGTATAGCTTGATTACTATTTTTTCTTTTATTCTGAGAGTATGTGGAATACGTGATTCATTCATTGACTGTTTTGTTCATTGTTTTGTTACTACGCAATATGCGGTGTGCACATGACTTCTGGCTCTGACTTTCTTACTTGGCGAGGACTTCTCGGGGTCGGCTTTTTCTATTGTACATTGTTTGTCTGATCGCTGCAAAATACACCGTGATACTAAATGGACGTTGGTTATCTCTTGCGCTGCCTCAATAAATTAATGAATTCAACACACACTTAAATTGAACATAACATTTTCACTGAGTATTGATAATTACCAAATGAATTAAATTTTATGCAATTTACTTCAAAGACTGTAACCATAATTATTGAATGATGTATAAATGCCATGGAGTCATTAAATTCTTTTGTAATAAGTACTAATGGGTGTAAAGATTTGGCACTCAGCTTAATGTACATGTACATTGCACATGATAAAATTAGAAAAGTAAATAGTAATGATTAAATTATTATAATGCAACTATGCAGTCTCATTGCGGAAATTTTGCAATGGTGAAAACACACTCAATAAATTTATCATATAGGAGTGATTAAAGTGAACAAAATGTGTTCTCAGGCACTTTTTTTACATGGAAAACGTTTTGTCGTTGCAAGGCAAAGAAGTCATACACTTGCAACGCATAAGTAAAAATAATCATAGAAACACATTTACAGAAAACATATTACGAATTAAACATTTCAAAAGTGCAGAGTGTTTATGAATGAGAGACACTCTTATGAATGGAGAAAAATATGATGAGAGACACCTTTGAATAGGAGACGCATATGAAGCTAGCCTAAGTATATAGATTACATTTACATGTATATAAGCAGTAGACATGTAAACTTTACGCTGTATGCACAATATACCAATACGCAGATCTACAATGATGAGGTGACGGCAAGCTTTTGAGTCATAAATTCCTTGTACTCGATTGAATAGTAATGAGCACTTTATTATCAAAGTAGAACCAGCAGCGGTTTTAGTTAATTCAACAAAGCAAAAAAGCTAAGAATAAGAAGAGCCCTTCAATTATTGACGTCTTTAAATGAAAAGCGCGTCTCTTATTCAAAGAAATCAGGAACTTTTAAATGGAAAAGTTCGTCAGATCCAAAGTGATAAAATCGCTATATTCCGATGTAGTACAAACACTCTGAGAAAAATATGATTTCTCAAATAGAATTCTGGAAAATGTTTCATAAAATCATTTTCAGAAATAAGCAAAGGTATTCAAGCACACCTGGGCACGTATTCAATTTCTGGTACCTTCTAAACTGATGTATTTTTTCCTGTTTTACTGACGATAAAATGGCATTAGTGAATATTGAATTTACAGACTTATAGGTCTCTCATTGGATAGTGATTTAACAAATTCGTTTCTCAATATTATTCAATTTTGATTCATTTTGTTTTAAAGAAGAGATGGCATGGAGACATTCTTCATATTAGTCTTGCGACATGACAGGTGAATTCTTTTACCTTCTTTCAATAGGTAATTTCCCTCGAGTAAGTGTGGAATTCTGCCTGCGTCGAGAGATCATAAAACCTGGTGTAAAGTTCATCTATTAATGGCGGATACTTTTTATATCATTTAACATGTTGCAGATTATAAATAACTTCTTATTGACAACCTCTGCCTCTACTATATAATTTATGGGAATACATAGTATTATATATTTTATTATCAAAATAGATATTCCACTCTTAGTTGCAAAAAGAGATCGTTTAGTAAATACACTATGTTGCTAATTAGGTGTATTTAATGACATGAAAGATTTTTACATTCGCTGCTTTCATTGACGCAGGCTTTACTAGATTTAAACATGTGAGCATACACAGGCATACAAGATGTAGCTTGCATCTAGACAAATGGCTGGCATTTTATACTATTTTTGGTTTTCTTTAAGATCAAATTATGGGTAAACATAAGCCCCACTAGATGTTCAATGCTAGCTTTCCGCAATGTTCATGAATGGAATATAGGAAATAAAAAAACAATGACACTTGCCTACAAATAATGGTATAAATCATTTTGTCTACAAACTTGACTGCTGTGGTGATTATACTAAGAACTGATCATATTAAACAGCCCACCTATGTTTCGCTGAAATTCAATCGATTCTCATGCCTTCCAATCGTGTCGCACAATAGCGTGCTATACACATTCGACAGCACGCATTCTCAGTTTTAAAATGAGCCATGACAAACTTGTATCCGTTATCGCATTTGCTGAGCAGTGCTCAAAATATCGTCGTCGTTGCGACAATATCTCATATGTGATTTCAACGTCATTGGTTAATACCTACTATGTGTCAAATTACAAACTTTTCAGGAGAAACAAAAAACTGTTTGCAAATTGCAATTCTTTTTGTAAATGGAAACCATCTCAGCATGTGGTTATTAACATGCTTGTACTATCGAGAAGATATTTTTAAATACAAATTGAATCCACGAAGGGGCTGGAATTCAGTGTAATTCATTTCATGAATGCACATGTGCGATATTACTTGCTAAAACACATGTGCGTTATTAACCAAGAATGCATCATATGACATAGCAATATTTGTTGCTACAGCACATGTGAGATATTAACCATGAATGCACATGTGAGATATTACTTGCTAACACTCCAGGGCCAAACTTTTAAGTGACTTTTCCATAAGAAGGTTCTAATAGTCGCTGAAATTTTGACACAGGATCCGGGAAAGTATTGATATAACTTTTCTCGAAGAAAACGAAAATTGCGAAAACTGCACGTGTGCGATATTGCAAGCAGAGGCGTCGCGACCGGGGGGGTGTGGGGGACCGTAACACCCCCCCAATATGAAATTATTAAAAGATTCAGGTAAAATGAGAAATTTCAGGTAAACCGCCGGTTCGCCGGCGATTCAGCTCCAATATTCACTGACGTTGTTATTAGCCACAAAAACACGTCTTGTCACAAAGACACATCGTAATCTCGGGAAATTCTCACCCTTTCTAGACACCAGAAAGTATATGCTTAGTTGTTGTTGATGATATTGATTTGTCACGCGAAAGCGGTCAAACATAGCGCGCTGAAAACGACCTCTACCCATGATGACTGTACATGCGAGCAGGAGGAACAGTCGCCTCGCATTTTCTTAAAAATTGGAGCATAAGGCGATGTGAGTTAGCTCTGTCAAATTTAAAATATCTAAGTGCAATTGAAATGTAATTCCAGTACCCTACCTATAATGTGGCCAGTGAATATTGGCACATAATCACCTAACGCTGAAACGCCTGCAACTCATTCTGCCTAGCTGTGTAGTGTATATTTAACCGTTGATTCATGTAAGTTCTGGCTATTGCGCTGTCCCTTGAGGAGATGACGTCATCGTTACGGTGGATTTCATCGAAACTTCCTCATACCGAGTCATTCACACGCGCACCGCGGAAAGCGCACGGTATGAATAAGGCACACCGTCTTCTCTGTGCGTAGAAGTTTATTGTTAACAGCGTGTTAACTTTCTCGATGCAAACACCATCGAAAATTTCCTTAACAGTCGAGACTACGGGATCCAATTGCGTACAAATTAACTTAACGTCATCGGCATTTCATTGGCCACTTAAATAACCACCAATTAAATCATTTTTCATCTATAGGCGTCATTTCCGACCGATTAGATGATTAGGTAGGTACCTAGTGTTGGATTTGAGCATGATAGCAGTAGGGGGAAGCTTTCGAACGGAAGTTTTTGGGTCAACGCTGCAACCAAAGCCGGAAAAACGGTGATCAAAAGGAAGAGGATATTGATTCATATAGCACCACTATCATCCTCGCACTAAGAACGCCCGCGAATTATTTTGAAAACAGTTGAACCATAAATGGCAAAAGTAGGAGATATGCCCATTTGATCCTTGAAAGGGAATCTCCAATGTATGCATTTGGTGCCACCCGCATTTGGCTAAATAATGCTTCAAATAAGGTGCGTGGATACCCTTGTCAGTGTTCGTACTGGGGCGCGAATGCGCGAAAAATGAAGGCGGGCGCGAAAATTCCGAAAATATTTTCGCGCCCCAATATTGTCCTATATATTTTCGCTCCCCAAAAAATATTTGACTATAATATATCACTGGGAACTGTTAGATGTGTCTACGACTATGTATCAGATTGATGACAGTAATAGAATTGAATGTTTTCCTTCTTATTCCAGAAAATGCCTTCCTGACATAACACTAACAAATAGGAATAGTGTGTAGACCTACTGCGACATACCGTAATCATCACTGCGTATTCTACATTTTATTAAGGGACTATTTATCATCACTGCGTATTACATTTTTGAAAGGGTGAAGCGATTCTTCAGGAGGGGAACTGAAAAGCTCCTCAAGTACTTACCGTTTGAAAATGATGTGCTTCAATCGTGCCAATTTCTTTCCCCACATCATTCGAACGATGCTGATCTGCAGAACTGGGCGAAGACTCTTGCGAAGTGCTTTCCCCAAATTGTTCCTCAAAACGAGATTTCTACTCTTGAAGTTGAAGCTCGACTCGTTCAAGGTACAACAGAGAAGCCAATGGACATTGGAGAATACTGGCAGAAAATGTCCTCAAAGATACCAACTCTGAGTCGTCTGGCTCGAGTCACGATGACATTACCCCACGGAAACGCAGAAGTGGAGAGGGTGTTCAGTTTGCTGCCTGATCTAGTGACAAAGAAACGGAGTAAACTGTCCGCGACTACAATGAATGCGATCGTCGTTATTAAGAGCGCCATGGCATCGAATAATATCTCATCGCGAAACTTCGAAGTGACACAGGCACTTTTGGAGAAAGTTGCCAAAGCCAAACAAGCATATGAGCTGCGTTTGAAGAGCGAGATGGAGGAAGAGGCAGCAAGGAAGAAGAAGGCAGCAGAGAAGGATATATTAAAAACTTTCGAAAATCAGAAGAAAAATGATTCAAAGCTGAATGAGTTAGAGTCCGGTCTCAAAAACAACGAAAAGCGAATCAGCGATATCATGAAACGGAAAGAAAGCCTCGTGAAAATGCAGGAGGAGGCATTACGATCATTAAAGGAAGAGGAGGACCACCATCTGTAATTCTTCTGTATTCATTCTGTAATTTATTGTAATTAGACCTATAATGAATTCACAAAAATCGGGCTTCTGTCAATATTCACAGAGTGAAAGTTAAACAATGTTCCCAAACTTGATTTTATTGATTGTGAAGAGTTCTATTACATTAATATGAATAAAATACTGTGTGTGTTGTCATCAAGACCCTGAAAGAATCAAGATAGCATTCTGGATTCCACTCTTTTTGTGATGGTTTCGCTACCTTCTAATTATTTCATTCAGCACTTTCTGCTTCTCGAATTTATTTGTTATCTTTATGAACAAAGAAGGTCAATTATTGATGATAAGACAATTAAGCGTATGAAGAATCGTGAGGAAACTAGGCCTGCGCCTGTCAATGTTGCTCATATTCACTAAAATAATGAACTGATGCTCAATCAATCTGGTTGAGGCAATGTAAAGCCTATCTACTGGAAATATTCTTCCCCCTCAGGGAAGGAAGGTGCATCTCCAGTGCCGGGGATGAGACAAGGCAGTGCAGGGGAACTTCCCCACTTTCCCTCCCCTCAAATCCAACACTGCAGGTACCTCTTCTGTAGGATATAAACATGAAACATGTTGAAATGTGTGTGAGTATGCGTGTGTGCAATAATCAGGCAAATTTTGGCTCTTAGTTGTAAATCAGGTAAAATTTAGCAAACACCCCCCCAATGATGTTTCCTTAGCGACGCCTCTGATTGCAAGGGTCCCTGAAATTAACATATGAGATATTAACGCGACAGCGACGATATGAAAATCGGTCAATTAATCAATTGCAAATTTTCAGTAAGAAAGCATGTGAGCACAATAATGAATCAGGCACAAGGAGAACGAGCATTTTCTGAGCTCTCTTTGACATGATGATCAGCAAAATCGGTGCATTAGGAAAATATGAGTGATATCGTGACGTTATCAGAAATCTCAGAAGCGATCTCAGAGTAGCAAATGCAACAACGGATGCAAATTTATCATAGCTCATTTTAGAGGTGAGAGTGCAAGCTCTGGAATGATGTATGGCTCACTTTTGTGCGACACGATTGGAAGACATGAGAATCGATTGAATTTCAGCGAAACTTAGGTGTTCCGTATTTTATGATCAGCTCTTCCGTTGTGTGAGTGTGCCTGTGAGAAAGATATATTATATTATGTAGGCCTATTCATTATGGAGCCAAATTCTAAAAATACCATTGTCCAAAACAGGACAATATGGCCTACATGTAGAATACTAGCATAGTCCTAGGTCTAACCTTCAGAAATAATGACTAAAGAATACGATGTGACTAATTTCGATAGTGACTAGATTCAATTATCTAAGCCTTACGTCATGTATGCCACCATGAATCTCTACCTGCATATCCAATGACCGGTTATGAATTCGCAGATTGCGACATTATTGTACATGCCCGTGCCCGTTGCCCACAAAGATCGAGTTGGCCGCAGCGGGTCCCACCCCAGGTTATTGTGATGAATTGCGAAATCTTGTGAGTTCTACTTATTTAGTGCTTGTATTCAAACTGAGAATATTAATATGCCTCTTTCTCGTCGCCCGAAATGGTACTAGCCACGTAGGGTCTACCCTAAGCGTACGTCCTTGGGTCGACGAGCCAATAAGCAATCCGCGATCCTTCTATTGGTCAACACTGGCTCACATTTTACGGGATGAAAAGTCAATCAGGATCCCATTGCTTGAAAATATTTTTCCATAATCGGACTTGGGATGGCCTGGTTTTATAAATTCATCCCATGGAAACTATGATATTGGGGTTGACTGAGGTAGCACATGCCCTATCTTCCCGTACAAGAATTGTTGTAAAACAACCGCCACTGGAGTGCGATTGCATATAATTCTGACTTTCCTATCCACAATGGCTGTCAATAATTACTATTTGCTACTCAACATTTGGTCTGGCAGCAAGTTTTTGATTTATAGATGGTCAACATAACATAGATCAGTGGTTTTTAACCTGGGTTCCGTGGGTAAATTTCAGGAGTTTGGAGGATAATTCCTCTCCATAAAAATATGAATAATTACTAGAAGCGACACGCTACCCAAGCGTCATTTCTAGTCCTTATATATCCAGTGTGAAAGTGGCACTTGACAATGATGGAATCTGGCTTCGCTATTTCTTCTCAAAAAATTATATCGTCTTGTCTGCTATCCTCGGTACTATCATATCTGAAATTTTCAGTGAAATAGGCCCTCATTCTTGTCCTATACAGGAGATCTTATACTAATCGTAGCGTGCCCTCTTATTGCTAAGAAGGCCCTCGAGATACTCATACCGTTTGTTAAAACACATCTTTGCGAGTAGTCCTTTTCGATTATGGTAGATACAAAAGTGAAGAAAAGGAACAGACTTAGTTGTGAAAATGATGTGAGAGTGGCACTTGCCAAGGTGAAGCCGCGCATTTCTGAAATCGTCTCTAAACGGCAACAACAACAGTCACATTGATCTGCAGCAAAAATTCATTTTGCGTTTGTTTATTAGTGAAATTTACATTTTGCTGGTTTCGTTCTTTCATCACAAAGATCTTGTTTGCAAGTGATGCATGGTGCAGCTTGTGCACTAATACAGCATATAGTAATTATAGTTAGATTTGATATTTTGAATTTGAAGGAAAAGCACATTATATTTTTCCAACTACAAAGGGCTCAATGAATGCATGTGTGGAACTTGTGGGGTTCAGTACCGCTAGCAAGGCTAAGAACCGCTGACATAGATTATAATTATTTTATTGCCCAATAGTTTCTTTCAAGCATTGTAAAATGTAACTAACTGCTTGTTCTATTTTCAAATAAATTATATTAAATTATGGTCAATGCCACTTACATCGTCACTCGACTTAAGCCTCTATAGTTCTACGTCTTACAAATCTTGCGTCCAAATTCATCATCACTGTCGTTAGTCATCTTTCAAAATATCAATATATCAAATCGTTTATTTCACAAAAGTAAGAGAACACGAGTGAGAGATGATACATGATGACTTTTACAAATGCGGAATGATGACAAAGATGATATTCTACATTTACAGAAAGCGATGAAATATATGCACGTGAAATGAAAGAAAAAAATGTATGAGATGTAAAGAAATGACAATTGAGGCACTGGAAGAAGAGGACATTTGAATTTCAACATGAAGTGGCATTTCTATTAATTTAATCAAAGCATAAGTCATAAATTGGATGCACGCAATTTGAGATCTTGAACATTTATTAATGTAAACAGCCTGGTATCAAAAATTATTCAATGGCATCAAAAACATGCTTCATGCCTTAATACTTGCACATTAGATACAATAATATACATACATTATGCATATATAAAACGTAGTAACCGACACTTCAAAGAATCTTGCCTGAAAAGGAGTTCATCTTTTTCACCAGTTTCACCCCTTTCGTATTCCCCTTCATTAAATCGAACCTGAATACTTAAACCACATAAAAGTCATACAATCCGCGGGTTATATTCGAGGAAACACAGTATATGAGATGCTGTCTCATGTAGTATGAAAGAAGAAATTGTCCTTACATTAATATTCATTTTTTCAAATGGTGAGATGAAGTACTCAAACAAATGGTGTATATCTGCATATGCTACATGCAATAAATTACAAGCATACATTTTCACTAATTGTTAAACTTTCGCAATTCGCAGGTATCTGTCATGGGATAAATTTTCTTGTTGTGTAACTATAGAGTAATGTCGTAAATCCTAAATACGGAGCTCTGATTCTTTCTTTATCCCTTTTAAAAAGATTGAAATTAAGCTCACCTTATTTATGTCATCCTTGTCTCTTCGTCGGGCCCATATTAAAACGATAAAGTAAAACAGAACCAAGCTAAGACACAATGAAAATGCAATAGGATTTTCATCCAACTTCAAGAACGCTGAATCACGAGGATCAAACGTAATAGGTGGCACAAAAAAAGTTGCGGCGAAAGAAGTAAGATGGTTGCAGAAACATTGTGTGATTTGAGGCTGTGAGCAATATCCCGGAAGGCATCCAGCAGAGCTGAAGTCATCAAGTTCTTTATCGTAATACAGGCATCCAGTAGCATAGATATAGGAGGCGGTCGGCACTATCTTGTAGACAGAATCATCTGTTGAAGAAATTTACAGCAGTCATCAATCTGTTTTGAGTATTCAATCAGTCAATCAATTGAGCAACTTGATTCTTTGATGAGATTGGGTTTTAGGAAATCGCCAGCTATTTCACCTGCTTGCGATAAATGCATTTTCACTTTCAAGAACGTACATGTACATACAAGATTCCAAAGAATAGTCATACGTTATTATTACACATCATTCATCGCACGCGGAAAACTTTGCGTGCAGCTGTAAATTAGAGCTCATCTCCAAAATTATACCTTGAAATTTAATCTTAATGAGCTGGCCGTCATCAGTTGGCCTGAAGATAAATATGAGCAAAGGCAAGCTTTCAATGTCTTCCACCATTCATTTTAAACATCATGTCGGTTGATCTCAACATCCTAAGAATTACTTTGCCCTCTGACGTAAAATGGCAGACTAATAAAAAGGAGTATGTGAATTATGAGCATCGCGTCCCCGTTCATTCATCATATACCAGCTTAGCGTACATATACAATGGATTGATTCTATGACTACTTATTTGTCTATATGTACGCGCATCCTTTAATGTATCTATCATTGAATATCGGAACTGATGATTCCTCAAAATCATTGGAAGGGATATTAAGTAGAACACATCGTTGGAAAACCTCACAGGGAAGTGATTACTTGCCTAATATTCGGGATATCGTCGTTTTCGTAGCATCCGTTGTTGTAGCTGAAGTGGCTGGTGTTAGTGTTGTTGTTTGCGAGCTACTTGTAGTATTGTCTGCAAATCCTCTGATTCCAACATAAACCATTTTCGAACTATTTGTTCTGTAAAGGAGAGAAAGAAATGCGCTTTCTTGTAGAGCAGGATAAGAATTTTATCATACAACTACTCTTGTCATGAATGATACATTATTTATCTCTCTGATTGCATTTTCTAACATAGCGAATAAAATGATTCACATGCCTCACTAAATAGAAATAAATGTAACTTGCTATTTCACTAGAGAACGCTTGCATTATGATAATCACATAGAAAGTAAATGATCACTGTTTCTGTGAAATACGCAAAAATTTTGTTATAATTGCAAAAGATTTCCTTACAACATGTACTGCAGGTTGTGCCCTAGCGAACTTTGTAGTGCAACGGTAGGTTCAGGGATCGCAAATCACTCAAGAAAAAACGGAAAATCGGCAAAAACCGGGGTTTGAATGCATAAATTTGAAATATTTACATTAGACAAATTTCGCAAAAAAACGGAAAAGAAGGAAAAAACGGAAAATTGCGATCCCTGGGTAGGGTCCTAGCGACCCTATTGGTATGCTATTGCAAACATTGAGAGATATCTTTGTGAAGAAGAATATATTTGCGTGCCTATCGAAGCTGTTTTGTATTCGGGCTCGATCTAGGGTCGTTAGGATTTAAGTGAAGATTAAAGAAAATCGAGACCTAGATAAACGATTAAGAAAACCACCAGAGGACTATTACAAAGGAGAGACTAAACTAAAAGGACCTCTCCAGGGGTTACATATTTACCCCAAGAGAAGCCTTCAAAAATCTTGTATATGTGTAAATCAACGCGGACATAAAGTTACCTGTACTCATAGAATCATAACTCATAAACATTTCATTTACATGTATTTTATATGAATTACATGTATTTTATATGAATTAACAATCAAAAAATTATAGATTTTGAATGGGATAGAGAAGCTTAATGCATGGTCTGATGACTTTGATACTTAAAGAATAGGCAAAATTGAATTTTCCTTTGTATGAAACTAAGCAATTTTCCTTAAAAATATAGAATAATAGAAAGAAAAAGTGAAACTGTAACAACATGAATGTCAATTATTTTGAAAAAGAAAGAAATATATATTTGAAATCAGTTCCACAGTGACAAACGATAACGAGATAAGTAAAACATTATTGGAATATGAACCAGGTCGACAATGATACAGCAATGTTAGATGTCGTGTTGACGCAGGATCAATAAATGGCCAGACACAATGATCAAGATATCAAAGATAGACAGTGTTGGCACACAGACAAACGCGTACAATAGCGCAAACGCTATCATACCATTCAGTGGACTCCAAAAATTCTGTCCTCTAACTAAGTCACTTTGACTGGTGGCAAAGCAGGAGATACTCTAAATCACAGATATTCAAAATTTCTCTATTGTATGAAACTAGAATGTGAGAGTCATAGATAAGAAATACGTCTACTCAAGACCAATTGGCTACCACAGTTCCCAGTAGAAGTACAAAATATGGCGTGTTTTGAAACACTTATAACCACAGAATTAGACAGTTCGTCTCTTCTGTTTGACTAGAAAGGAAACATTGGAGCATGTAACGTTAATGAAATGTCTCAGTCTGCTGACAGAATACCATAGCAATCAAATCAAATCAATATGAATTTATTTAAAAAGAAAAGGCGTTTAATCGAACAGTTAGCAGCCAGTTCAACATTGAACACGGCAAATTGTTCAAAATTTCAGTGACTGTCATCAACCGGATCACACAACAGAGACACAGTCGATGTCAAGTTCTACAGAGAAGTTTGTGAACGTTTTTTTGTGCGCCTGCTTACTTTTTAATAATGTTGGGATGGCCTAACCTTATCGAGAAAACTTTTGCGCAATGATCTGAATTCTTCGAATCTGAAGGAGTCGTGGCGATCGGAGCATTTTCAAGGAATTCATAGCAATCGGCAAGCGACACACGACTATTTTTCCTATCTCTGCAAAAAATTACATATGTCTTTTTGCCCACTTAGTAAGTTCTTGCATATGCCATCGTCTTGAATCAGTTTGCACTTCCAGCAAAGTGATGCGGTTAAACAATCTAATTCTGTGGTTATAATACTTGTTCGCTTTTGCATAAAAACATGGAATTTTGTGAATTTTTAAATGAAGACATCAGATATAAAGTTTATCTATGCAGAATGATAATTATTAGCTATAGCAGTAACATATTCCTACACTGTGATTCGTGATGTGCCAAAAAGTGAAGCACATGAGGGCGAAAAAAAGTTTTCTTTTAGCTCCTTTGGCTGATATTGGCAAGTTAGGTGAAGCAATTGAACCGATACCGTATCCAGAACAGGTGCAGAAATATTTTTCCAAAATGGTCTAGAGAAAGTGAAAAAAGTTAGCATTCCTGAATACAAATTTTCGCTGATACCATCACGTAATTTTTACATTTTTCTGCGTCAATTGGCAAGTGGATTTTTGCAGGTAAAGCTTCACCTTGTGATTTGCAGTGTAAAGCGTCTTTTGATGTTTAAGTGGACTTCATAGTCATTATTTGTACATTTATACAATAATGCTCAGTACCTAATCAGCGCAAAGTACGATCACCGCATGTTGCATTTTACTAAATAAGACCAGGTTTCAGACATAATTTGAAGCGCGGTATTGTCAGAGGGATAAAAAGTGACTTAACAACGCCATGTCATACTTTATACAATGTTGCCGGTATATCAGAATAATAATGAGGAACTTACACATTGAGCTGAAATGGTGTGAACACACAACGCCAAATGGGCACGACACGATTCGCGTCGCACTGATTAATGGGCGGTGCCTTGTAGACTTTCTGTGCAGTGCAGCCGCTGTCATCGCATGTACATTCATGTGTTGGTTGCTGCATTGATGCATTGCCCGTGTAAGCATTATCGTAAAGCACACAGTCGAGAAGACTTAAATCTTGATCAGCTTCAGATGCGTCGGTTTCATTTGATTGACAAGTGCATTGCACAAGGGTATCTGTGAATGAAAGAAGTAGAAAACAGAATGTTTTTGACCATTTACAAACTCCCACAAATTTCCAAAGCATCGTAATCACAATACAACAAATAGTGCGGTGTACTTTTGAGAAAAACCACTTATTAACAATTTCATTATTGATTCATTTCAGTAGTTTTGAAATAAGGAACAAAGCTGCAAAGTACATTGTAAAATAAGCATGACTGCCATTCTCTGCTCTCGTTCCCACATGACATCAACCGTAATATTAAAAAGTAAACAATATTGTTTGAGGCCGCTCACGAAGTTAGCAACAGAGATGGGACCGGTCCATCGGGTCGGTACCGGGCCGGCCCAAAATTTAAACCACATTCGAATATATACAAGGTAAGCGCACAATTCAACAATTCATGCATGCTTCCAGGAGTTTATTATACATATGTGCTGAAGCTCTAACTGGAAATTATGAAATATTTTAAATGAAGCAACCGTAAAGCCGACCAAAAACGCCGTTTTACATAGTAGGCGATGAATATCGTTCATTTCATAGTCAAACCTCATTTGAATAAAAAATCTTTCCGGTTGGTATATTTAATACGGGATCTATTGAACCATCTAGAGGAATACTGCAAATTGACTTGCTTAAAATTCAAGAAAGGCTTTCGAAAAATTCATGAGTACATCCGATCATGCTAAAAATCTGGTCAATCAGCTGTTAGATAATATAGGAGGACTAGGAACGTGACACTTTTTTAATAAATTGGACAAACTATGTTCATGCTGTTTTAGTCTCATCAATTAGTCGTACTGTTATAGTCGTCAGGCAATTGTACTCAGATGAAGTGATGCGAGATTGACTTTGTCGCATCTTTCCTTCGGCATCTTTTCGTCTCATAATGTCTTTACTCAATTTGTTAAATATGCATCCAAATTGATACATACCGATGCGACAGTGCACACGGAAGTGGACTTGCCTTACCTGTCAAAAGTTAATATTGGTTTGATTTTTGTGTCTTACTCTTGAAAATGCAATCAGATTATCGCAAAGTCACTTAGTTTGAAAGTGCAAATTGAGTTGCCGACAATGATATACGCATGTACAATGACATGTACATTAGTATTGTCTACTTAACTGCAACTTTGATCACTTTGATCTAGATGCCGAAGAACGTGTATTCATAAGTCGATGCTTTTATGATTAATTAATTTCTTAACTGATTGTGACCTTTGTTATAACTGACTGTGGCAGAACATTGTTCTCTCCATTATGGCTTACAATTTTCATATACATAGTTAGAGCGGAAATTCTATAAAAAGTCTATATCGATAGACAGAATTACACACAGCAGCTATCAATGGCTATACATGTGTATAGTTGAATTCTCTACATAACTTCGTCTTCAGATTTGAAGAAATAACTCGACACGCTGGTGCATCTTCAATGGACGAAAATAATGAGATGCTCAGCGAAAGGGACTCTAAAGTTCTAAACATGGCAAGATTGCGACCAATCATTCTTGGTTGACGTTCATGTTTAAAATTGCGCGTTTATTGTGAAAACCTTGTCAATTGAATTGAAAGCTCGAAACCAATGTAATCACTAAATAGTGATTTTCTTGTTAAATATGTATAAGGAGTGGAAATAATGGAAAATAGATGAATAATAATCATGAAATTGATCTGGAACATAAACCAGAGATGAAGAATGCTTTCAATGAAAAGCAAGGGACCTTCCTTTGTTGGAATGTAATTACATGTGCTTATACTCATGCGGCAGCAAGTTTAGGCGTACTTGAGAGTGTACCTGTAGCCAATGCACCACAATACATAAACGTTAGAGCATGCAATCAGCGGACGGTGAGGAGTATATAGCACGAACCTTCAGCCATCGTTCTCTTTATGAAAGATATCTTGTCTCATCAAGTTACTTGTTCTAATGGCAGCAATAATTTTCATCTCAAAATGTGCCTTTTCCTTCATTTTTGAACATTATGGGCTTTTTTAGCACTCACTTATCCAACGTGATAAATTTTACTTACTTTTCGACGATGTATTCTTGAATGTTAGATAATCTGCTCACCAAAAACAAATCCTTTTTAGGAAGTTAGTTAAACCACAGAGTAGGCATATATTGCTCTGTGAATTTATTATTGAGACACTGGATTTCAATTTAGATATATTGTTATCAAAAATTATTCTATGCTTTACGTAGCTCGGAGTAATTAACATAATAAATTTAATCAAATAATGAACCAGGTTTTAGCACAAAACAACATCAGATTGGGTATTTGGCCTTATTCTAATTGCCACAACAGTCACTGAAATGTTTTATTATTTCACAATTATACAATTATTAATTGTAAAACTAATATGCATGACGGCCGGGCTAATAGCAAACAGTCCAGTTGCTTACCATTCGACGAAGAATTCACAAATGCTGGAGTGGATGTTGGAGCTGGTGTTGTTATTGGATCAATGTAGTCCAAAGTATCCTCGTTCATTTGCATAGAACAAGGGATTGTATCAACTCTTGGTAGTTTACAATACAAATCATAATCATCCTCAGTTGGACGTCTTTCAACACCAACAAAGACTTGAAATCCAACTGGGCCATCCAGATAAGACTTATTGAACCATGACAGGTCTGTAGTACTATTTGACCCGTTAGCACCCATGAAGAGGTTAATGTCATAAACTCGAGCCAAATCTACATAGAGAGCATTTACCTCTCGCACATTAACGTTGATGTAATCCATTTTCTCATCCCGAAGTCGAGTATGATGATATGCACGTTGATCTGTTGAGTCGCTTATCTGATCTTCAGAAATCGTCTGTATCCACATTTCTATGATGGAATTGTTTTTTGTGTCTGTGATATTAAATGTTTCCTTTCGATCGTTCAGGAAAGACATTTCCACAACTTGTGAAGTAACTTCTCTTGACTTATTAGTCCAAGTGACATGATTCTTCTTTTTTGAAAAGAACTGAAAAGAAATGATTTTAATATAATTTCCCTTTCTGTGAATGAAACTCTCCATTTGTGTAGTCCAATGTGTAGTCCGGCAACGAATTTATGTAGTGAATGAGGCTGAAAATGAAACTATCACAAAATTATGTACAACCTATCGCCAAGACCGTCATTATTTGGTAAGCGGCCCCTTTACAAACGAAAATGCATAACCTATTCTTAGTACGCATGATGTTTGTTGTCCGCAAATCATCAGGTATAAGGGGACTCATGCAAAATCGCACCACTAACTATTAACAAGAAAAATGCATCCCAAAAGTATTAACCGCATTCCCCAACAGGACCCAAATGCTTGATAAGATGAATGAAGACTACAGGGAGAGGAATACTAAATAAAATGAATAGGCTGTCACTTAGCCTTAATCCATTTTTGTATAGGGACTATGATCTATACACGTACAATGTCTTGTTCATTTTTGTCGTCAATTTAAATTGTATTGAATATAGGTGGGCGGCCCATTTCACGTGAACTGGATGAAATACCCTTAAGACGTCCCTGCCTATGACAATTTCGAATCGGCGCATCTGTCAAGTTCCATCCGGTTCTTCTTCTTGTCAGACAGGATCAGAGAAAAGTACATTTGAATGCAAAGGGAAGCACACTGAATTCGGCAAAAATGATGATTATGGAACGTTTGTAAGTTATTTCCTATCATGTGAATGTGCTGTAATCATGCTTGTGTCATTGATGTATGTGAGGGCAGTGGCTGAAATGGGCCAGCATTGGGTTTGCCGACATTGGGAGGCGTGCTGAATGTGTTTAGCTTCGTAGACAAAGGTACATTACATGAGCATGATAAGAATTGAGCTGAAGACACTCCATGCCAAAAATTATGGCTTTGGACTTGTATTTCCACTTGATCATAGAAAACACAGAAAATCTCAATTTGCCGTTTCCTATTGTATTTGCTTGTGTTTTTCTTTGTTCCAGTCTAACAAGAAGAGGAATAGGATGGAACTCGGCAGATGCGATGATTCGTAACAACCATATGACGTACGTCATTCCGAGGGTCTCATCTTGGGTCTCGTCGTACAGAAATTCCTTCTGCCTGGTTTCCATGTACATGAATGTTCACCATCCGAATAGATTCAAAATTCAAATTTCTATTTAAGAATGATTTGAAATATCCATTTACCATTTCATTCATTAATGAATTCTCAGGCTGGAATGACGGACGACGGCTCATGGCAATCTGTTCTGGTGACAATACTATGGGAAATTGGCGGGCATGAAATGGTGCAAGTACTATAGGATATGACAACCGGCGCATCGCTTCGCTCGCACCGGATGTCACACCTTGCGAGATTTTCAAAAATTTAGGTAGTCTCCAAATTTCGAAAATTTAGGCAGTCGAAAAAATCACGTGGTCGAAAATTTTAGTTGTCTCAAAATATAACGTGGACGAAAATTTAAGCAGTCGAAAAATATCACGTAATCTAACAAATATCACGTGGTCGAAAATTTCACGTAGTCGAAAATTTAGGTAGTCTAAGAATTTCACGTAGTCTCAATATACCAGAAGATTGTATTCAAAATATTTATTAAAAAATGTTTGAAACAAAAGTGGAAGAAACCTCAACGGGGACGAAAATGTCAACCTCAAGAAACCTCAAGAATATATCCTTCGTTATCTCAATTAAAAATAACTGAATTGAATAAAAAAAAACACAAGGATAGAGTTAGGTATATGAAAGATAAGGAATCTCAATTATTATTAAGATTAGAGCATTATGATAAATTAAGAAAGAGATGGTCTAAAGTTAAGAATGTAACACAAGGTATTGGAATATTTTTAACAATAAGATTTGGTGTTTTAACAAATGTTATATCTTCAGGTGTTTTAGTAATTCCAGTAGTTGCTACTGCTTTAACAGGTACGGGTGTTTTTACAACTTCGCTTGTTACAATGTTAGACAAATCTTTAATTACTAAGAAACGAAAATCATTAAAAACTAAACATTTACATATTAAGGAAGTCTATGATAAATTACATTACTACTTTCAAAGAGTATGTGATGATAATGTTATTACGTTAGATGAGATTGAAAAATTTGATCAAATAGCTAATGAAGTAAATCAAATATCATTTCAATTACAGTCAGAAAAAGTTCATGACAAGAATAAACAGGATGGCAAAATTTCTAGTGATGGTAAAATTTCTAATGAAGAAAATGATAAAGTTTTTTTAGAAGAACTAAAAACTTTAAGCGAAAATTTAAGCAAAACTTTATTAAACAAAACTTAAAACGAAAAGATGTCAGACGCCAAAGCAATAAAAAAATAATTTGTTCAGTAAAATGTTTTTGTTGTATTCCAATGTTACCACAAAATTCAAATATCACATTTTAAAAAAATATATAATATGATATAAAAATATAATATGAAAAATATAATAAAAAATATAATATAAAAATTAAAGAAATATAAGAATATAATATAAAAAATGGATAAAATTAGAGCTGAAAATTTTAAAAGAATTAAACAATTAGAAGAGTTAATAAAACAAAGAAGTATTATGAAAGAAAATCATCTTCAACATAGAATGAAAAAAGCTGAAAATGTTTGAAAATGTAAAATTAACTGAAGTAAAAACTGATTATGAAAAAACTATTGAACCATTTAAAACTCTTGAAAAAGAAAGTACAAATAATGATAAACGGGTTGATATAGCGGATCCAGTACTTAAAACATTATTAGATGATTATGGTTTGTTAGTAGCACACATAGATAAAAAATTACCAAAATCTATGTTATTTGAACATTCAACTTTCTTTTTAGATAAAAAATTATTTGCAAGATTTTATCTTGGTGGAAAAGAAATATTTCCACAACCTTTACGGGGGTTAATTTTTACGCCAGATAAATCACCTATTAGTTTAGATAGAAATTTTGTTGATCTTTTAAGAGGAGCAGATTTACAAAATTATGCTGTAGAAGATCTCATAAAATATAAAGCTATGTTAGATAGAGTTGGTGTAGCAAAATCTCTTAGACGATATAAAGATTTAGAAAGATTGGTTTCATTAGGAATTAAAGTAGGAAAAGGTACATTAAAAACTACATTATTACTTTCAAAGAGTCTGTGATGATAATGTTATTACGTTAGAAGAAATTGAAAAATCTGATCAAATAGCAAGTGAAGCTAATGAAGTATCAATTCAATTACAGATACAAGTTAATGACAAGAATAAACAGGATGGTAAAATTTCTAGTGATGGTAAAATTTCTAATGAAGAAAATGATAAATCTTTTTAGAAGAACTAAAAACTTTAATAAACAAAACTTTAGACGACAAAGCAATAAAAAAATAATTTGTTCAGTAAAATGTTTTTATTGCATTCCAATGTTACCACAAAATTCAAATATTATATTTTAAAAAATAAATAAAATATAAAAAAATAATATATAAAATGGATAAAATTAAAGCTGATGATCAAAAAAGATTTCTTCAATTAGATGAGTTAATAAAACAAAGAAATACTATGAAAGAAAATCATATTCAGCATAGAAAGGCAAAAGCTGGTATGCAATCGCATATGTTTGAAAAAATGTACCTAACTGACCAAGTAAGAACTGATTTTGAAAAAACTATTGAACCATTTAAAACTCTTGAAAAAGAACTTGCTAATCAGGATAAACGAGTAAATACAGTGTATAACAGATCCAGTACTTAAAACATTATTAGATGATTATGGTTTGTTAGTAGCACACATAGATAAAAAATTACCAAAATCTATGTTATTTGAACATTCAACTTTCTTTTTAGATAAAAAATTATTTGCAAGATTTTATCTTGGTGGAAAAGAAATATTTCCACAACCTTTACGGGGGTTAATTTTTACGCCAGATAAATCACTTATTAGTTTAGATAGAAATTTTTTTGATCTTTTAAGAGGAGCAGATTTACAAAATTATGCTGTAGAAGATCTCATAAAATATAAAGCTATGTTAGATAGAGTTGGTGTAGCAAAATCTCTTAGACGATATAAAGATTTAGAAAGATTGGTTTCATTAGGAATTAAAGTAGGAAAAGGTTTTAAAACAGAAACAACTGTATTCTTACCAGATGATCCACAAGAATTGCTAAATAGATTAAATATTTTAATATCTGCAATAAAAGAAGGACATAATTCTAGTTTCAATGAAATTCATGCTATATTGAAAAGACTGTTAGAAAAGAAGATTCTAAATGAAGAGGATCATAAAAGTATAGCTGAAATATGTTGTTGTTTTTAATTTTTTTATAAAAAAAATATTTCATAAGAAAATATTTATTCAAAATTTTAACTAAAAAATGTGTTCAGCAGAACTAGACAAAATTAATAATCAGTTAGAAAATCTAACAGAGATTTTGGGTTCATCAAAATTTAGTACGACGTTAAAAATTATAACAACTACTTCATCACACACTTGTAATTTAGAACCCATTCTACATTTGGAACAACAAAAAATTATCAAATTGCATTGACTAGTTTCTCCACATTTAACATTATTCAATATGTTATAAAAGATGTGAATGATCAATTTAGATATTCTGCTGATAAAGGTAAAACATGGAAAATACTAACTTTTCTTCCTGGTTCTTACGAAGTTGAATCAATATCAAATTGAATTAAGAGACATTTAGGTATACCATTTAAAGATAAGAAACAATTACATTTTGCAGTTGAACCGGCAGTTAATAAATTTTCTCTTACTTTAGACGAAAATCATCAAGTTGATTTTAATCATGATAGATCATTGTCAAAACTATTAGGATTTAATAAACAAACCTGTAGTCAAGGTTATCATTTAGGTGAGAAGATTCCAAAAAATAACTGAAATATATTCAATTGTTGTACATTGTGACATTATTGAAGGAGGATATATAAATGGTAAATTGTCAAATTTGATATCCAGTTTTCCAGCTTTTATTGTACCCATTGGTTATAGATTAAATGTATTTCCACAAACATTAATATATTTCCGTATTATAAGAAAAACTGTTAACAACATTAACATTAGAATCACTGATGAGAAAGGACAAGAAATAAATTTTGGAGGTGAAGAGATTATGATAGATTTTTTGGTTAGAGAAGTTTAATTTTCTTCTTCCTAAAAAATAGAAAATAAAAATAAAATTTGTTATTAAAAAATGAGTGAAGTGCCCCCATTAAATAAAAAAAACTTAAATTTAATCATCATCCAAATTTATCTAATAAAGTTTTGTCAGTTATTTGTGGAAGATCAGGTTGTGGAAAAACATATCTATTGTTTAAAATTTTAACGACTCCAAATTTTTTGGATTATAACAATCTTATAATTTATTCAACAACAGCAGAACAACCCGTCTATCAATTTTTAAAATATGGATTTGAAAATAATCTTTAAAAACAGCAATTGCTTCATTATTCAAAGAATATGAAAATTCTGAATATGAAGAAGAAATAAGTTCGTGGTGTGAAGAAGCAGCAAAAAATAATCAGTCAGTAGAATCCAATAAAAATAAGCATATAGATGATAGTGGTAATATGCAGGATCCTAGTAAACTAGATAAAACAATGAAACATTGTGTAATTTTTGATGATTGTGTTGATGATAGAAATCAGTCAGTTCAGAGAAATTATTTCACAAGAGGTAGACATAATAACTGTAGTGTTTTTTATTTAACACAAAGTATGTATTCATTAGATGGAAGTGTTATTAGAAAGAATGCAAATATATTTATACTGTTTGAAATAAATGCAAGAAGCTTAAGTGATTTGTTAAGAGATTTATGCGTAAGAAATAAAGATGAATTTAAACAATCGTGCAACAATGCTTGGTTAAAAGATTATGGCTTCATTACAATTAATATTGATAAAAAAATTCATGACAGAGTTATAGAAAATATTTTCGCGGAGTGATCGAATAATTTTTTCTTATAAATATTTTATTAATAAAAATAGAAAAAAATATGTTGAATGCGTACAAGATAGAACATGCACCAGTTTTAAAAGATTATCGTCATCCTACAAACCCTGTCAATTCGAAGAAAGAAGTTAGATTTTATTATCATCATAAATACGTAGCGTTCGTTACAGATTATAAAACAAAACACGGTATCAAACCGTGTGTTAATTCAAACACCTTTCCCCTGTGTTTACGAAGTTTCAGAGTATTTCCAGCATGCAATAATTTATGGTGGTTGGTTAAGAAAGAAAATTTAACAAAGCATGAATTACAAACATTACATCAACTAAATATTCCTGTGTATATGTAAAAATACAATTTTTCTTTTAAAAAATATGAATGGTGAAATGTCTCTCGGACAAACGTCTAGGATTGATGAATTAATCAAGAAACAAATTGCTGAGTTTGATGCACAAATTAAACGTAGTAAACGTATTAAAAAACAGAAACGTAGTATTAAACGCAGTATTAAAAAACAGAAACGTGGAACAAAAGAAATATTAGAAACTCCTAGTACTGATATTTTTTTGATGATGGAGTTAAGGATGAACTTGGCGATGATTTATGTAATTTATTTAATCCAAATGAATATAAATATGAAAATGTATCCTTTATTAATGTAGTAAATGATATGCGGAAACTTTTAGCAAATGGTAAAATTATTAATTTACTTGGAAAAGTTATTAAAGATCAGGAAATATAATTCAAAATTTTTACGTAACCTTCTATAATAAAAAATCATTTGAAACATGGTTTTCCAATCTGGATGAGAAATCAGATAGTCAGGAATGGATTTTTACAGGTGATATTAAATATGAAGATTTTGGAATGAAGCTAGTACAAAGATCACATAGAGGTGCAGGTATTAATATGAAATATGGAATCAAAGAATATTTCGGTGAATATTGTTATATTCCTTCTGAAGATTTTTGTTTTATTAAATGTTATAATGTTTTACGAGGCTTTAGTGAAGAACTAGGAGAAATGATGAAAAAAATGTTTAATAATTTTTTATATAAAGAGAAAGCCACATCGAGAACAGGAGTAATGTCAAACTGCAAATTTTCTCAGTTCATTAAATTTTTTGGAGAAAATGTTCAGTATTACAGTCCTTCGAATCGTCATTTAAATCCTAGAGGAATTGAAACGTTTCATAATTATGTTTATTACAATTATTTTCACGAAGGTTCAACAATTGGACACTATTGCTGAATTAATAAATATCATAAATTAAAAGCTATTAGAGAAATTGAAAATAATTACTGATGAAAATCAAACAACGCGTCCATATAAAATCATAACAAAGAAAAAAATTGACTATAGTTCAACATATATTTGGGATCCCGAAACTTTTCTTGATCCTAAGTGTTCAACAGCTCATCCTATTCCTTATGCTGTAGGAGCTATTAATTTGAATAAATTTATATGTTGCTTACTGAAACAAAGATTGAAAGAATTAGAAACACGTTTGTTAAGTGATATGGTTGAAATTAAACGATCAAAAGATGAAGATGAAATTAAAAAACTTAAAAAACAAATTAATGAGTATAATAATTTAACTGAATTAGAATTTAATAAACTTCAAAATTGTGTGAAAATATTTACGAGAACTGAGGATGATGAATGTCCAATCGGGAGAAACCCAGAGGACGAATGTCCGATACATCAATTGTTTAAAACTCTTGGAATATTTAATTATTCGAAAGTAACTTTAATAGCTCACAAGTCATCAGGTTTTGATTCTTATTTTCCGATAAAAGCTAATTTTAATTTATCTAAACCGCCTCTTACAACTTCAAGAGGAATATTAACTGCTTCATTACAAAATTCTCATACAACTGAATGTGTTAGTAGATATATTCAAAAATCTTTTAGATTTAAAAAACAATAATAATAATAATATGAAAAAAAATCATCTCCACTTAAATTAGCACTTCAAACTATTATAATGAAATGTAGTTATCAACATGTAAAAACAAGTCTTTCTAAATGGTGTGAGAATTTTATAATTCCTACCAATGTGTGTAAATTAAATTATGAAATTGGAGACATAACACATGAAAATTATAAAGAAAAAGAAAATGAATGGAGACCATATTTACTTAACGGTATTCTTTCTTTAGCTTTTTGTATCTACAAATATAATAATGTTATGCGAGATTTAGTTGGTGAATATATACACGTATTTACTAATTTAACATCCTCCGCTTTAACATTTAACGGTTGGATGAAAAGTGTACAAAATGACAATATAAATATTCCTTCTCATACAGATTTATGGGCTAGAAATTATATTAGAAAATCTGTTAAAGGTGAAAGAGTTTCAGCAAATATAAGAAAATACATATCACCATTTTGCAACATCTTGTTACCAATATTAAAACAGTATTTACCCGGAAGTAATTTAATAGATTTAATGAAAAAGTATCGAGATTCAGGAGATAAAAGTGAAATTTGTAAGAAAATTTCAAATCAACTACTTGAACAAAAAAATGAATTTCTAATGGCTTTTGATGCAACATCTTTATATCCATCAGCTATGTATGATGAAAATTCAGAATACCCTAAAGCTGAATCCGCTAGAAAATTTAGACAAGAAGAAGAGCGGGAAATAGTATATAAATTTAATACTCAAACGTTTAGACCTAAAACTGGAATATTTACAGTTGTGTTTCAATATCCGAATGATATGTTTTTTCAACCAGTTCCTATTAAAGATAAAGTTAAAAATCAAAATAATAATTCTCATGTAAAAGTAATCAGGTTTAGAAATGGTATATGTTATGATGTATTAACTTCTGTAGACATACAAGAAATTGTTAGATGTGGGGGAAAAATCTTACATATTACTGATGGTATAATTTATGAAAAAATTATCAAGTTTCACCATTTCGAAATTATATTGAAAAACCTTTTAATTTGAGAAAAAGATATAAAGCAGAAGGAAATACTGTAGGCGATGAGTTAATTAAATTATTGATGAATTCGCTATATGGCAAAACTGTGCAAAAAGATATAACCACTAAATATCATTTATGGAATGAGAATACATTGAGAAAAAATTTCACTCAAGAAGTAAAAGATTATGAAAAATTAAATGATGAACAATATTTAGCGAAAGTAGAAATGGAAGATGATGAATTTCTCAAAACTAATATTGTAAAAGATGGGAAGACGTCATTCATGCCATCACACTTAGGTTCTTTTATTCTTTCTCACTCTAGAAGAATCATGAATAACTTTATTTTAGAAATTAATGGTTTCAACGAAAAATACATTCATTATACAGATACTGATTCAATATACATTTCTAATGAGCTCTTCAATAAATTAGATGCTGCTGGATATGTTGGTGGGGAGTTGTGTCAAGGAAAAAATGATTATGGAAATGGTGGAATTATTTTTGCAATGTTTATTGCTCCTCAAATAAATTTTGTATTACTGTAGATGAACAAGGGAGACTTAGTGAAAAGAAAACATTCAAAGGATATTCACAAGATAAAGTAAAAGTAGAAGATTTTCTAAAATTATATTCGGGGAAAACATTATCGACTACAGTTAATAAACCATGGAAAAGATCCTTAGAAACTGGAATTAGTATTCCTGATAAAAATAATAATACTGAAGAAAAAAAATTTTCTGGTCAAATAAATATTCTTAAGCGTCAAGCACCTGATGAAAATGAAATTATGTTACCTTATAACGGAGAAGATATTCAAGCTGAAATATTTCAAACAATCGTCTGTGAGAGTAATTTAAGTGATGATGATGACACGTGGGAATAATAATTTTTTTATTACATCTAAAAATTTTATAACATCTAAAAACTTATTACATCTAAAAACTTATTACATCTAAAAACTTATTACATCTAAAAAATTTATTACATATGAAAATATATTTATCGAATATTTTGGTATTTTCTATTAAGCTTTATCATATAACGTTTTATCAAAAGATAATTTAAATTTATTTTCACTAACTATTGATTTTTCATCATCAATTGATTCTTCATCATCATCATCAATTGATTCATCATCATCATAAATTGATTCTTCAACATCATAAATTACACTTCTTGGTATAGGATGCCATTTCCTGATAGGATACCATTCCCTGATGGGAATATCTAATTCCAAATTACATTTATTATTTGATAATAATATAATAGAGAAAAATATTGGTCTTTGATCTCTTTTGGAAAATTTAATAACACCACCATAATCTGAATCACTTTTAGTTTTTATCAAAGATGATAAAATTTTAAATTGATTAGATGTAAATCCTAATTTAAATTTTGTAGACCCGATACATAGTTGTCTAACAGTATCTTCAACTATTCCATCATTATTATTTTCAATTGTAAGAAAATGAAATTTAGATAAATTTTGATTATATGTAGTATTAATATCATGTACATCAGTATGAGATATAAATTTTTCTTCACTTAAATTTTTATAATTACTAATATTTTATAATCTTTATTACCATTCACACCTTTTTCAGATGTTTCAGAATCATCGTCTATGTTATCATCATCTATGTTTTCATCATCATTATTATTATAAAATTCTTTAAAATTCACATTTTCATGATGTTTGAAACTTTTATTATTTTTAGAATTTTTATCAGAATCTAAACTTTTATAGGGTGTTTTCCACATATAAATTTTTTCTTGTTGTGCTAAACCATTTATATAAGATCTTAATAAATTGATATTTAAGTTTGAATACAAACCTATATATGTATCATCATCATATCTTTGTGGCATTTCTAATGTTTCTTGTTTATAAATTGTATCTCTGTAATAAACTTGACATAATAATTCTTCGTTATGTTTTTTACTCTCTATATGAATATTATATTGGTTTTGTTCATCAACAAATAATCTAATTTTTTTCCTTGGAAAACGATTTTAATTTTTTAACTAATTCTCTAATATTGATATAATTGATAATTTTAGTTTCTATCCAATCAGTATTACTAATCGGCAAAACTGCTCTAATGAATCCATAAACATTATTATGACCAATAATTACCATATTTTCTTTATTTAATTCCACATAAGCTACATCATTATATTTACCTACTATATCCATAAATTTTATAAATGGATCACCTGGAAATAAACAATAATTAGTTTCTATAGAAGGTAAACCTTTAGTCTGTTCTCTAAATATTTCGGCTTGTAATTGAAATAAAATATTAACATCTATACATGGATTTGTAATAGTATTATTATTATTATTATCAAAACATTTATTTTCAAATCCCGTTGATCTCGTCGAATAAGAAGGACAGGATGATGCGAGCGAATATAATTTTTTTAAATTTGCTTTATCCATTTTTTTATTTTTATTAGAAAAAAATTTATTTTTTTATTGTTAAAAAATGATGTTACCAAATGTTGGTGGAGGTGCATATATCCCGAATAATCGTGAATTAGAAATAGAAATAGAAAATTATATCATGAAAACTGGAGACGTTTTATCTGGTCCATTGCATCTTTCTATTCTTCCGCAACAAAATACAGAGTTAACAAATAAACAATATGTTGATACACAAATCAATGACTTAAAAGAAAAATATATAAACGATGTTTTGGTTCCACTGATGAATGAATTAAGGTTGCTTAAACTTAATGACAAATCATTAAACGAAAAATTATTAAAACTTGATAAAAAGGATAGAGAGCTAGAAGCAGATATAGCAAAACTTTTTAAAAAGATTTCAGAACAATCAAAAATTTTAATATTGCTTTCTATAAATTTAAAATCTGCAGTCATTAAAAATAAACATCAGATAAAAATGTTTAAAGAACAATTAGAAGATGAAATAGAAAAACTACCTGAAAGAATTAAAAAAAATTTAAAGCAGTTACAAACTACATTCCAAAAAAGTGTTGATGAATTGAGTTCCAAAATTACTCAACAAATGAAAAAGATGAATAGAATAATAAATGAAGTAAACTCACTTAATCAAAAAGTTGATAAAATGAAAACTCTTAAAATCAATTTAGAAAATGAATTAAAGAAAAATTTACAAGAAAACTCTAAAGAAAATAAAGAACAGTTAGATTCTGTAAAAAGACAATTAGATGTTCTTAAAATTAAGTTAAATGCTCTTAAAACGGCGTTGAAGATGAATCAGCAGAAAATGCAAGTTAATAGAAAAGAAATTAAAATACATCACAAGCTGCTTGACGCAATAGATAAAGTGCAACAGAAAATTAATAAAGTTATCACGCGGTTGTTGTCCATTCACACACGTAAATCTTAACGTAAATATTTTTCCCAAAAGTCAAATTCAATCCTAAAAAATGCCTATAATTTATAAACACAATCTTAAACATTTTGCTTCAACTCAAAAAATAGCACTTGAACCATCTATGAAATCTGTTTACCATTATAACAATGTAGAAACTATTCAAAAAGAAGGAGATAGTGTAAACAGCGGAGCTGGAATATTTTTTGGTATCGGAAGTGTCGTTAACTTGATTAAAAATAATAAAGATTTGATTTCATCTGCTGCTAAAGGAGCAGCTGCTATAGGTAGTACAGCTAGTGCAATATCAAATGGTGTTAAGTCTCAAAACGAATTAAAACAACTAGAAACTATTCGTAAACTTAAGAATGATTCTGAAGGACTAAAAAAATTAAAAAAACTTTCAGAGGAAACAAAAGACAAAATTGCTAACATAGCAGTGACAGGTGAAACCTTGAGGAGTGGTACTCCATCAGAAAGTAAACAGGAGAAGAAATCAATTGAAGAAATAAGAGGTAGTGGTTTAGCAAAATTCTATAATATATTCGAAAAGGAAACCTAAAAATTTTTTTTTCTGTGTGTGAGAAAAGCAAAAAAGTCAAATTATTTTTTATGAAAATGTCTCCTCTAATCGAAAATAAATTTAGATCAGACGATCCTCCGTTCGTCAGTTACAATCAAAAAAAGAATGACTATATAAGAATTGCCATCAATCCTGGATCTTCTAGTAGAGTAAATACTCGAGGAGATTTAATCTTTGAAGTTGATAATCAACAAGGTTTATATTTACCTGATTCCTTTTTACACTGTGAATATTCTTTATATAGTGATGCCAATTTTACAACACCATTACCAGTTAAAATTTTTCCTAACTTAAAATTTTTTTATTAAATATGTCGCAAGCGAAAAGTAATAATAATAATAATAAAACTGTTGAATTAAAACTACGTAACATTGTAGACAAAAATACACCTAAAACTATTACGACTAGCAAAAAGAAATATTACATAAGTAAACCAATGATAGAGAATATTAAATTACAAGAAGAAAAGAATGGTGGAATTCTCCCATTAATTCCACTAATAATAGGTGTCATAGCAGCAGCAGGAAGTGTTGCAGGTGGGACAGCTGGTATTGTCCAAGCAGTAAATAAAAATAAATCAGAGAAGGCAGCATTAGAAGAACAAAAACGTCATAATAGAGAGTTAGAGAAAAATGCTAGGGGGCAAGGAATAGTAGATAATTTTATTAGTAAATTAAATTTAGTTGATGAAGGAAAACGAGTTCTCAAAAAAATTCTAGATAATGTTGATGATTTAATAGAAATAAAAGAAACTAAAGATGGTTCTGGAATATATCTAAATCCTAGTATGATTAGGTAGAACATTTATTTTATTTTATCTTTAAAAATGAATTCCACAAATTCTACAAGTTCTACAAATTCCGAAAATCTAATTAAATTAAAAATTTCTAATTTAGATTTATTGAATTATCTCTTAAAAGTACATAAAACCCCAAATTGTCAGCATTCCGGAGGTGACATACAAAAAACATTAGAAAACTTTCCTGGATTTATTTGGAGTAAATATTCGAAAGAAAAACATCTTCCTGGTCATTCATATACCGGTCCAGGAACTCGATCAGATATAAGACTGGATGAGAATAATAATCCAAAACCAGGTGAAGAACCAATAAACAGAGTTGATGGAGCAGCTTATAGACACGATCTAGCTTATCGAAATCATGACCTAAAATCTCGTCATGTAGCTGATAGGAAAATGGTTCAAGAATTAGATAGTATACAAAATCGTACATTTAGAGAAAAAATTGAAAGAATGTTTGTTAAGAAAGCTTTACAAGCTAAAATATTGTTCGGACAGGGTTTATACAAAACTCATAACTCTGAAACTTACGCGTCTGAAATTCATAAAGAGTATAGAAAGCCAAAATATCTATTGAAAGTAAAAGTATTTAATAAAGATGACATTTGGAGTGCTGATCTTATTCATATGCCGAATGAAAGAGACTACAAATACGCATTGACCGTCATAGATTTATATACACGATACGCTTGGGCAAAGCCTTTAAAAAACAAAAGTGGTCTGTCAGTTAAATATGCGTTTGAAGAAATCTCTAAAGAAAGTAATAGAACGCCAAAAAAATTGTTTGTTGACAAAGGATCTGAGTTTTATAACAGAAACGTTAAGCCATTATTTGAAACTGTTTATTCCACAGAAAATGCTGGAACAGCTGTAGTAATAGAGAGGTTTAATAGGACTTTAAAAATATATCATTTAGGAAATTTACAGAACAAGAAAATCAGAAATGGTTAAAAATACTACCAGGAACTGTTGAGGATTATAACAATAAGATTCATTCAAGTATTGAAGAAACTCGAAAGAATTTTTCTGATGATCCAGATTTAACACAAAAGAAAATATTCGAAAATAATTATTCGAATGAGATTAATCCGAATTTACAAAAGCGTAAGCCGAAATTTAAGATTGGAGATAGAGTACGAATATTTAGGTATAAGAATAAATTTTCAAAAGGTTTTGTAGGCTATTGGACTAAAGAGATATTTGAAGTTTGTAAAATAAATCAAACTTATCCGATTACTTATGAAATTAGAAATTCAGATAATGAGGAAATCACTGGCAGATTTTATGAAAGCGAATTACAAATAACTGATTTTTAAATTTTTGGAACTAACGTTTTTTTCGGGAATTAAATTCCCTTATTCAATTCTAACATAATATCAAGAAATGGTACTCCTTCCTTTAATTAAGTAAAACATAAAGACATAACTGACCGCAATAAGTTGTTCCTGGTTTTTGAATTTGAAATGTATTATACATTCCATTTCCAAGTAATTCTTTGACTTCATTTGTTGGAGGCAATCCATATGAGTCGAAATAGTAATTGTCTCCATTTTTATTAGACATACCCGCTGACCAATGTACTCCTTTTTGATCTGACGTGTGGAGATTTGTTACAAAATTCACTTCAGGTACATCTTTTATCAATAGTAATTCCTCCTTCATCAATGGCTGAAAATTCTTTATTCCCAATTGATTTGCAATTTTCTTAAGATCAAAATTCGTAGTTGTTTGCTTCCCATATAATTTTAAGAAGCAACCGAAGGTCTGCGAGGTAAGCTCGGAGTCTTCAATGTTTAAGTTTTTCGTTGTCTACTTTTTGTTATTCATTTTTTTACAAAAAAATATATATTTACCATATTTTGTTCTTTAAATTTAAAAACAAGCAATTTTATAACAGAAAATAAAACAATGTTTTAACATATACTGTTCATAAACTTTGACAGAAGAGGAATCTACATCTCCCGATCAAATAACCGATTCGAAGTTACCCATTCATATAACATTTTGTCCACGCGTGGACGCGATCTAATTGGTTGAAGCACGGTATTGTAATTGAATGGCATAGTAATTGTATGTGCATGTACAACAGGAAATAGCATTGCATATAAAACAGAGAGATTCAAAAATGATAAGTTTTCTTCACAACGTGACTCATGTCCACGCGTGCACACGATTTGATTAGCTGAAGCGCGGTATTGTAGCTGAATGACGCACCATTGTTTGGGAGAAGAATGGAATCATTTTGAATGTCGCGTAATTGCTCAGCACAATAAATCTAGTTGCCGCACGAAAATTCTCCATCCCTTTGTAGACAATCTTCCAATATGCGTTTTAAAAGTCTAAGAGGAACCGTCACTCTACAAAATTTAAAAAATTTGTCGGCTAATTTTCTTAATTTCATAGCAAATGAAACTTCGGTGCGTGAAAATGATCTGATTTTTCTTCAAAGGACTATAAAAATATGTTTTGTCATTACCACAAAGAGACAGCAGATGGTTGATGTGTTTGCCGATAAAAATTTTACACATAACACTGAGTGAATTGTTTCTTTTTTCATGCAACAAGAATTTGTGTAAGTTTACAATTGTATTATCCTCTCCACCATTTGACTCTATAAAATTCTCCAAACAATCTGTAAATTCAGACCTTTCAACAATAGTCTCCATTAATTCCTCTCGTAATTTTTCCATCCTCCCTGGCATTTGTTGTTGTCTTCTATCTTCATTTTTCTTTTTCTTGAAATATTTTCTTTCTATCCGTGATGCTTCGATGAAGTCTTGATCAAACAAATCAGGGCATTTCGCATTCTCCTTTCTAACAAATTCGAAATAATCACCGTGTTTTTCTGAAGATATAAACAAATTTGCGATCTCACAGAAGAAATTTGGCAAATTTTCTCTGATAATCTTTGATTGAGTAGCGGAAAACTCTTGACTCATTATGAGAAATATATGAGGAGAGCGTTTTGGTACAACCGTCGCTGACAGGAAATACTCTTAAATGAACCTATGTGTTCTGAGTTCACAAGACAAATTGCTTTTTATTGCTGCCCTTATGTGTTGTCAGTCCATGTATTCACAATAGGAGGTACTTTTAATCAATACATGCGTAGAGAGGAAACGTTAAATGAATTTTGTGAATGCATGCGAGTTTTATAAATCTATTTGCAAAACTGACTTTGAAAACTGATTCTGAAAATAATTTACGTAGGGGTAAATTGAACTGTCAAAATTTTACCGACGCGTAAATTGAAATGACAATATAATTTTAGGGGAAAGCTGTTAGATGCTTTCCGTTGCTAGAACAATAAATCTCTCTCTCTTCAATCATCAGCCAGTGTACGGGTTCATTGAATAATTTTGTGTTTATGAGTTACAATGATCTTCTAGTTCACACAATTAGTACTTTAAACAATGGAGAGTGTACAATAACGAAGAATGTCTAAGTAATAATTGCGTCTTCTAAATTTTTTATAATGCTCTAATCTTAATAATAATTGAGATTCCTTATCTTTCATATACCTAACTCTATCTTTGTGTTTTTCTATATTCAATTCAGTTATTTTTAATTGAGATAACGAAGGATATATTCTCGAGGTTTCTTCCATTTTCGTCCCCGTTGAGGTTTCTTCCACTTTTGTTTCATCCATTTTTTTAATAAATATTTTGAATACAATCTTCTGGTATATTGAGACTACGTGAAATTCTTAGACTACCTAAATTTTCGACTACGTGAAATTTTCGACCACGTGATATTTTTCGACTGCCTAAATCTTCGAAATTTGGAGACTACCTAAATTTTCGAAAATCTCGCAAGGTGTGACATCCGGTGCGAGCGAAGCGAAGCTGGTACTGGTGCATTATTGCCCTCCAGAGACGGGCAGAAATGCATTTCAAACTTATTTCAATCATTTCTATGACCTCCAAAGCCATCGACAGTGACATAAGCATTGATAGAAGTGATGACTCAGAATACACGATTTTAACATCTGAAAATATTAAATCATTGCATATCTCATATTTGTTCTTCATTTCATTATGAACGCATTATGTGAACAGTTGTTTAATATTTACAAACTGTCAAAATACTTACTGACATAACAGCAAAGAATGCCGTTTCTGTTTCATTTGGATTTTCCGCATTTTGCTGTTTAAAGAATCCTTCCGTATCGCTGAGTGACATGCCAGAGCAATCATTATCCAATCCACTACTCACTTTTTCTGTAATGAAATGTGCGTTACAGATAATCAATGAAGTAGTATGATAAGCAAGTGAACTGAAAAATGAGGAATCACTTAAGCACGCATTCATGGCTGTTGCCAATCGTCAAGTAATTATGCAATTTTAAACAATAATCTTGAACTTGTCATTATACGTCTTTTTTTCATCCCCATACTGTTCGATATTGCAACAAACACATTTCTCGTCTTTTTGACAGTCACATTTTCAGGTAATTGAAAGACGATAGCGCTACGAAGCGCGATGTTTATCGAAACTAGTCAATGAACTTTGAAAAATAAATACATACGAAACTACAGTGCACTGAAATAAAATAAAGTAAATGAAATATTCTGAACAAATTGCACGAATCGATCGTCAGCGTCTCATCTGAAACTATGTACTTTATAAAAGAAATGGAAAGGGGAACTAGAGTAGCCTAATAGTGAACCAATAAGTGACTAACTATTCATGAAATTCAATTTGCCTCTCAAGAGAACCCGTCTGTACCCCGAGAAACATACATATATGTTAATTGCAATATGACAAATATACTGCTTTTAGAATTAAGTTATGATGATAGCAAATCTCCTGTTGCAGCAGCAAACTTGTGGCGCAGTGTTCGCTCAGCGCAGGCGTTCAAAACTATCTGTTATTGAATAAAGACCACAGAGATAAATTGCCTTGTCTGCGTGTTTGGGTCTAGAGATGAATTTCCTAAATACTGATGGTCACGGTGAGAACTAGTCTTTAGGTACAAGAATATGAATTTTCCATTGAATGCATTGGAAATTCGAGTCTGAATTCTGACGAACCAGAAGATTGACACCACATCATGCAGCAGCTGTGAGCAAGACCAACAGAGTACCGGAATTGCAAAGCTCACGACTTCAGATTTCTGCTTCGAACCACAGATTACCACTTCAATGTCACTACTAGATTACTGTTTTATAAGATTATTCCCGCTCGGCAATTCTCTATTGCTTACGACTTGCCGTTCTGTAATACCCGCCGTGCATGATAATGTAGGAATCATAGCATAGTAGTCTACAACATGCAGATATTTTGGCCAAAAAATATCAACATGATTATACCATAGACTTCTAAATTTCTCTGGACAGATAGGTTGAAATTGGCTTCCTACATGATCAGGCCAGAAATCCTCAATTTGACTACCTTACAAATAGACTGTCACTCTTATCTCAAATTTTTGTGCCAGCACAGCACAATTCAAGCACATTATTTTATTTATGATATATAGGTTTTAGGTTTAGGACGCATGTGCAGTGCGAGCGAGAATTTAAGAAAAGTCACCAAAAAGAAACCAAGACAAATGAAATAATCATATTCTAACTTTTTTTTTTTTTTTTTTTTTTTTTTTTTTTTTTCTTTTAACAACTATTTCTTTTGATCTCATTTTGACACTTCCAAACACAAAGATCCCAATGGTTGAAGCACATGAGGTTTTTGGAAAAGGGCAACATGATAAATATTATTCAAAAAATTATTCAAAATCAGGGCATAAACATTGAATTGAAACATTGCCATTTTAGACATTCTGACAGTGCAATCACACATTTTTTTCATTTTTACTGGGATCCACTGGGATCATCTCGATTCCATATTGAAATATTCTTTTGCACTCAAACATTCATCACATTCACATCATTTCAATCTCATCATCTTCTGATGTTGACTGATAATTATTTTATCATCACAATTTTGGAGAACTTTATCCGTCAAACTTAGAAATTGTTTTTATTTTTTATTTTCGATGTGCGAGGTGCGAAATTTTATTTCAAATTTTTTCCATGCACCACACACAACACCATCAAAACAAATCAATTCTCCAGATAATCCGAAGTTCTTTCCAAAGTACTTGCTCCATCACCAGTAGTGTCGACACATACACGTTCAATCCATTCTCCAATGTCTCAGACCAAGAGTGTCAGGCTCAGATGTAGAATGCGTATTATGTCCCATGAGTTCAGAGTGTGTTGTCAAAGAAATGCAAAGAAGGAGATATGTCCCTCCGTATAGGTTCCTCCCTTGATTCCGTGTCATTATGCCCTTGAATTCATGGATGGAATGGGACCTGAAATTGTTTTCTCTCTTTTCGCTCGAAACTGCCCCTTTCAATGGTCATTGTCATGGGACTTCATCTTCTCCGTCAACTTTGTTTCGGGTCACCAGTCAAAGCTGGCAATCATTCCGCGATGCAATTGATTTCGTTGCTGATTGGTCACCAGAGAGAGATTATATAGTCCCAGAGAGATACAACTTGGAAATATTGACAATGATTAAATAACTCATGTGCTTGCTGGAAAATGATTTTTCTGCGCTGATGGAATGGAACATTCGCTGATATTCGACAGTCAATAATGCGAATATTGTCTGAGTGAGATAAGAATTCATGATCGAAACTTTAATTTTTAATTCATAATCATTTTCCATAATCAAATTGTCATTTTGAGATGTCACTAACCCAGATAAGATGAAAAACAAAATAAATCCCAACAATACACGACATGTTTTCCATTACAACTTCCATTGCCAGGACTGCCCATTGCCCCCAGGACATACACATATATGCCTGGCCATGTTGATTTATGAATTTGTTTTGAACCTTTTTGGCATAGTATGACCTTTATGATGGCAGTGCATTCTTTCCTTTTTCATTTCTTTCATCATTTCATTTTTCTTCATGTATGTGTATGATGATCGTGTCGTCCTTCGTGGTGATTCATGAACAATCATGTTACAAAAGTTAAAGTTACAGAATGTTTAGTTTTAATACTTTTTAAATACTTTTACACGATTCTACCTTTCAGAATCATTTCATTGTGTATTGTCATTGTTAATGTATTGTTACACTGTCATTGCATTTCGGTTGACATTTTCATTGAACAATCACCACCCGGTATTTGCATTCGTATTTGCATTCGAATGAATCACCGCAAGACTCTCATACCATATAAATCAAAATATAAAAGATTCAATATAAAATAACAACTTCTGGTTGGCCTGAATCGGTTATGAAAACCTACCAAATTTTTTTGCTTTGCTGCCTCACCTATCTGTTCAAGAAGTCTATGATTATACCATGAAGATTTCTAATGTTAGTATTCTATGATTTCTATATAAATCAACGGTAATTCGATGTCTTGCATGTGCTTTGTCATTGTTGAAAGGAAGCATGGTAACATTCTCACTTAATAATTAAGTAGCAACTTTAATGCGGTTGTCTATGGTTGGATATCTGTAGTTGTACACAACAGCGACGGCATGGCTATAATCTTGATGCAACAGTGGATAGTTTTGAACTTGTGCGCTAACGAGTACTCGTCCTTAGGAACCTTCCACCGCATCACTATTATCCATGACACATTTCTTCTTTGTCCAGTAAGCCATCGCAGAACGGGAAGTCGCAAACATTGAAGGTTGAACGGCCGTTGTTTACCAGGGTTGGGCACGAATAATTCAAACAAAATAACAGATCACAAGAATACAGATATTCTGACTTCCACTAGAGCAACAGAAATTCTTATCTGCTGTATTTGAAGAGATTAATAACTTAATGATTATGGATTCTGAATCTGATTACTGACACCGCTTTAGAATCAATAACCGATGTTATGTCGATGTCATGCAGCATATAAGCTTGTAGGTCGACAGTAGCGCAGAGACGATTGCAGATAAGCTTGTTACTTCAATTAAGGTTGTAACAGAATTCTAGCCTTTAGCATTACCTACTATTTCGCCTTAGGGTAAGACTTCAAAGTGTAAACCTCTGTATAATTGTCCCTCTACATTCTGCATCTATGGTATCGTATAGTAAAATGATCTTGCCAAAATATTTGAGTTGCGGTCACACAGAGGCCCCTATTAGTATCTATATTTTCTGTATCAGTCTATTATGTTTCATGTTAAAAGGAAAATGGACCGAAAGCTTCCACAGAGACGTGCGGTTATTTTCCGTCGGTTGTATTTTAATAGTGTGGCCAGTCGATTTGGCTTATGACATTCACATAGCTCCAATGATTATAGCTGGGGCCCATAGATTATGTGCTTGTCATCCTTAAAACAAGTTATAATGCAGGGAAATACCTCTTGTTATGCTATCCAAACAGTTAAGACGTCTGCTGCTGGGAAAGCGAAAATCCCATGCAGTGCTACTACTTCAGAACGATCGTCATTATCCGCGATCAGTGTTGAAACATAAGGCTATGCTGAAAAAACTCATACTGATTTTCTTTTGTAGTTGACATGGATAGTGCATTGCATCTCCGGTAATCAATTAGTTTTCATGCTGATTCATAGAATTCTTGTGAAGTAAAGCTGTAATTCTCATTCTTACATGAACAAGCTTTTGTAATCTTAAACCCATAAAGGCTAAATATAATAGGATAAAGAAAAGCAATGACGGATTGTGCATGTGCAAATGCTAGGCCTACATTCTAAAGTATTTCATAGCAAGATTTAATTCATAAATTGAAGCATTGATTTTAATTGGACAAACTTCAATAAATTTAAGAGAAGAATTTTAAACGTATATGTGCAAAATTGTCTCTATATCTCAAAGTTAAGAGAAATTATCTCAAAGTTTCTCTATATACATGTAGATAGTACAGATATGTACCAATTAGACTGCTAAATAACTGAAAGGCCTATTATAATTATGCATCATATCGAGTTAAATATGTTTTAGGATACAATGCATTCTACTCCAAATTGATAGATGATAAGATGATAATGCATATGAAGGATTCACTAGAAGAGAATGCAAGTTGATTGGTTCATGCACTTGTCATTGAATAAAACCATGCCGGTTGGGTTGGGTCGAGTAAAACCTGATCGGTTGCAACCCTGTGTTCAACATGCTAAATTTTCGCTGCTGTGATCTATCACGAGCATTATCAAACACAGCTGCAGCTTGTAAAGTCAAGTTAAAGAATGTAACCTGCTTCAGCTTGAAATCACACGTCAAGAAATTTTCGTTTATTCAATTTACTTAAAAATTAAGCTTGTGTTCAGTGTTTTTTATTAGTTTCAAAATCTGTCCAGTGACATTTCACTGATCTAAGTAATGATTGTGTGTGAAAGGTCTTTCAATATGTTTGATTAAACAAATGCTCACGTTCCTAATGCTTCAATGCGTAATTTCAATGCTGTGTTTATTCAATAATAAGAGTACTAATTAATGAATGGTTTAGATGCTCTCATAATATTTGGATGGTAAATGCCGATTGTTTAGATGATGCTCGTGCCTAAATATTGTTGAAATTGTTCCATTTTTCATCTTCATTTGATGCATCGGCGAAGCAATTGCAATTCATACCCATTTCGACAGTAGAAAGACAATAACACAGCATGTAACACACTTATTGTTCAACAATTTCATACTTTACAATGCTTGCTTCCCTGATGCAACTGAAAGTTAGATATTCTCACAAACATTACTCTGTGCACCACTTTTCCCACAATTTTCAATCGGTATTCCAGCAAGAAAAAATTGATGACAATTGCCGAAGATTGTATTACACCTGGCCACATACCACAAATATTAATGTTTACCCATGGAAGAGTAGACTATATTATGAACTATGCAGCTATTTCACTTTGAATTCTTTTCAATAATATTATAATCTACAAGTTATTCCAAGCTAACCTCCAAAACCGACATGCCAAATACTTTGTCTATGATGCAAAATATTAGCTCGAAATTTATCAGGAGACATAATGTTTCTTTGTGCTATCATTTAGACACAAGCGGACAGTTGTCACGCATGGACTCCTATCCATGCTTTGCGCTGTATAGGGAACCGTGTATGACAAAATCTAGGGTACTCTGCTTACGCTAACATCAAGAAGTCTGCGCATGATTGTACATAAACAAGATAGCAAACTTCTATTATCTTTTACTGTGTCCAAAAAAAGCAATACATATATAAGGACTCTGACTGGTACGATGTAGAATATGACACTTACGATTAGAAAAATGATTTGATAACGATTTTTTCACAGTTAGCGAAATTTTGGATCTTTTGATTTCCAATGCTTTTTCTCCAATTACCAATCCCTTGGCCGCCATGTCAGTTAATTTACTGTAAGTTTTTTCCGTGGCATTGTTTGTTTGTTTCAATGAATCCACGGCACTTTCTTCATCTGTTGAACCGGTGCTATTTGATGATTGGTCCGATGCTGCATCCAAGATATTAGAAGCCGCATTGAGCATCTTGGATATACCTTCGACTGCCTACAAAGAAAGAGTCATTAATACAATGCACTTAGTCTTCATACAGCATACAAATTATGTAATGTCTTAAGTAGCAACAAGTCTCATCGAGCTTATTGTTTTATTCCATCCATTATTTTATTTTGTCATTAATTTGATAATTTGAAAAGTGATATCAATGCTGAAGTAGCTACTCCTAAATCTCAAGCCGGTCACAGTGCTTCTCGCATACTCTGAAAGGTTGGAGACAACTTATCCTTACGTGACGTAAAAAAAAACGGAAATTTATTAATGAATATGAAATGAAACTTCCGTTTTATTTCGCTGCTTTTAATTTTCACGAAAATGATGCATGCTCTGATTGAGAAAATTAGCTGCAACAATGAATCAAAAACATATGCAGTACGTCCTAGAAGAGTAGAGTCACATGTCATTAAATGAAATGAAAATGGAATCAGTTATCACATTCACAAGTTAACATGTTTATATCACTTCGACAAAAAAGAAATAATTTTTATAAGAAGTAGCATTGTCATGATTGTCTGCATATGTTGCTGCAATCATCATCATCATCATCATCATCATCATCATCATCAGCAACCTATATCTGCCCACTGCAGGGCGAAGGCCTCAGTATGACGCTTCCACCACTTTCTGTCTACGGCTAATTGTGGCCAGTTAATTGTGTTCCAGAACAGCGCAATTTCTTCATGCCACTTTCTTGGCGGTCTTCCTCATCTTCGCTTTCCTTCCTATGGTGTCCATGTTGTTAATCTTGGGGTCTATTTACTGTCATCCATTCGGGCAATGTGTCCTGCCCACTGCCACTTTCTTGCCTTCACCATTTGTAGTGCGTCCCTGGCCTTTGTCATTCTTCGCACCCATTCGTTCGTCTTCCTGTCTATAAATGTTATCTTCAATTCTCTGATCTTCTGTTCCGTCTTCTTTGTCATTGTCCAAGTTTCGGCGACGAAGATTAATGCTGGTATTACACATGACTCGAGTACCTTCCGCTTTAGAGAGATAGGCAGACTGCTGGTGAAAATGTCTCGATGTTCGTTGAAAGCGTCCCACGCTATACCTATCCTCCTCGATACTTCCTTCCCCTGGTTCTTTTCATTGAGGCTGAATCGCGTCCGAGATATACGCACGCATGTAGTCCTTGGTTTCCTCGATCTCTTTCCCATTTATTTTTATTTTCGACAGTCTACGTAAGTTGTCAAGCATGCACTTTGCTTCTGTGGTGTCTATTCTCAGACTGTGTACTTCACCTTCGCTTATTAACTCCTCCATCATTATTTTCAGTTCGTTGGCTGACTGCGCAATGATGACAATGTCGTCCGCGAATCTTGGATGTGACAGTCTTTCTCCTTCAATGTCTATGCCTCTTTCTTCCCAGTTAATCTTTCGGAAAATCTGCTCGAGCGCCGCCGTGATGGTATCGCCTTCTCTGACTCCTTTAATTATTTTGATATTTTTGCTTTCTTTGTGTAACGTTACTGTTACAGAGCTATCTGAATAGATGTTCTTTACTAGCTCTGTATAGTTGTCTTGAACTCCTTGTAGCCGTAGAGCAGCTAACGTTGATTGGGTTTCGATGGAGTCAAATGCTTTTTTATAATCGATGAATGCCAGACATAGAGGCAAGTTGTATTCGTTTGATTTCTGCTTGAGGGCTGCTTTAGGGCATGTATGTGGTCGACCGTTGAGTATCCACGTCTGAAGCCCGCCTGTTCCCGTGGTTGCTGTGTGTCCAAAGTCTTCTGAATTCTGTTTGATATGATTTTCTTGAATAATATTTGATAAGACAGATTGGACGGTAGATCTTCAATTCTTTTCTGTTTCCTTTTTTAAACAGCAGTATCATATTAGCGTTCTTCCAGCTTGATGGGATCTCCCGTTGTTGCAGACACTTGTTAAATAATTTTGTTAAACTTTGTATTGTAACTTCTTTGCCTTCTTGTAGTGTTTTAATTAGGATGCCATCGCTTCCTGCGGCCTTCCCTTTTTTCATGCTTTTGAGAACTGCTTCAACTTCCGCTTCCATGATAATTGGTTCGTCGCCCTGAGTAGTGGTGATTTTTGGCTTATTGTTACTTTTGTAAAGTTCACCGTAAAATTCTTCAATTCTTTTGAGTATTCTGTCTTGTCGGTTAATTCGTTTACTTCATTGTCGTTTAATGCCTTTATCGTTATTGTTTCCTGTCCGGTTTTGAACGATCTTTTTCGTTTTCTTTAAACTTTTTCCTTGCTCGATAGTTTTCTTATGTACTCCACATTTTTCTTTCTTATTTCTTCTTGTTGTTCTTCCTGACAGTTTTACATAATTCTGAATATTCAATATTGCTCCTTCCAACTCCGGATCTCTTCATTTCTCTTCTCTTTTTCATTAAATCTCTGGTGTCATTCCCGATTGCGCTTTCTTTTTTGGCGAGCTGTATATGCTGTTTCTTGTGCACATTCTCCAATTATCTTTCTCTCCAATCATATCTTCTGCGTATTCATTTAGGTCGTTGTGATCCTGCAGATGGTCAAAGCGGTTTTTCAGCTTTAATTGGAATTCGTCTCCCTTTTCTTTCAACGTGTTTAGGTCCACCTTCCTTGTGTAACTTCTCAGAAGTCTTTTCCTTTCTCTCCTTAGATCGATCTTCATTGTTGCTCTCACAGGTCGATGGTCGCTTCCGATGTTTAGCTTGTTCAATGCTGTTACGTTTTGAAAATATACGGAGTGTTAGCAATTATGTAGACGATTTCGTTCAGTGTTTCTCCGTTTGGACTACGCCATGTCCATCTTCTGTGATTAAGTTTTTGGCAGAAGCCGTTCATGATGAACATGTTGTTTGCTTTTGTCCATTCAATGAGTGTTTCTCCCCTCTCGTTTCTTGCGTCGATGTTGAAGTTTCCGATGTTGGTTTCCTGTGGGTATTGTCTTTTGCCTACCTTCGCGTTCAAATCTCCCATTATTACTGTGAAGTGTTCCTTTGGCATCAGTACATCGAATAGCTGATCGTAGAATTCTTCCACCTCTTCATCCGCGTGACTTTTTGTAGGTGCGTACACTTGAATAATTTTCATACAGCATCTATCGCTGAGTTTCAGTATAATCATTGCAATTCTTTCGTTTGCTGATTTTGCTTCAATGATATTATCCGAGATTTTCTTATTGATTAAGAAACCAACTTCTGCCTGACCATTTTTGGATTTTGTGGTATATACGAAATGTCCGCTCTTTAGACTTGTATATTGCTCATCTTTCCTTCTAGTTTCAGCCAAGCCAATGATTCCCATCTCACCTGAGAGTCTTCTAATTCTTGTTCTAGTTCTTTAACATGTTCATCACTTTTTAGCGTTCTTACGTTATACGTGATGATGTTGATATCGTTCCGTTTCTTCTTCGAGTGGTGACAATTTTAAAACCAGTGATTCTTAGCACCCCCTGTGCTAGACTTAGCCATTCCAGTGTCACCTACTTGGCCTGGGGTCTTTGCACCGCTGGGTACTAGGGGCCATTGTTTTGAGCGAAGTTTGATACTGGGGTAAGGCCAATACTTTTCCACGCTCGCCAAGTTGCGGGTTAGAAAAGGCGGTTTTGCGTAGACTACCGCTTGTCTTAACCTTAGCCTAAAGAGGCTCTCTCTGCAAGGCAACAGGTGGTTTGGAATCAGAGTTTTCCTTCTCCTATCTCATGTGCTGGCTAGGCTAAGAGTCATGAGCAGCCCTTCACCCCACTGAAGGACCAGAACTGCCAGTAGGGACATATCCGGAGCCACCGGGCCTTACTGGGTAAGGGACTACTACCTCTCATTGGAATGACGGATGCAGTTTAACGTCATTCCCATGACGACTGTAATTGTTGCTGCAAACAATTATTAATTAATGCTATGAACCTCATCATGAAAATGTCGTATCAAGGAAAAGTATCCCACATGATTATTCAACGGGCAGTGTTGCCGATTATAAAATAATTTTCTTCGACAAACACTTGAACTTGACATTTCTTTCATAGTGCACTGATACACATTCGAGTTGAATTTGTAGGTTTTACAATCACATCTGTATCATGACGAACGCAAGCATCATTAGGCTTTGATGTGTAGGATATTAGCTTCCCTGACACACACGAACCTGCAAAAGATTAATTTATCAAGGAATTCAAACGATCAAGCATCAAGAGATCAATTTTTGAGATATGACATAAGTTTCACACTGCTTTATTGGCGGGGTTATATGACATGGGAATTTTCTTTGAAGTCATCATTAAGGTTTCATTAACAAACATGCGTTTTCATATTTCGAATTATTAATACGTGTACTTACAAGTGTGAACGTATGCACTTATTATATTCATCAAAATCTAAAAATCGAATAAGTGTGTGAACTCTTGAAATGCATATGTGCATTTCATAATCTAAACAGAAAGTATCTTGATTGAACCTCTTAAAATATTAATTATTCAATCATATTTTACAACTTCATTTAAGTGATTGCTAGCTGTATAACAGTTAACAGTATCAAGAAAACACTTATATTGACCTACAATGATAGCCTACAAGCCTTCGAGCATTAATCGATGTAAAGTAAAAGTTGAAATGATGGGCCAGCTTTCCGTTGTTAAAAAATGTAGCGATCTATACTATTCAATTCAAACTTCTTGAAAAGTGCGCATGCATACCGATGAGGGTTAATATATCATTTCGTAGCAGAACAAGCAGGAGTCACTGAAACTAACCTGATCGATGTGTTATCCCACACTCTACATGTAAAATTTATAATTTAAAAATGTATAATTTTACCCACTCGCAAGTTTAAACATCTGCAAATAACGGCGCATTTTCAGTAAGTCAAGATAATAACAAAGGAAGGGGTTATAAGGTTAATCTGCTAGTTAATTTTTGCGTAAAGTCCTTCTCAAAGAATAGGTTCCTCGTTTTCAAGTTTGGTTGTTTTTCGCCCCGCCAGATGCCTTCCATCATTGGTATGTTGGACTAAAAACCTCTTCCAGATTCATTTGCTTCCTTTTGTCCTCAAAAATTCCAAAAAAAATTATTTTTGGTTAGGTTCTTCTATGTTTCCTCAGGCTTGGAGAGACCCTCCATGTCGTGCATTCGATATGGTTGGCCTGGCCCCGCCATGTAGCATAGGTTGGAGGTTAGGGGTCGAAACCTTGCTTCATACAGCCACATGGTTCCTCCCTGATGACTCCATACATAGCAAACTTAATTTTGGTTTCTTAGGTTTCTTATTTTCACCATTTGTTACTTGTAGGTTAGCTTCTCGTCAAGTCCATGACGAACTCTCATTTTAGTTCTTAGATAGTAAAAATAAAATCGATTATAAGTTTTAATTTATTTCCTTTCCCGTCTTAAGTTAGGTCGGCTAGCCTTTATTTGTATTTCAATCCCTACTCTGTGCTGGAGTAGGTTACTCTATGTAGTTAGCATTAATTTGTATTCATTCGTTCATAACTTTTGATTACCTAATTATTTACAGGATTCTCCATTAGGGTAGTTGTTTAACTTTTGTATTCTCCGTTTCCTGGATCCTTAGAATTATTTTGACCATGTCGTGTTTTAATTCTATTATAGCAAAATTTTTGATTACATTAGCTCACTTATTCAATTGTATGCCAATGAAAGTCATGCATACTTATGTAGGATTTGCACTATATAATGTGCAAGGATGCTTGTGTATTTTTTTCTTAAGTGGAGCAGCAGTAGCCTACTTATGGAAGAATTATTCTGAGAAGAGACAGTTGAATAGACATATTCGAAATTTATCTAAATTTATTCAAATTATTGTGGACTTGTAGATATTTCCAACATGAATTTGAATTCAGCTATGAACAGAATTGAATGAATTTGATCATTCGATGAGGAGCACATACTCAAAGCAATGGGGTTGCGCTATTTGAGCATAAGAGGGTGCTACTAACCTATGTACGACCATGTTAAACTTTTGATATCACTAGTGATACCAGGTAGATATCAAAAATTACATTTACTGATTATATTCAAGTTTGTGTTCTGCAAAAAATTCCATTGTCACATAAGTGATGTGAAATATGTGTAGAAGCAATAGGCCTGTGCTACTCTTACATTGGACATATCTTATTAAGAAACATCAGAGTATTCAACAAGCCCTTTTGCCAGAAGTTTCAATGTTAATGACGATACTGTTGAAACAAAGCCGTTTTGATAAATATCTTGGTCGAAGAAATGTTCTGAATTCGGTCATTTAACAAGCTGTTATACATAAAGCTGTAATGCAATGCGGTAAAAAATACGGATTATACAAAGAAGGTCGCGCTTCCGATTTGGCCACATACGAGTTCTTCGCGTCCGATTTCGTCGCATCTGCATTGTTCGCATATCCGATTACGTCACAATATACTTCGGCGCAACATGTGCACATAAATGCCATGCTTTAAATACACTGAATGTTCATTGAAAGTCAGTCAGATTCTATGACTTTTATGTATTTCCACTGAAAAGATAAAAAATTAACGTGTATATCACAGTGTTTCTCAATCGTGGCCCATGTGGCCCCAAGTGGGTGAGGAGCTGCTAATTGGTATCCATACGCACAAGACGGGCTTGTTGATACTTATATATTCATGCAGCAATAATAGGATACTGTCATTCTAGGAGAGGACTTTTGCAATTGCCCCCATAGAACAGGCCGCAGATCAAGGCGCGGACGAACGTAGGACAAGGACAAAAAAGAAATCGTTTCTGTTCTGTATTTCATGCAGGAAGGAATTCAGAGATTCCATGTATTTTTGACATCACGACGAGCAGCTGCGGCCGTGTCAAGCAGTGTCAGCAATATTATACATTGTATAATTCACATCAAAAGGTGGAGTAGTATCCTATCAAACCTGATTGCGACATCCTATACGACATCGCATTTAGCAGAGTGCAGTTTCAGCGCATGGTAAGAATTTGTAAAATTTGCTTAAAATGGATATGTCTAAAGTATATGTCATGTATTTTTACAATGAATCATGAAGTTCATTAAAAAATGGAGAAGGTACCTAAGTAGGAAAAATTCCAGTTACGGGGAGGGGGAGGCAAAAACGAAAAAGTTGAGGAGCACTAGCACATGATTTCTACGTGCGTGCAGTTCCTACTATATAGAAAATCAAATGCGTCCATAAGAATGTTAGAGCAGGTAGACTCGGTGTTGGACACACGGTTAGAAGCAATTGAAACAGGTAAACCCAGTTTGAAGCCGCATTGAGCATCTTGGATATACCTTCGACTGCCTAAAAAGAAAGGGTCATTAATACAATACACTTAGTCATCATATAGCATACAAATCGAGCTTATTGTTTTATTCGATCCATTATTTTATTTTTTCATCATTTTGCTCAATCGAAAAGTGATGTCAATGCTGAAGTAGCCACTCCTAAATCTCAAACCGGCCACAGCGCGCATATTCTGAAAGGTTGGAGACAACTTATCCTTACGTGACGTCAAAAACGGAAATTTATTAATGAATATGAAATGAAACTTCCGTTTTATTTCGTTGCTTTTAATTTTCACGAAAATGAAGGATGCTATAGTAGATAGCTATAGTTTGAGTAAAATAGCTGCAGCAATGAATCAAAAACATGTACAGTACGTCCTAGACAGTACGAATTGAAAATGGAATCTGTTAAGGCGTAGCATTGTCATCATTGCATTCATCGCCTATATATATATATATGATCCAATGCCGATTGCATCATGCGAATTTTGACATGAAATCATTGATAAAATGTAGGTTTCACTGATATAATAAATTCGAAATTTTTGTGAATTACGTAGGCCTGTATACATTAGACACAAAGATTTGTTTGTATATTCAATTTAGAGATGGCCTTATATATTCACAGGGATTTGTTGATTTTATTGGATAATACTGATGCTATAATTGGCCTACCTGTAAAACAGCAATTAAGATTTTTGTGACTTTCTTTAAACCGTTAGTGATAGCACTGCATTTTGACTTATACAAACCATTACATTTTAGCTAAATCAGGATTTCAAGAGTTTTAGCATCTAGACTTCCGCTTCGTGTTATGGATTATGTGAATAGACTATTACGAGCTGGACAGTTTCATGCGAATGAGGTACAACAAACCTGAAACCAATTCTTTTTTTGGTAGATGATTGAGACAATATTTTCTTGTTTCTTTTACTTTGTGATTTTATTTGACAAATGCTGATTATGACTCTAGTTCTATCAATGATTTCAAAAGTCGAAAAGTAGAAAAACAGTCCTTTCACAGCAGTTGTTGTTTTCATAAGATAGTATCTAAATGAATTAATAATTACCAATTCATTACACATTTTAAAGACAGCCAAGACACAAATGTGGAATATTTCAAACTCTTTTAGAAAGGAAGCATCAAATCAGTGGTCAGAAATTTATTGCAAATGTTTACAAGCCGTAAAAGCTGCAATGACATTTCGCAACTGAGAAAAACATGAGCAACTTAAAACACTTTTGTTTGCTTTTCAAAAGCAGCATATTTTTTACCAACACTTCCCTAGATCCAACCTCGTAACGGCACTTAACTCATTTTCATTCAATAGCAGTCATCAAAGCGTGATCTAAACATTGACGCATTATGGAACTGCGTGGTTCTGAGTCAATTGAATATTTATTTTTCAGTAATTTTATTTCAATGCGCTTAAGGATGCTTCACGTCAAGTAAAAGGTGTGTCCTTTGAATATTGATAATTCTTCTCCTTCCATTTATGGAAATGCACATACGGTGACGAGAAGGAAACATCTCCCTAATTATAGAAAATACCTTAATGAATCAAATTCAAACATGTCAAAACTCACCTCAGATGGAGATAGTGCTTGTTTTGTTATCAAATCATCGAACCAATGTTCTAGCTGGTCATTCACTGTTAGCGTCACATTTATCAAAGCTCCAGATATCAAATCTTTATTTTCCATTATTGCATTAACTATCGAAATACCCTGATAGATCATTTGATTTCCATCAAGTGAACTGTATTCGGCAAGCACTTCTGTTGTCATGTTCAATAATTCACTCAAAAGCTGAAAAGAAACAATTCAACGTTTATCCAAACCAAACTGACAGCAAAGGAAAAATCAATATTTTAATTAGATGTTTTATGTTTATATGTTGCTACATGCACAATGCACATGTACATGTATCACCGACATTATTAGGGAGATATGTCATGTTTTCATGATTCTGTCAATCATACATCAAATCATTTCAACCTTGAAGCAGAGTCGTCCCTTGATTTTCACAATTTGTTGTGAATTTGAGAAAACGTGCTTTTCATTAAAAGTGTTGACTGTTATCTAGGGTTAAAAAATATGACGGGTTTTGATCTGAAACATGTATTGGCATTTAATAATGACACTTGATGTAAGATTTACTCATGCAAACTAGTAGATATTGGTTTTAATAATATATTCTCGACTTTCATAAGTGTATGTTTGGTTTTTAGATGAATTTGATAGTCACTTTGTACATTTGTACAATAATGCTCATACAACAACGTTTTTAGGTAATAATCTAACATTATGGAAAAGAGGTACCAAAAAGTCTTGCCATTGTTTATGCGTTCCACTTTCAAGTTGAATTGCTGATCGGGGTTTTATTTAATGGGAATTCCCATTTGTTAATTTTGAAGGACATCCACGAAATGCAAGTTTAAATACATTAAAAGCACTGTATTATGACCACATACAGTAACATTAAGTCTAATCATTGGACACGTCAAGCTATTACATTAATTATGCGCAATATCGTAATAATTTTCCAAAAGTCTGATTGTCTCAGCACCGTCCAAGCCCCCCAGTATGGGGGAGCATTGACGTTTCAGCAATCCGCAAAACAGATGTTCGTTTTCGAGATCCATTATATTTTACGTGATCTTTTGATCGTTCTACACGATCATCGTCAGGTAAGAGTGGAAACTTGTGTAGAACGATCGAAAGATCACGCGAAAGAATAGAGCTCGAAATTGAACATCAGTTTTGCGGATTCACTTAGAAAATTACTGAAGCGAGCATCTGTTTTTCCAAACAATACGTAATATCAGCTGGATTCTGCTGAGCAATGTGATACTTTTGAAGGAACATCCTTGCAATAGATGCAATCATTTATTTGTTGATGATGGGGAGTAGACAAAAACATCAATTATACATTACAGGGACATTGCATTTATAGAGAAAGATTAGGAAAAGAGAAACATTAAGACATCCGATTTAGAGGATTAGACTAGATTGAAAGAGACAAAAATGGTGTAAATATTGATGTGTCTTCAGTACTTAGCGGTACATTAAGTTGCTTGAGGAAAAAAGGCGTTTTATTTCCAATTTGGTTCTTTCCATAAATCCTGTAATAAGCATGATTTCATGCATCAATTAGTTTAAATTAGGCTAAAAAACGATAGCAAATCTACTCATGCATTGTAGATCACACGATATTGCGACTGTTAGTATCATTTAATTTACATTAACGTTGTAAATCGGGCATTTATATTTTTATCAATACGAGGTGTGATCAAAAAGTAACCGAACTTCTTCTCTTAGCAATATACAATCGGTCTAAACTCTTATTGTTCGATATCAGTGACAAGCTATGACCTTGAACTTCTCTTAGATCATGAGACACGATTTGAATCGGCATAGATATCCAGCTACAGCCAATAGCAATAGAGATAACTGTTCTCTCGCTGCGAAATCTGCTTTTCTCGATAAATTGATCATTCTTCCGTCGATCTTCGTCGAAAATGGAATTTTCTCACGAACAGCGTGTCAATGTCAAGTTTTGCTACAAACTTGGAAAGACTTTTACCGAGACATTTGAAATGATCAAGCAAGTTTACGGTGACAACTCCCTCAGCCGAACCCAGTGCTACGAGTGGTTCCGAAGGTTCAAGACTGGACGGGAATCAGTTGAAGATGACCATCGCTCAGGCCGGCCTTCAACATCAACAGATGCTTACCATGTGAGCCTGGTCGATGAACTAGTGCATTCGAATCGACGGTTAACAATTCGAGAGATGTCTGATGATTGTGACATTTCGTTTGGATCCTGTCAGAGCGTTCTGACTGAAAACTTGGGGATGCGCCGCGTTGCTGCCAAGTTTGTCCCGAGACTCTTGACACAAGAGCAAAAGGTCAATCGCGTTGCAATCTGTCAAGAGCTCCTGGATCGTGCCAACGACGATGGAAACTTCATGGAATCCATAATCACTGGCGACGAAACATGGGTTTACGGCTACGACGTGGAGACGAAGAGCCAATCCTCACAGTGGAAGGGGAAAGGATCGCCGCGACCGAAGAATGCACGACAAGTCCGGTCGAATGTCAAAGTGATGCTAACCGTTTTCTTTGACGTTCACGGTGTTGTCCACCACGAATTCCTACCTCAAGGTGGCACTGTGAACCGCCATTACTACCTTGAAGTGCTTCGTCGCTTGAGGGAGAACATTCGTAGGAAGAGGCCTGAGCTGTGGAGCAGGAAATCATGGGTCCTGCACCATGACAATGTCCCTGCCACTCATCGTTATTGATTCGTGATTACTGTGCAAAATCTGAAACGACTGTGCTTCCCCAGCCACCGTACTCCCCTGATCTTGCCCCAGCAGACTTTTTCCTGTTCCCAAAGTTAAAGTTCACGCTGAAGGGACGACGATTTGATTCAATTGATGAGATCAAGAAGAATTCGCAGGAGCATCTTCGAGACATCCCCAAAGAAGCCTTCAGACAGCCTTCAGGAGCTGGAAACAACGTTGGGAACGATGTATTATTAGCAAAGGCGAGTACTTTGAGTGTGATAGCTTTGAATAGCTTGTATTTTTCCTTAATAAAGTTTTGGAAGAAAAGTTCGGTTATTTTTTGATCACACCTCGTATATCCACAATAAGCAGTCTAGGACCTACTCTCATGCCTTCGCATTGCATTGCTTTGCATTGTATTGTTCTATCATGCTTCCAGCATGCATGCATTGCTTGTGTCACAAATAAAGTGATTCTTGAACAGTAAGTCAATAAAGGGGCTTTCACAATAGTCGTGCGACCTCTTTACGACTTCTTACGATCATGGTCGTAAGATCGATCGCATCTATCGCACGACCACTCATGGTCTCCTGTAGTCGCATCTGAATTTTGTGCATGCACAAAATTCAGGCGCGACCACTTTCGGGATTCTAGCTCGCGCGATCGCTCGTGCGACGGTCGCGTATAGTCGTGCAACAGTATCAGAAGTCGCACGACCATCTTGCGACTACTTGTTTGCTTTCCTTCCAAAAGTATGCTTTGATGCGACCATCGTACGACTATGAGACCATCGTGCAACAGTCTCTTGTACACGTGAGACTGGTCTCACGACTTCACGCCAATATATATGCCGCACATGTGCTATCAGCTTCATATCATTGTATCATGTCCTCTGTTCGCCCCCGTGACGTGCTGCGCTCACCTGATAGAGACATTGCTGCGTTGGTGCTTCTTATTCGACTTCGACGACGTAATAGAAGATGCAGAAGACGTTGGTGGGCAAGCCTTGGATTGCGAAGCGTGAGGGGTTTGGCCAGTACCACACTCTGATGGCAGAATTAGAGCTGCAATCCTCAGAGGACTTCGTCAACTACTTGAGAATGCCTCCGGAGATGTTCTACGAGATACTGACGCGCATATCCTCAAGAATCGAGAAGAATGGAAACTTCCGAGAACCTCTTGAACCTGGTCTGAAGTTAGCTATCACTCTTAGATACATGGCTACTGGTGCAAGCTACAAGACACTCCAGTATTCGTTCCGTGTTGCCCACAACAGTATAGGCGCGTTTAAGGCGCGTTCACACTAGCACGGTAGCGATAACGATAACGATAAATTGAAATGAAATCGCTCAGCATGATTAACATAACTGCTGTTCACATTAGCCCGATTTTCTCAACGATAAAATCGTATCGTCGGGATCACTCCCAGAGCGATTTTCTTGAACGATAAAAAAGTCGTCGACTATAATATTATTGCAAGCACTATTTTTGATGTCAGAATTATGATCAGTGTGAACTACTGATCAAAATGCATACCATTGTCTCGAAATTTCGTTCAGTAAAAACGTTGAAGTGAAGAAAAATATTTAGTACATTATAAGCGTCTGATCTGACCGCCTACACTGTTGATAATACATGTAGTCATTATCACACTTTGTTGCATCTCAGTGAATACTGCATCGACTTTTATGATTCAAATTGCAAATTAATCCTCGATGAACGGAGAATTTAGTAAATCCAGTGAAATATTGATGCAAGAGATTTCCATTAATTAGTTATTTGCCGATAGTTATCTTGACAGATAGACGAACGTTTCAATACTAGGTACTGATTGGCTGATAGCACCCACTGTTTCTGTCTGGGACAACTTCGCTGTAAAATGCGTTCTATCATGGCTATGCTCACGTCACAGAGATGGAATACGCTGCTGCTCCAATACTAAGACTAGGTAATTTATCTCTGTGGCTCACGTCAACGGATGGAAGATCTTTACATGTCAATAATTTGTAAACAAACACACATGATGGCCTTCCAACAAGCATGAATAGAATAGAAAATATATTTATCAAATAGGCTCTACCAAATCCCAGTGTATCCGTGGGAAACTAGCATACAACACCGTAGCAGTCAAGAGTCTAGGCTACCGATTGATGATGTCAAGGTCGCGACTGCTCGTGCAACAGTCACATAGTCTTGCGATCGGTTGTACGATTGACTCAGCCATCGAACAATGCAATTGCTAGGTAGTGCAACTATCACACGACCATGCGAGAGGTCGCACGACTGATCGTACAACAGTCTCCTTCGAGCATACGACTGTTGTGCGACTAGATTTTTCACTGCGACTATTTGTGCGACTGACATTGGATCGCTTCTGAGCGCACGGTCGCAAGGTCGCATCTGTCGCACGACTACTGTGAAAGCCCCTTAAGTCAATGAATGTTTATTTCCAAAAATGTCGGAAACTTTATTTTCACACATGTACATTATGCAAAAAGCGCATTTCAAAATATACGTGCGCTCGGTCTCAATGAAAATATGTTAAGTCGGAAAGGAAAGAATAGTTTCCAAAATTTCTATCGTTGGTTTTCGAATATTCATTATATCAGACTTTTTTTAGCAATCAATCGCAATTTAGTGGCTTCCTGAAGAAAGTTTGCGATGGATTGCGCAGTTTGATAGTTGCAAATTTAAATTGAAAACAATTTTATGAAAATGCTTTACCATAATATAAATTATAATAACGGTAAATCTTTACAAAACGATGAGTAGGTACCGGTACCATAAGCGTTGTCAACCTGTAGAAGCTGTCATCGAAATCGTTGTCATGACACCGCATATCCACACGACGTAGTATGGCTTTGAATGTGCATGTTTTTATGATTATAGAATGTCGGATTTCTATGGGACAGATTACAGAACACACCTGAGTGGAATCTTATGACGTTTGTAAGTGTGATGCATTGCCTATTTTACTTCACTTGGGAATGATACGGATCAAAGTGACGCACAAGTCTCATGCTCGGAAGTCTAACATACTAGAATAAGGGTTCTCAACAAATGGCTCGTGAGTGGCAGACTATTTTAAGACCCATTACCAAGTTGCATGCAGTTGGTTCGCATCACTCCATCCGGGCATCACGCACATTTGCGAGCGTAACTAAATGATATACAAACTGACTTAGGTAAGTTAAGCCAATTAAGTTAATTTTGGCATTTAATTGACCAAATTTGGCAACAGATTCAAATATTTGAATGATGCCTTTAACTTATTTGACTTTGTGAGAGATTGAATAAATTCAAAAATGGAAATATCCTAAGCAGCCAATTTGATAGACTGAAAGAATTGAGGGATATTATTGAATTGCAAATGATTGCAATGAAAAATTGAGCTGTATTTCGAATGCATTGATTCGTCAAAAAGTATCTGTGACTAAATTTTCCTGAAGACTCCATATGATGATTTTCGACAATGTGGGCTAAAACTTCTGGTCATGCTCAGGTCTACTTTTTCTACGAATTGTGCAAAAATTAGATGTCTATCACAAATGACAGATACAAACTTGCAAAGTTTGATGCGTCTTGCATCAACTGATTACAGAATTACGGTTTGCTGAATTAGTCGAGTATCTCATTGATCGCAATATTTCTGAAGTGTTGTGCATGCTTACCAATATATTTCCAAAGACGTGTCTCTTAATGAAATCTTGAATTTTAGTTCTGCTTCATAAGATCTGTAGTTGATTTCATCGACATTAATACAAAAGTAATCAATTACTGTACGGCATGTTGATTTTATTTTGACGCTACATGAAATACATAATGTGGTGCCTTATCCTCGATAATCAGCTTTATAGCACTTACAGAGGGACTTTTTGATATCAATGTTACTGCGCAGTATGAACGAGACAGCAAGCATTGATAACTTGCATCTTTTACATGATCAATGTTTAGTAGCTTAGCATATTATACCACCCGCGACTACAGGGTTTTTATCAAGTATCTAATTTTTATTAATTGCTTATTTCTTACACTTATGATACCAACATTGTAATGAACATTATCATCACATCAACATTCAGCCATTTCCATCACAAAGCATACAAATGCGGAAAGTTTCATGCTTCCTGGACTGGCTACTTAATACACCAGCATCGTTCTCCTGAAATCTACTCGAGGAAAATTCCACCTAAGGAGAAAGACTACTTCTTATGCCTATTATTCTGTATATTTATCTTTATTTTACCCTTACTGATCGAATGTCTAATGAAGTAATGTTCTAGAGCAGGAGACTGTAAATTTTGTAGAGTTCGATGAGGCGCTTTTGGGAGATAATGCTTAGTAAGAGAATTTACGACAGACCTATTTACGATATTTTTTCTCACCCATTCACGATTTTCCTTCTCTGTTGCAGCAGTCGTTGCGGCTGCTGAGGTAGTTGCTGTCGCTGTTGTATTTGTTGAATTGGTGGTTGTAGAATCAGTGTTTGCCGTTGATGTATCTTCTGAAAATTGGAAGAGGCAAACAATTGAATTTCTCAAAATGAATCAATCAATAAACAAAATTATTGCCGTTCAGTCAAATAGCTATAATTAAGAGTCAACATCAGAAGTGATATTTACATACAGACAAAGTCGGGATTCAAATAAAATCGACTCATTGGGGTTTTAGCTACAGAAGCAGTGGACTAAATCGAAGGAATAACAATTTACAATTTACTCTCTAGCTAATCTAATTAGTTTCCAGTGGTCAGCTGAATGCTCGGTATTTCGATATTGAAATCGGGAATGCTACCAACAGACAAAATGCTGTTGGACATACAATTTTAGGAGTTTTTAGAGTAAGTGACTAAGTAAAATAAATGTCTGTATGCTCCTCGTCTCTTGAAAACTAACCTTTCTGCAGATTAGCTCAATGTAATTTTCTTATGAAGTTGTGCGTTCTATCCGGAGTAGCATGCTTTCGCGTGATTTGTATTTTTCTGTGATTTGTCTATTGGAGATCACTGTCAATGACAGAAATGTTTGGCTAAAAAACCTTTTTTTACTGCATCATTTGAAGAGTATCATATGCTCCACTACATCATTTCATCACAATCTCAAAGATCACCACGGTGCATTCAACCAGTTGCATCCACCTCACGACTTCAAAATTCGTTCGCTCTGCTTACCACCGCACTGATTAGTGGACTTGTATCATGACTACTTTCTTTCTTTTCCTTTTTTTTAAACATGCTTACAAAGCCACAAATTTTTGTACATTTTATGACTTTCAATATGACGAAAAACAAATGCTAATTTCTTACTTAAAACTAAGGACTTTGTCACTGAAAATAGACATCACTCTCCCCATTATGATGGTTTGAAATATCTTACCTGTTGCTGTTAGCTCCGCGATGATTTGTTCAGCTATGGCATAAACTGAACTCATAAAACTAGCGCGATTTTGAAAGGATAATGCTTTTAGAGTTAGGAGCAGAAGACTGTTTGAGTTGATGAGGGCAATTTTTGATTCTAATTGGTAGGAAGTAACATTTATTCTTCCATCCACTGAGGCCATCAGAGCACTGTCTCTTACTTTGATGCAAATTCGAACAACGTAATTATCTTCCTTACGTCCTTGTGGCACTCGCAATTTCAAACTGCAAGTTCTTTCTGTCTCTGAAAACAAGTAAAGACATGACTGTAGTATTCTTCTAATTGAATATATTCTTCATATAGTGATAATGAAAAGAAGAAAAAATATAAAAATTAAGTTACAACGGACAGTTGGCATGGATGGTTTGATCAGTCAATCAAAATTAATCCACCGATTGAACAGGTGATCACAATGTCTGTTGAAATTATGCGAAAGTAATGACTTGATTGATTATTTGAGCTCGCTCCCAAATGACTGGTAGGGTATGGTTTCACTTTCCAAGTAACCAGCGTGATACATAGTACTGCTATGAACGTGACCTATATCAATATTCGCTACTATGTATTGATTATCTCGGAAAACTAGGTCAATTCCGGCCAATTTCGTTTTTGAATGTGGAGAGAAAACTTTCTTTAGTGTGATGACCAGACGTTTGACTACATTTCTGGTCGCGAGCACTTTTATCGATATGAATATTCAAAAGCTGGTGGCCTAGGGTTTCCGTACTTATTTGGAATACGTCTCAGCAACATGGAATCGGTGAAGGCAGGCGAATCTTGAGGGTAAAGATATGTCTATGTCTTCTGGCTAGATTTGGTCACGCTTAAGGATCAGTGCCTCATAGAATCATTTAGCTCGCCGTTGACTTATGACTGCTTTCACGTCCCTCAAAGGAGATGAATGCATCAACAGATATTTCGGCACATTCCGATTCCGTTTCAGCAACAATAAAGTCGGCTAGAAAAAGGAGCTGCTATGGGATGCGCTATTCCACCATGGTCTTAGTCATGGACATGATAATCAGGAGTAGCGGCAACGGCAACAATATGGAGGCTTTCATGGACGATGTGACGGTCATACAAGATGAATCCGGCGTATCTCAATGTCCTCAACAGGTTGCATAAACTGGCTGGGTAGTGTGGGATGAAATTTAAGCTATACAGGAGAAGGTAACTACTCATGCCATTGATGAAAGGCAACATGATGTGCGTGTCTTTCGATCTGGCCATGAGTGAAAAGCTTGAGAAGACTATATACGTTTCCATTGATCGATCGTCACCAGCTGCAGAATGTGCAACAGAACATGATGTAAAATGCACATGATTAACAGAGCAAGAATAGAACAGTGATTCAAGGGTTGGATTTTCTCCTTATCCAGGGTATGTATTATCACCACGGTCAAAATTATACGAAAGTGACTTGGTGTTCCGCGTCTACTTACCAGTATTACTTAGAATGACAAGATGAGCAGATTGCAATTGCCTGCAGTCGTACTGCGGTTCCGATGGCCAGTTCCGATGGCCGATGGACGGTGCAATGGCGACAATTATTCTCTGTTGTGCAAAATTTATTAGAAGGTTTGTGCAATCTGCATGTACATGCACATTCTTGAAAAAATGAGGTAGTCTGAATTTATCTAACACTTGTTTTACTGACCAGATTGCGATAAGAGAATTAAAAAAGGTAGAGAGGAGTGTTGGTGTGTCTGTGGCGTGTTGTATTTTTTGACACCATTGAAATACAGGTTGATGCAGCCGAGAAGCAGGTGACATTTGATGTGTTGCAATGAGACGCACCCATTTTGCATGCAATTTGGCATGCACCTGCAAATTAGTAGCGATAAGACAAAATTTTTGCTGCATGATTCACCTGAGTAACATATCGACTTGGTAGCTTCAGTATTTTCCACTAAATGAAATATTGTAGATATTGCGCTATTAAAGACTTACCCTCTGACGTGAAAATGCAATCAGCTTCCTTCAATGAACCTTTTAATTTCTTTGTAAAACCAGCTTGGTATTTCAAAGGGGTGTCGATGTCACTGGCTCCACTGCATTCAATCGAATAAATTGTAAAAAGACCTTCTCCTTCAGGAGGAAAAATAACAACTCTCAGCTTCGAAATATCCGGTGGCTGGTTTACTTGAAATATGAATATTTGTGCACCTGCAATCAATTTACAAATCAAAAATGAGTCACGAAATAAAATTAAGAGTTTTGTGATTAGATTTGTATTTCAATGAATTTCAAATTTAGAGCCGTCAGCATAGGCTAAATGATCTGAAATATTATATGTCCTAAGAGTTGATAAAATTTACGGCTGCATGAATAAAACCCTAGAATAAGGGTAGATGGCACGATGAAAATGCATTGAAATTAATGGACATCGTTTGAAAGTGCTGCTGCAGTATGTTCTGCATTTGGCATCCAAAACAATCACTGGTTCAATTGGATTTCCTAGAGTGTGCCGGAAAAATACTAAATACTTTTCGAAAAAGAAATTGTACATTTTTTGGCAGCTGTTTATCTTTTATTGTGGAGAATCTGTTGATAATGTACATAATATGCTCTACATAGTCCGAGTACTACATAAATGCAGAATGTTACATGTGATATGTACTTAATACAAAACACACATGGAGTGTGCGCAACCTTTAATACAGCATACTGCATTATAATTAAGAGGTAAGATAATATATACACATAAATACATAATTCATGCGTATTTAATAATTTGTATGTGCTATCACCTGATACATTTCTTTGACCATATCTCCAGCTCTCCACTCTGGCAGCTCGGTATGATGGACGCTTTGTTGCATTCAATGTTGGATGTAAATTATCAAAACTCAATCCGGGCTCGTTATCTCCTGTGCTTGTTTTGATGATCCACGAATTCCGATCAGTCATTTGCTTGATTTTCTTATCAATAAAGCGCTCAGTCATGTACAGTGGGTTTGAATAGATTGGAACGCTGACGGACCACCTAAAATGAATGAATATTAGGATAAATTATATATTCTATGTCCCAGTTGAACACAACACAGCTTGTGTTATGAAGTCAGTGCTCGAAAAAGATAACTTGATGCTGTAAACTCCAATTAGAAAGAGTTCCTAGGTTCTGAAGACTAAAGCATTTAGTCGTATAGACTTGTGCTTTTTGAGTTGGCGTATGACATGGAGGTGGAGTCTGTTCCTCTGTAGCTCAACTGAAATTCTAGATAAACTACAGTGACCTACTTAAAACTGCATCGCAAGTACTTCTGTGCAGCTTAAATTATCATAAAGTGTACATTTACTATTTTAGTAACACTTTGTGTGGTTTTAGGACTTCAATATTCATGTTGCGCGAAATTCTTGTGACTTTACCTCCACAGAAATATGCCATCACTTATCAGATTTCAGTGAGCAAAGGAATGATCAGAATGGACATGAACATTTCATATGAAATTAGTTATGACATTTCCATTTTCAGTTTGTTTCTTGTGGATAAGAGCACATAAGTTATTTAACATTTGTGATTAAGAGCACATAAGTGCAAAAAGAAGGAGAGAAAAAGGAATATGATATAATGCACATGCCTGCATACTTACAATGTGAGCTTATCTTAGTTACGTGCATGCAACTTACATGCACATGTGCGTTTACACACACGTATATGAGGGACTTAAAAAGTTTGGAAATTGTGATTCGAGACAATTTGAATCGGTTCAATTCGATTCAACATTTACAACCTTCCTTCTTTAAATACAACAAAATATTTCTCTCGTTTTTTGCATTCTCGCTGAAGGTTGTTCTCATTAGTGTCCTCTTTCAGTTGACTTATCCAGAATAAGGTTCGAAGCCGGGCTCTTGAAAGACATTAACTCAAGTCGGGATCATGAGCCATAACTTCCATGTTATGACGTTCTATGCCCTGACTTGTCCAAGGCTGTACAATAATTGCACGAAGGCGCCTGATTTTTTTTTAAATCTCTTACTTAAATATGCTTGTAGGTAACTTGAAGTCTACATATTCTAACCTATAGGTTTCACGTGAATTCGGCGTGAATAAGTTTTATAAAGTTCAAAGACTTACTTCTACTGCTTTAAATAATGATCTCATTTACGGACAGTGATACCTTGATAGGTTATTAGGCATTATTCACATGTTGTAGAAATTCTGTAATTACTTAATGAAGATTAAGGTAGAAATGGTGGAATCTACTAAGTTTATGAAAATTCACCCCGAGCTCAAAGTCAAAGAACATGAAATTAAAAGGCTAGGTTTCCAGTCCTGCATGAATTTCGAAAGACTTATTTTCAAAAAGTTTGGATTAACCAACCAAGCACTATATTTTGACAAATGAGGCCACTGGAGAGCCATGTTTGCAGCACATAATCTACTGTCGAGATGTCATTAATAATATGTTTTGTCATAGCGTCTAATATTTCAAAACAATATAGACGCTAAATTTTTACTGTTTTATTTTTTGAATGTATATTACTACATGTACACCCATCAACACCCTTCAAAAAGCATGAATATTATTTGAAAGGTCAATTTCACAATGGCTAATGGCATACACCGAAAAAATAATCTGTGCAATTTTCGCATTTTGTTGTGTTTAACGCTCTTACTACACACGATCATTGAATAAATGTTGGTCTGAGTGCATAGATGGATGGTTCTGACTTAGTCAGACTTTTGCCTGGATCGCTGAGATCTCTTTACAAGGATTCATTGCCTGTCGACTTCCAGTGACACGGACCTCTGTCACTGGACCGACAGATCACCGTTAACTACTGTGCCAAGAACACATTCATTCATACTCAAATAACACAAATTCATGTGACAATCATGCTCTTCCTCAGAACTTATGAAATCCATGTCATCCTCAGAACACGTTGAATGTGTTATGGGCAAACCGTTAGCGTGACGTTCAAGACGTGACACAAGAATGTGAGTTCTATTACTAATGAAGCTATAAACAAAACGGTATTAAGGAGTTATTACATAGAAATATTTTAAAATAGTTTTACGAGATTTCCTGATAGACGAATAGTATTCCCACAGAATTAGGCTGCTTAAGCTTGTCACTTTGCTAGAAGTGCAAACTGATTCAAAACGATGGCACATGCAGGAACTTACTAAGTGGGCAAAAAGAGATTTTTAATAACTTGCAGAGAGGAAAAATAGTCTTGCGCCGCTTGCGGATTGCTGTGAATTCTTTCAAAATGTTCCGATCACCATGATTCCTTCAGATTTGAAGAATTCAGATCATTGCGCTTAAGTTCTCTCGATAATGCTAGTCCTTCCGATCATTACTAAAAAAGTTAGTACGCGCACGAAAAACGATCACAAACTTCTGTGCAGAACTTGACATCGTCTGTGTCTCTTTGTTGCATGATCCGGTTGATAAGCCACCGAAACTTCGCACAATTTGGCGTGTTCAATGTTGAACTGGCCGCTCATTGTTCGATTGCTATGGTATTATGTCTGCAGACTGTGCCATTTGATCAGCTTTACATGTTACAATGCTTGCTTTCTACTCAAACAAAAGAAGAGACGATCTATCTAATTCTGTGAGCATTCCAAATGGTAGACATTCAAAAAACATGGGCATTGACATATTCGCCTTCTCAGGAAAAGTTATGAAAATGCTAGGCGTGATACTTACATTGAGTCTATATGCAGTAATTTGCAAACATTAGCCACACGAACGGAGAAGTCACATAAGAATCAAGTTTATCGATGAGAGCCTCAATATTTTCCTATAAAGGTTAAAAGAAAATGAATTCTTACAAAGAAATCTTGCACTTAGCCTTTCGAAATGATAAAATTGGCATTCATAAATTTACCAAAACAAGCACAGTTGTATAAATGTGAACACTGAAATGCCAAAACCTCGGCGATATAGTAGGTCTACTCCAAGTAATTATCATGTCGTCCAATCTGAAAAACGTTTGTTCTATTGTTCTACAATAAAATGTGGCGACTTGAAGATGAAATGAAGCAAAAATCCTAATGTCACGTCAATTGATCAACTACACCTAGTAGTTCTTTTGAATTTCTCATCTAAATGGGCAGATAATCTACTGAAATTCATGTTCAGAAGTTCTGATAAATCAAATCATAACTGAATTAGGCAGCATTATGAAAGATCAATGTTTGAGTTACTCACTCGAATAAATATGTTATGAGAGGTATCAAATTACTGATCTTTGATTCCAACCCAAATTTCTGTGTAGGATCCATTTTGACGATTGTGTATTGAATAGTTTTTGAATAAACACCAATTGAACATCCAGAGACACATCTGAAATGAAAATGCTGTTTCATGCATATAGTGAAACTACTGGAAGCTACATGCTTGGAAAAATGTTATTTAAGTTTAATTTATTTTTATGAAGAGAAGGCAAATGTGTTCTCATCAAATTTGTAGTCTCTTTTATGTAACTTATTTACATTTGTTTTGAACATTAAAATAGATACAAATACATCAAAGTTGTTAAAATCGAATTAGCTATTAAGACAGTTTAAGATTAATTTTTAGTCAATATACAAGCATTTTAAGCTGATTGTTGGCATGAAATGCAAATGCACGGTATCAAGCTGATTTTAAAAAGTTAACTGATTATTCATCTTTCTGAATTATCCTTCCAGCTCTACAGGCAGAGCTAAACAGAGACACTTCATGTTTTGTGGAAACATACAAATGTACGTTGGAAAAACCAACTATTTGGAAATAATGATTTTCTCAAGAAGTTAAACACATAGGAAAAGCTTAATCAAATCCAGCAACTCAATTTTAAGATAGGCCTATACTGGATAAGGTCTTTCATTATGTGGGCCTACAGTTGCTCGTAGTAAACAGAATTCGTCTCTGAATGAATCTGACAGTTTTGCATTTGCAGATGTCTTGACATATATTGATAATTTCGAGAGTGATGAGTCAAGCGTTTTGATGGTAAGCTTTGTTTATTTAATTATTGATGAATTTTATTAATTTTGGTCAACATACTGTCATCATCAACAGACGGACTGATCACGAATCCAAAATTCAAACTGGTAGGGCTAAGCAGCTTTCAAAAAGTACAGAAATCTTGTATGGAAATGTCGTAAAATGAAACGTCCAGGAAATATGCAAAATGAGACAAGCAGTATTGGGCTACATTTTCTTAATAGCAATTGCATGTGCTGTAGAATTTTAGCTGACTGGATACAAAATGTATGACATACAAAAGTTTGGCAATGCAATGTGAATTATTACTAAATGATTCAGGAAAGAAAGTAAGAAAAGATCAGTATTAGAAGAAGATTCACTAAATGAAAACGACATCTCTTCTCCTTGAAAAGTGAAGGTCTTTTTAGTTGTGGGAGGTGCCCCATTATCCTGATGACAGGCCTGTAGGCAAAAAAAACGAACTTTTAATACGAGCTCTTTCGGATGGTCACGGCCAACGCGATCATGCATCATGGGGTGGTTATGTTGGTCTGTGACCATTCGAAAGCGCTCGTCTGAAATGTGCGTTTTTTGCTTATAGGCCTACCATCAGGCTAATGGAACAATTTAAGGGTAATTTAAGTAACAATATAATAATATATAAGTATAATATACATGTAAGTATTAAAATAATTTAACTCATTTTTGGGTACACTTTTTTATCATCATGGCTTCTTGTGATCTTAAGTCTGCTTGCTCCCTGCCTTCGTATTGTGCGCTACCAATCTGTATTTTAAATTCGTAATTAGCCAGCCTGATGATGGTCAATGCATAATGACCGAAATAAATAATACTGATCAACAATTGAAAAATATAAGTGTACGATCAAAACCATTGATTCTCTTCGTCACTCACGAAATAAATGCTATATCGAATGAGAAAGTACATATAAACCTCCCAGTTTATCTATTCGAACCCCTCATCTATTCATTCTCGGGAATCAATCGAAGTCAAAAAGTCTAAGTGCTTTTAAGAGTTCTTCCTTATACTGCATATGGTAAATCAGCCTATCTCCAAAACTAAATACACATCTCAAATAACATGTAGTATAACCAACAAATTATACTTTTACATGTAGTTTGTTAAAAGTAATGGCAAATACCTCTGACTCACTTGATGCTCAAAGCTGGAGGATCTCCGGCGACGATGTACAGAACAAATTCAAAAGTTGTATTTCCACGGCCTTTTTTATCTATTACAGCCAAGTAGATTGTATTACTGCTTTTTTCATATAAATACTGTGCTTGAATGACTAACTGTTTTAGCTTTTTGGGATCCCTGAAGTAAAATAAGTGCGTTGGAGGTGCATTTTCATCATCTTCTCTAACAGATAGCCACTCACTCTTGAAGACCTCATGAAACAACCTATAGATTGCTTCGTCTGTATTTTTCTTGTTCCATGATTTTAGAGAATAATTGGCAAATTTGTGGAATTTATAAGCATCGTTTCGGAAGCATCCTTCTCGCTTGATGTTCTTTTCAAAGCAGCCCGTAACATTCTTTTCCTCTGCGACAAGATGACCCGATGAATTTAATTTGAAAACTCCTTCGCACTCTCTGGTGCAGTACCAAATAGTAGACAAGTCATCTGTCTCTCCTCCGTTATAGAACACGTCTTCATCTTGGATGCAGCTGGTGATGTTGACTTGACTTTCCCATTTTACACTTACAGAAGTGATGACTCTATTTTCTCCTACTAAAACACATGGCATTATTGGTGTTCTCTTTATTTCCAGTTCCAGGCTTGTATGGAGTGAAACATTTCTTTCCTGGTCCATTTGAACAAAAAGAGAAATTCTGTAGAACATTGGCGTTTTGAAAGAGAATGCTGGAAATTTAAGCATTCTCAAAGGACGATTTCTCGTTTCTGTTATAATTCCTTCTGTCATTTCGTCCCAATTTAAATTCTTATACTCCTTTAGATGGTCATAATCTTTGAAAACTTTCTTGAAATGTTTGTTAGAAGACGTCCATTCGTCGTCCTCTTTTACACGTTGCTGAACAGTCCATTTTACAATTGCAGTGTCATTATAGCATTTGATTGTCAAATCAGACACAATTGTTGTCTCATCCGACCTTCGGTTTCTAAATGCACCAGTACTTGTGTTTGTGACTGCCTTTAGTCGAGCGCTGGGAAAGAGACATTCACCTTTTGCAATAACCATTAGGATTTGGGCTGAGGCATAGGAAACTGCATTTCTTCCATAAAAATATACCATGCCAGCTCCCCAATAAGTTGTATTACTTTTATAATGGAATGCAAAGAAATTTATAGACTGTTTTTGCACTAGCTTTGCTGAAACTTCGGCATCGTAGTTACTCATGTTGCCTGCGTAATGCTTTTCACAAACTCTCTTGTTTCCAAATACCAGAACAGGTTTTTTTACTAGCACTTTTGCCATTTTAGTGAGGTCAAGTAGGTAGCAAGGATTGGTAGCCAGCCCTTCTATTGTACCTGTAATAGTGTACATGTGCTTCATTTCATATGGATATTCAATATGCAACTTCATTCTTCCCATTGATTGGTAAATTGTAATTTGACGCACTATGGAGAGTGTGCTCACCGGATTCGTAGCAGTAAGTTTAACAGCATGTGTTGAAACCAGTGAAAATGTATGGGTAACACTGCGAGTTTTGAATTCATAAACTTTGCTTTCGATTTCCATCTTATATTGAATCGACAGCTCATCTCCAAATTTTAAGGAGATATTGAATGTAACAGGATTTTCTATAGGTAATATTGGTGGTACCTGACTTAGACCATCATAAGCATACTTGTCGTCGTCATATAATGCATCCAAAGTTGGTGTGAAATTCAAGCCGACGACCGATGAATGTACAGTGAAATCATGCTTCAACTCAGTGTTGGATAAGTCATTCCATAGAATAATTCTGGAGTGATAAGTATTGGGTTCCCTGTACTGATGACCTGGTAATTCAGCACATGGCAAATACGGCGAGCAATGACCTTTTAAAGAATTATACTGACTGGATGTGGGATCGATGCAAGAAACAAACGAAGTGGAATTTGCGAAGTCCTCATCTCCATAGTCAATGTGGAAGGAAGCATTGTTTGGCTGTTTGCTCCGGTCAGTCCCTTCCACGAGGCACAGATAAAAATGAATGGAATCTGTTAAATTTCTTGGTCTGTGCAAAAGCCCGTTTGCAGCGCCTTTAATTCGATAGACATTCACATGATTGAATATCTCAATCTTTATTGGATACGTATAAGACTCGTTTGAAACAAGGTTTGTTCCATTTACGAGGATTTCATAAACACCGTGATCAGGATATGTCATTTGAAACGTTTGTTGTCTTGCTATATCTAATGTATTCCTCTTAATTTTCTTACTTTCGGAGGCGATAACCCCAGTACCTGCAGCAGGTCCACTGGACTCAAATGTGTAATTGATGCGCGATCCCCAAGTGATTGTTACGTAATAGGTATTCACCTGGTTTCTCAGCAGCTTTTCATGCAGGGGACTGAGGAGGAGACTATGTATAGGTTCCTCAATTTCGATATCAAAAAACTTCGTCATTTTCGAGACCCTGTTATGTAAGGTGGCATTTACATGATATCTTCCGAATCTCGAAATACCACAAGACGAATCTTCATATTGAAAACGGTCTATTGTCCAACGAACCATCAAATGGCAAACACTTCCATCTCCAATATTGACCGTAGCACTGACATTCGTGCTAAGATCTTCTGAGATTCCGTCATAAATGAATTGAAAAATAATTGGTGCTTTTGCTTCGTCCTTTTCGTGCCTTATTATTGATTGATTTATGAAGATAGCAGTCAAATTCAGGTTAATGATGTTTTCAACGTAAATGGTTATTCTTCGCTCAAGATTACTTACAAAATTGCTGGCGGTGAATACAGCTGTGTAAACATTTGCTAATCTGTACTGATGTGATAGATCGAATGTGTCATTTATTCCAGTAAATATGTTTTCTACGGAAGCATTTTTTGGATTGCTGTCATCGTCATAATTCAAGTCATATGAATATCGAAATTTTCTTTTTGCTTTTATCTGAAAGGACCATACCTGACTGCGAATGACAGCGTCGGAAGGAATTACAAACTCGGTTTCATCCACTGAATTATCAAACATAATTTCCTGTTCGATTTGCATGATGTTTGAAGCAAAGTTGTCTAGGATAGCGAGCAGTTTGTAAAAGCCAACTCCTTCGGTGAGTTTTGACTTGCTTATTCTAATGATACATTTGCGAGCATCTTTTCGGTATCTGATATAATTACTTCCCAAACGCAGTCCATTGAACTCGGATTTGACAACAATATTCGTGCCTTTATCAACACTAAACTTGGCATAGTTATTGTTTTTTGTGGCCAGCATGTATGGTTCACTTGTGAATCGTGCTGATCCTATTGGGTCTTCAACCAATATGTTGTGTTTTACATATTGTGTGCTGATCAAATTTGTAAAATTCATTTTGATTGTCCTGATGGAGTCGAACGGATCTTCAGCATATGTTTTGTTTAGCTCGTACTTCATACTGACAGCTGTAAAGAGAACATAGAAAACATAGAAAATGATGCAAGTTCTTTGAGAACCAGACAAACAATGCACAAGTTAGAAAAATAAGCGTTTTTGCTTGACGATTACTCACTAGATTGTGTTTAAAACTTTATATCAAGCAATTACTATTTTAACCCTTATCGGTATACGCCGTCACATTTTGTTGCAAAGAATTCTTAAATAGCGATATCTTTGTTAATAATTACACAATATATTTTTCCTTCTTGTGGACGGAAATGAAACAATATAAGGTTCCCTTCCCTTGCGCTTTTAAATAAATTTTAATTAAATGTTTAAAGTTGCAAAAACTTCACGGTATAAAACCACGTTTTGTCACATTCATGCACGTTTTTGATCTTTGTCCTCAAAGTTCATCTGCAGTCTTGCACAGATCCCAATATAAATCTCTTTTCTTAAGTTAGCTAAGCACTTGGTTAGCGATGGTTTTGTACCTCTTATTACTCATTACCTTACTCACCCATATTTCATATCAAATTCCCCACAACACTATACTTTGAGACATGACGGGAGAACGTTTTCCATGCAGTGCGAACGCTCAAATGGCGATATACTCAGATGCATGCAGCGATGGACCGCCACCCTTGACTAATACGCAGCAAATTATTTGCGTGTCAAACGAACTAACGACGATGACCTACTAGCGAAGTGAAGCTAACGAATAACGATATGAATCTCATGAGCGAAAATACAATGATTCCGTTCACGAAGAAAGAAGAAGAAAAGAAAAAAATTATCGATGAACTGCCTCACAATGATGTTGATGTCGAGAAAAATCAAAGAGATGATGAAAAGATGATAGAAATCAAATAACACGTTCACAAAAAAAGACATGACAGAAAAAAGTAAGAGAAGGAAAGCGGAAAGAAGGGTACTTGAATCGGAATTTAGTAGAAAAAACAAATTTTCTCCTTCGGAAATTCAAAAGTCAGGTAAGAAACCAGAAATATCGACGAACTTTCATCCGCGTCAGAGGGCTCAAAAACCACGAGACTTCAGATGCAATTCAGTATATATAATCAAGATAAAAATCGTCCATTCAGAGCGAGGCAAATACGGGAATCGTCCTCAAATCATTGAGTACGGACTTTCAGATTCACTTTCGACGAAATTTTAGCTTGTCTGGCAATTTGAAAATATTAGCTGGTGATTCCACGTACTGCTGGCTGAACTCATAAAGAAAAAGGCAAAATATTGTGGAAAACCTACCGAGACTACAATTTCACATCGGCAGAAGATCGCATTCGGCAGCATTCTTCAAATTTTCGCACCGCGCACCGTGATCTGAGGTTCGATGAAAAGAAGAAAAGGCGGAAGATCGCCTCACTGCCACATCTCGAAATGGGACTTTGTTCCTTGATACCAACGCAACTTTTTTAACATACGACCTTCTGAACTTCTGTTACATGATACTTAATAGTCGGCGTACGTGGGCGGAAGGTCCGGAAGACCGGGCAAAGCGCCCTAAAGAACATATGAAATATAAAGTCAAAAAGATATTTTGGCATGTGTCAAGCAAGAGTGGTTTGTGAGTGAATTCATATTTTTTGCTCGGGAAGAAAGGACAACAACAAGAACAGAAATCTCCCTGAAGAGAATAGTGATGGTATTGATATAAATATGGTATGTGCATCTCGATTTGTAATTACAAAGATAATTATTTGCTGACATCTTAACTCACTCATGCTCGAGAACGAGAACTTGTTTCCGCCGACCGTGACGAGAAATCCAAGAAAGTTGCACCACACACCTCAAAAAAAAAGAAGAGAAATTCCCCCATTTCAGAAATGTAATTTCAAAGAAAAAAAAAAACATGTTTTCTTCAAGAACCCCGAAAACAAGAAAAACCGTGTGTTTTTGTAAGCTCATCTCTGAAACCGAAATGTTAATGTTCTTACAGATCCGAAGAAAAACACGAATGAAATCGACTAACAATCGTATCTAAACCACGGAATGAAAATCGACTACAACTTCGATGAGAAAGGCGTGAGCATAAGATCAATAAACATGTTGGGCCGTTGGAATTTTGATAATAGGTACAACTGGCCCGCTACTTCATTCTCTCAAAATGAACATGTGGGTTATAACCTCTTCTTGACATTTCATGAAACATTTGGTTATTGTGGTTGGCCGTTCCATATGCAGAAACATTTAGTTTGAACAAGGCCAAACCATATGCAGAAAACGAAACGATCGACTGCCGCAGAGATCTTGGGTTTTAACAAAACGAGACACAAGATCTTGGGTCACAATCAGCAGCAAAATAACCATAAAGCAATCACGCTCGTCAATTGTTCGTTGGCCGTTTGCTCTCTGTCATAACAGTGTTCAACTCGTCATGTAATCTGTGTCAATACACAAAAAGTGCTGATGTCGTTGCAGGATAGCGTCTCGATCAAGTGCTATCTACAATTTGAGAGATTGAGTTGTAGCAAACGAATCTTGTACGTCGCTTAATCTTAGTTGAAATTCTACGAAATTTGCACATGCTGTTTTTTGAAGACAATAATATATTATTTAGTTGTGCACTTGATTTTAATGTATAATACATATATTATTTTTTCAATTGATTTTTTTTTAAATGTAATTAATGGAAGATTTTTTATGTTGCATCGATTTAGTTATAAACATAAAAAATAAAATTTTTTTTGGTTTTCTACCAGTTTCTGTAATCGCCAGGTATAAGAAAACGAAAGAAAAAATCAGATAAAATAATTTTTATCTCTTAAGAAATCAATTATAGATAAAGATATTTGAAAAAATGACAAATAGAATACGAAAAAAACAATATGAGACTAAGAAAAATCATGGGATAGATAGAAAGAAAATACTTGATAAGGGGTTAATTACTATTTTTTTTTACTTTTTTTTAATATTACTTACGTCAACGCAGTGCCGTGGTACCGTTCAAAGAAACTGGCTCCAAACGCTCCCAAAGACTCAATCCCGACATCCCAGAAACCACTTGTCGTTTACTCCTATCGCTGCACTTGCGAAGCAAGCTAAGTGGGGAAGACGGAGAGATGTCTTGACAAGCACATCCGGGAGCACATCCCTAAATGGTGTGAGGCAGGCAAGCAAAGGCCTCGATCAAAGCAAGCGCCGTCTTCAGCTATAACGCAACTTCACCTGTCTTGCAGCCACCGTCCGTCGAGAGCTTCCTTCAAGGTATTGTGACAGTGTCGTGGTCAGATGGAACTCCGCATCGCTGAAGCAGTGTGCATCAGACTCAAGAATCCTTCACTTTGCGTGCACAAAGAATTTGTTTACAGCTGTGCTTTGATACCTTGACTTCCTTTTCTTTTTCCTTTTTTTACTTTATCTTATTACTACTTGTATCTTATGTTTTCAGTACGTAGTTTATTTTACCTTTATTTACTTGTGACCTCTGTACCTATTCCCGTTTGCGTCAGACAGTCTGATCATGCCATTGTGATCTGTATTCGTAACCGTAGTGTCTCCGTTGTAATCATTGTTGATTCATTATGTCGTGTACCCTCAAAGAGACAGCGCGCGCAGGGAATAAATGATTTATGGACTTCCGGCTTTTGAATGCATTACTATTTTAAGGTCAATTACTAGCATCAAAATCTGAATCCGCGACCGCATCCAAAAGTTTTCAGATTTTTATTTCACATCTTAAGCGCATCCACACAATCATGTGCATCGATGTGCATTAAGACCCCAGTGGCGATTGGTTAACTAAAGCGCCTGTTACAAAATTGGTCATCATGCCTATCAAAATTAAACTTTACTTTCTGGAATGTTTTGACTTTTAAAATAGCAAGTAAATATCCATTGTTTTAAGGAATTGAAAATTTTGAAGACCATTTGGTCTTAATTTTTTTAAATTGCATTTCAAAGCTTGTTATGTAAGAAAATGCTATCTATCGGACGTACAAACAGATTTAGTTGCTTCTCATTAAATAGAATGACTTAGGGTAGAGCGAATTGACGATAGTAAAGCATGGTCACCATGCGCTATTTCTAAGAACATCTGCCTGAAAAAGTGGCGGTCCTCAACCTCGCTCATTGTGCTTCCGACAGATTTTTTATCTAGTTATTAATGCTGCAAAGAACTATTGAAATAAATCATGCCAAGAGTCTCCAGAGTATCAGTTTAATAAATCCAAAACATTTCATCGCAAAAAATCCTTAATTATATATACTGTATATATATAATACACATTTCTCCTGAAATTTCAATTCTACGCTTTATGTCAAAATCTGTCGGACGTACGCAATGTGCAAATGCACTGACTGCTAAACAAAGATACTGCAGAACAAAATATAATAATACGGTAAGTTGAGTTTATATATGCAGTTGAAGCATATAGGATAAATTTATGGAATTTCGAAACTTCGATTTTTTTCATAAACCTTTCGCAAGTCCGATAGGGTACGTCCGACAGATCATGTACGAGTACTATTTTTCAGGAGTTTTTTAGCTTGATATCCATGAAATATTATTTCAATTTTTTTCGCAAAGCAGATTGATACACCGAAAATATTATTATAAAAGTTCATTTGGGATATTTCTTTATACTTTTGATAGAAAAATAGAAGAAGTAACAAATGATGAAATTTATCGCGGGTTGCGACAGACTGCTTGAAAAGCTCAGTTTTCAGAAACAACTGAATAGTGACAAATCTGAGACTTTGATCAGAAATACATGAAAATCATGTTCTTTGGCTCGTAATATTTTAGGTGGTTCTCCGAACAGCAAATAGGAGTTCAAAATTCCACTTTTTGCTAATTTTAGGCTAATCTTTGCTGACTTTTGAAAATTTTGAATTTTCTCCGAATTCGTTGATAAATTTGATTGTTGATTATACTTACAAGATAGTTAAGAGTAAATGAAGTCACTTTGAGTAAAAAAAGTGATGAGATTGATTTGTAAATGAAACTCAGATCAAATGAAAGTACATGAAATTTGGAAGACTTTCTTTCTAAGGTAAGCGCTTCAATATTTCTGTGAATACTTGATGGCCAACAGCAGGAGAAGCGCGTCTGCGGAGGAAGCGCAGTCTCTCCTTCAATGCTTTACCAGCATCAAGTTAAAAACGAAAAGTAGAAATTATGTTTTTGGCGAATTTTCATCCTGAGGAAGAGTGAACATTCGAAACGCGTAGGGGCTGTGCAAGTATTTTACTTTTTTTAACTCGAGGTCAAAAAAGCATTGAAAGGGATACTGCGCTTTTTGCTGAGGAGGGATGATTTCTGTGATGATAATCTGCAAGTTTCAATGCATTCAAATGAGATTATATAGGATAGGCCCACAGGCGACATGGAGATACCCAAGCTTTTCAACTGATTGGGAGAAAATGCCACATAAATCATGGTGCGGTGTGTCAGCCGCGCCTGCTCGCACCGATTATGATAAAGGGTGCACACTTATTAGAGCACTGAAACACTTATTTAGGTACAGCCAAAATATAATTTGCTTCGCGTTCTTAAGTGTCTTGTGATAGTCAATTAGGACTTCAAAATCTTGAAAGTAGGGCTTCTGTCTTCTAAATAGATGTTCATATTTTAAAGAATTCAATTACAATTTTATAGATTACCAGGAAGCTTCTGATAGTGTTAAACAATTTGAAAATGACGTATACATAGTCTTCTTTCAATTTAATTTTGCCAATACTTACAATTGACACTCATCATGCCTACTCCTTGCGTCTCTCTTATAGTTCTAATGATTACTTTTTAAAACCAGATGAAAGCAGAAATTGGAAAGATATGCAGCAAAATGTGATAAAAAATTATAATGACTAAATTGCTCAGTAAGTACCCGAAATGTAAATATTTCAAAGTCATAGAAAATGTAATCCCTGAAAACATCAAGACATTAGTGGAAAGATTCGAAGCAATGCTGCTTCAATCTACAAATTACTGTGCAAGAAGTATAACATCTCGACATTACTCAGCCTTAAGCAGTCTCCTGTGATGTTACAATGTTACTGGATGCTAAAACGATCCTTCGGACTGAGGGTTGGCTCCTGGAATACTAAGATGTATTTTGACAAAAGGGGTAGCCGCAAGGTACGCAGTATTTGCTATGAGATTCCGAAGCTCTGAGGTCGCGGAAATTAATATCTCGTGGCCTAAAATGATTTATCACCAACTTGAATTATCCAATTTTTGTCACCTTTTCACATTTTGTCTCAGCATTAGGGCATGCATCGGCTCATTATATCGAATTTTTTGAAAGTTTGAGTTGCATATAGTCTAGTTGCATAATATTCTCGCAGTTGGACTAATTACGTTGTATGCCAAAATGCTTTCTCTCCGAATTTGTTGTGACTAAGATAACAGATAAATTAAATTATTTATAAATGAAACTGTATGCTAAGTTAATGACCCATCAAAAGTTTTGAATTCCCTCATGACTATTGAGAAACTTGGCATCTTTCAATCATGGCTACGAACCCCATTGGCTCTATCAGCTGAATGAATATTGATTCACCATAGCGCATGTTTTAGCCATCGCGACATTTTCGAACAAATACGAGAACTAATTAAAAGGATCTGTAAATATCTTACCATGACAGCCGATCAATGTAAATCGCAAGGATCTCGGGACCACCTCACTAGATACTTGGAAGTCAAGGAATCGTAATGGAGTTGAAAATATTTTCCTGTACGTTGTAACATTTTCCCCAGTTCCGACTATCTACAAATTCAAAAACATTGTTTAAGTAATCACTTAAATTGTGATATCTGTATCTACATAAAACTTGATTGATATGTTCACATGCTACGTGTTTCGCACACAGAATTAAAGAAATTAAAATGCCTTTAAACATGTATAATACATTTAAGAGTTTAATGTATGACGTGTTGTGACACGGAGCTGCCGGCTGATGTAACATTAGTACTTTAACAGTAACATTAATTATTACTGAATTTAAACAGAAAGCTTTTATTCCGTTTTGCTTGCGTATGCAGTTGAAAACCGACAATACAGTCAAAACTTATTTTGACATTGTAATTGTTTTTGGAGTCTGAACAGAAAAATTCATTAAATCATTTTTCTGGTGAAGCCAACATTTTTGCTGTTTTCAACTGTAAAAAGTTTGATTGCTTAACCCTATTTGCCTCAGGCAATTTCTTGTTGGCAAAGTGTTTGAGCTGGAGCGACATCGCAATTCTGCATCTATTTCAAGAATTGAGAATCACTGTGCTTCTACGCGATTATACACGCATATTTCCAGATTTGTCTGGTTCATATTTCAAAAGCTTTCATTTTGATGCAAAATGCGTGCAGAAGACTGGCGAACATCTTAGTTTAAAGGATGTAAAATAAATTCGCTCATGTTAAAAAAATGCATGTTCAAAGAGAAACATCGAAATCCGAATGCATGATGCATTGATTTAATTTTAGGCTTGTAGGGTGTTTTGAAAGTTCGGCTCAGATATGGTGGTTCGCGGCACAGGTGGGATGGCCTAACTCGACGCGCCATCCCGACATCCCAGCGTGATGCCAAAGTTTCCTTCGACGTCTACTTAGCCAGAAGGTCATCAGTTTGTAACTCAAAATTTGGATATTTATGAATTGCATTCCAATGAAAAATAGGATGCATAGCGGGTTTACAATATGATGGACAATGTCTTGAATACCAGATCTCAAAACCCTTGTGGTTAATGCCAATTCATCGTCATGTACATACATACCATTTCAAAACGAAAATTAGTGCATATTGTCATATGTGCATATTGTTTCCTTATGTAGGCGCAGATAAGATAAGTAGGTACAGGTAGGCATATGTTAGAGTAAATAGTTGGTAAATGTCTAAAAGAGCTATTTGAATTAAATAAACTACATGTATCGCTTTCCACACCTCACTTTACTAAACTTAACAAAGCAATAAAATGCTGTTGTCACTGTTCTGTAATAGGCCTTCCCGTTTTTCCCATTAAAGGCTTCACGCTGTCTCATGTAAGAATAATAGATATCTAGATATCCGTGTTTAAATATTTCCTTACATACTTCGACATAAATATGCAAATAAACCAAACTTTTGCTTACCATTGACTTGAACACAACTCTATCTTCACTGTAATTCAATTTCAGACTTATTTCACTTATTTCCTTGGCGTTTTCAATATACATAGCTGTTAATTCCATCAAATATTTGAATGAATACTGAAAATTGAAAAAGTTGCATTGTAAATGATGTTAACTACATCTCAGAAAAACAAGTATCTACTAATAAGACTGCATCATATATTCTGGAATCAATGTTAAGTAACTAAGTAAGGTACCATCATTTGTTAATGATGTGGACTATCGAATTTGGAAGCAAGTAATCAAATTTGATTGAGGGTTGAAAGCTGATTCAGTAAATAATGGTTGATTCGATTACATTTGAAAACAAAGATGCAGGTCATCAAATTCATTATCTAAAGAAAATATGTACACAATGTACAAAAGATCAAGTTTCACATGAGAGCTTTCGTGGTCTCTAAAGCTCGGGTGAAACTTGATCTTTTTTACATATGTACATGTATATACATGTATTTACTTTTGATAATGAATTTGATGGCCAGTATCTTTGTTTTGAAATATATTGGCAAGAAGAATTGCTTCAAACTCAGTTCAAAGTATTAAAGATTCGATTACAGATTGAAAGAGAAGGAAACAGTATAGAAATTAGTCGCTTATAAAGGATAAGTTGAAAATTATTTTGACAAAGAGTAAATTCCACTGACTTTGCTATCAGGACAATATCACTGATAAGTCAAATGTCTCATCTCAAATCACTTGTGCGCAAAGCACACTTTTGCACGCTTCCAACCAACGTGGATTTCAGAACAGCAAAAAGTTCTAATTAAAGAGGAGATCAACACAGCTGCAATGGTGCCACTTCCAACCTGCATGTAGAATGCCTGCAAATTCTTTTGAAATATGTTGGAAGATCTTAATTTATGGAAATGAATTGAGCATCAATGAGTTTAGCAATTCTGCCTAACAATGACAAATAAAAAACTTGTTGTAGACAGAGCAGCTTTCAGTGATGCTGTGTCAGGTTTGATGCATAATGAAACCTATCAGCTGATTGATCCTTCATTAAATATCCGACAAATGCCGGGTTTTGTTGACTCTGCTATTGACCTAATATCGTCGTCGTAACGATTGATGCAGCAGTCTTAGGCGATGATGATCATTTTCTATTAAACATTCGTTGAAGCATTGTCAACCATCGATTTATAGATAGGTTTCGAATATACGAGTAAGGACACACAAGGACAATGAGGAAGAAGGAGCTGGAGCTCCACCTCGCATATATGATAGCTTCAAGAAGGAAGACATCTTCTCTGTCTATCTTCGACGCTAGAAATTGAGCATGATATCAAAAAAGCTGACAATAATAGATTCAGAATTGCGGCTCACCTGAATGCGACTTGTTTTATTGGACACTTCAAAATAACCGGTGCTTCCATATGAATGATTGCCATCCACTATTGCATCATGCAATTTCATTATCTTTTCGAAGGACTTGCTATGCAGAATGTTGTCAGAACAGAAATGTCCTGGAAATTGAGCAACGAATACAGTTATGTGGAAATCATTTTTTTTAATATCAATATCAAGTTTCATGTAGCCTAATTGCCAACATTTTTGATGTTGTTGCGATTAAATAAATTATACTCTAAAAATTCAGTAAATCATCGGTTTGCTGGACATACATGCATGTCCAGCAAACCGATGTTCAGAAAATCTCTAGAAAACCAGATTTCTGTAATGCTTATTCTGTAAAAGTTCTGTTCACGTTAAATTGAGAAATTATTGGTAGTTTGATGGAAGTAAATTATGTTAAGATAAGTGTGTGAATACTAATCATTACTATTTTTAGATAGTTGATTTTTCGAAAGAGAAAGTTTCTTTGCTGCAAATTATTTGCCGACAACCTGTACTCATGAGTACCTCGTCTTCTCGACGCCGCCAGAAGGATGACTCGGTTATAACTTTTAATCGGTTGATCGCTCCCAATCTCTGACATTGATAGCAGAAGTATATTGCGGAAATTTAGGTTTAATTTGTTGTTTCAACACGTAAAAATTCGGGGAAAGTAAACCGCATTGATTTGGGTTCGTCCAACATTTTCCCTGATTCGTGTTATGTTTTAATCATTATAGCCTAATGACAAAATCACTTACTGTCCAATCCAAAGTACACATAAGAGCTGGGTTCATAATATTGCAGATAGGTAGTATTCATTGTGGCATTTTCGTTGTACAAATAGCATTGTGATCCATCATGTACTCCAGCAGCTGAGATGTACGTCAACAACTCTTCCTTACATTGAGTTTGTGTCTCTAAAGAGAAAAGTATACGAGAATAATACATGAATATAATCTTTTGATATATCAGGCTGATATCATTTGTATAAATTTTGATAAACTTTAGGATGTGTTTAACGGTGATGCTCAATGAAATGAGTAAAAATGTCGATGGTTCCTCTTCGATCAGATTTTGCACGCATTCTGTTTTACGCAATTGCAGACATCACCCTCATAGATGAGCACAGAAATGCTAAAAATCTATTACACATGGAATCCCTCCTATTTTCAGTCACTTTTCTCACAGATCCCGCTTCTCAATGGATATGAATGTTTGCAAGGATTAGCGGTTAGGAGATTGAGGTTTTAACTCCCAAGCACGCAGAGTCATCAGTGACGAGCAACCTGCAGTTTCACAGTTTCCAGTTTTATCCATAAGCCATCTTGTTTTGTCTAGCTCCTAAAGCTCCGATGGGACCGCATGAGACCGATTAATTGACTTTCGATATGTTCTAAAATACACTATTTGCAGTCAAATAATATTTTACAGTTTAGCTAGAATATCTATTAGATTATTCCACGACAAGTATTCAGAAAAAATATTTTCAACAATTTTATAAGCCACATAGGTTAACTTACCAATTCCCGATATGTTAAGAGCAGATGCTGCCGTTTTCATGTAATTGATATTCATTGAAGTATTTGGAATGATTGACATAAAATTATTCAAATGCGGACAAACTTTGCCTACAATTGAAATACAAAAGATGATGATAATACATGAGCAGAAGCAATATTGAAAATGATAAAATGATGTCCTTTTGCATTCTTCTGATTATATTATACTATTATTATACATGCATTACTTGTAATGATAAAATGATGCCCTGTTTGTAAAAAGTAGAAAGTTAAAAATCGTCCTTTATGGTTTAAGTCATGCTCTGTTTATCCTACAATGTAAATGAATAGTTTGTAGGTGCGGATCACTACGATGCATGATTTATAGATAGTCAACAGATAAAGCTGATCACAAAAGACGGACCACCGACTACCAAAATTATGTCGACATTCAATCGATTTTCATACCTTCCAGTCGTGTCGCACAGCAGCGTGTCATACATCATTCGGCAGCTTACATTCTCAGCTTTCAAATGAGCTATGGTAAACTTGTAGCCGTTATTGTATTTGCTGAACAGTGCTCCAAATATGAAGATAGTTCAATTTACAGGTCGTAATTTTTTAATAAGAAAGCATGTGAATATTGTAATGAATCAGGCACGGGGAGAACGAGCATTTTCTAAGATTTCTTTTGATGCTTTCGTCATCGAAATCGGTGGACTAGGAGAGAAATAGCGATTTTGTTAAGTTTTCGCAAAATCGTGTTTGGTATTTTCACAATCTTTTTTTATGATCAGCTGTGTATTGGCAAGCAAAATGCCATGAATGTAAATTATGCTGAACAGGTCTACGAGGTCTGTCTAAAAAGTATCCGACCTTCATCTTTTCGACTATAGAAGAAAATAAAAGTTATTTCTTAATTTTGAACTCGCTATATATTTCATTCATAACAATTTAATGCCGAAAATACACGTATACAGTAAACAGTATCAAAGTCCTTCAAAATAAGCCGCATCAGAATCAACACATTTTGACCACCGAACCTTCCAATTTTCAAAGCAACCCCGAAATCCTTCTTCTGGGATGGGGTTCTTCTGGGAGAAAACCGTTCTGCCATCACAGATTGAAATGAAGAAATCGAAATTCGCCGAAAGTAAAATTATCACGTGATTCAAATACCTCGTGATCGGATATGAAGAATAGAAGTCGCCATTTGACCTTGAATTCAAGTAAAGCAAGTTTAAAAACATATTTGAGAAGTTTTTCGTCATTCCAAATTCATAGCACTAAAAGTTAGATATCATGGTCGGATACTTTTTAGACAGACCTCGTATTTTCTACTCGCTTTCCAGCTAGTATCTATCTATCATCTACTTGGTGAGGATGAGAAAGAAAAATACGGCACTCCCTTTTGGAACGGCCTTAATAAAATCAAATGGCTAAAAGTATTTACAAGGCAAACATTTCGCGACACACTCGCTGCCTCAGTACACTACAAAGAAGGTAAAAACAGTCGGTGCGAGTGGTTTATAAGTCAGGGTGATAATACTGTAGACAGAGTATCTCACAGCCAACCAGCTCGTCTTTTACCTTCCATGCTGATTTTCTATTAATATAAAGGAAGAAAATGGTGGAATTATCTTCAAACTTACTTGTTACAACTTCAAATGTATTTTGAGTACCATCTCCCCAATCTATGGCTCCAGAAATGTTTGTACCTAAAACAAGAATCCTTGAATGCATTAAAATTGACAACGAAGGTTTGTCGTAACAAATGCTCATTGAATATCGAAAGGGACTGACAACCATTAAGTCAATAAAAGACACCTACAGACTTGGTTCCCCCATCGAACTCGCCTGAGCCAGAAGTCGATCCGATGTCCGCGGTGGGGCAATTCTCAATTTAAATTAAACGCTTAGAATCTACCCATAGATTAATTACTAATCTCCAAGAGAGGGGAATACATCATAGACCTCTAAATATTGACTAAAGAGTGCTCAGAAGTCCTTTATTTATTCTCAGAATATGCGGCATCCGAGGATCAAAAGCTATGATTTCTCCGAATGTAAACCGAGGTGAATACATTCGAACACATCCGACTTATAACTTTTAATACAAGTTGATTCGACATATGTCTCCCTTTGAAATCTGAGGGATGTGCCGTAGACTTCTAAATAGTCACTGTGAAGGAGATCTGCATGTTGATGTCTATGCAAAGACAGAAGAGAATTTGATCATTTCAGTAGATCGGACAGACATGAAGACCTGTTGCGACATATAGTTTAAGTTCATGAACAAAGCGAAATCAATTTCTAAAGAAAACAGTATCTAAATTTTGGGAAAGCCAAGTGTCAGATAGTAGATCTGAAATAACTTCCTTTATAATATCACACGATATATTCAGGCTTCCGACCAAGATTATCTTCCGGTCATGATAGAAAACGACCTTAAATTTCAGCAACTGTGTGGAACTATCGATGGTCTCAATGATGAAACACATCAAAAGTCATGTAAGTTCTCTAATTTCAGCTATTGAATTCATCTACGACTTGTGTTTCTTTATATTTAAACCTGTCGAGCTGATGCCTATCAAATGTTCACTCTAACGCTCATGCAATTGACTTTTTACTTTGAACAACGCAGCATTTCAAACACTGATGTTGAGATGCATGTGACGTCCTATTTTGTTCTCGATTAGCTTAATTCATGCATGGACGTCTGTAGTTAGTATAGTGAACTTATGTAGTATAGTGGTATATTTACTATGTAGTCATATATATATATATGTATGACGCGCCCTACTATTACCGGCGTCTCTAGATGTGGGGACCCACGCTGTGGTTGTTGCGATTTTTTGATCACGGGCACATCTATCAACTTAAAGTGTGGCAATTATACCAGGACTTTTTCTATCAAGAAGAACTTAAATTGTTTGTCCAAAAATGTCATTTATATTTTGAGATGTAGATCTTCCAATGAGTTTTATGTGGGGCAGACTGGCGATTTATTTAGAAACAGACTGACTGTCCATAGACAACATATTTTTCATGCTAACTACAGAATTTTAGAGGTTAGCAGACATATAGCTGTTTGTGCGAACGGCATGAATCCCATATTTGAGGCTGCTCCCATCTACCAATTACATCCAGGCGCCACTCGAATAGAGCGCGAACTAAAAGAAAAAGCTATGATCAAGCTCCTTCATCCCACATTGAATGAACGATCACCTTAAGTTTATTTCTATGTATTACTTTATATTATGTGCTATTGATTTCAAATACATTCATTTTCCATGAATAGCCTGCATCAACAGGTGAAACCGGTTGGAAATTTAGTTAATGACTTTTTCCTGAGTTTTCTACTATTTATATTATTTCCATTTTGATTACTCTGTTTTTGTATTATATATATATATATATAAAATTGTTGGAAGAGTTGGAATTATTGAAAAGATCTTTAACGTCAACTATAATCTTGCTTGCACTTGCAAAAATGTTATTTATTTCATCAGGTGTTTGGGCTGCAAAAATATCTACGTTGGTCAGACAGGTGATATTTTTAGAAATAGATTGACTGTTCATAGACAGCAGATGTTTCATTCTGAATATAGCATTCTGAACGTTAGTAAACATATTGTGAGCTGTGCTAAAGATCCAGCATCTAAGTTTGAAGCTGCTCCTCTATTCCAGATGTCACCTGAAAGCCCAAAGATTGACAGGGAATCTATGGAACGCCGAATCATAGCTGTGTTAAAGCCGTCATTAAATGACTATTGATTTTGAATTTTCAGTTTGATATCTAATTTGTGTATATAGATAATTTTGAGAATAAAGTCATTCCCTTGACAAGCTTCCCAAGTTAGGGAGCGAAACCGGTTGGGAATGTAAGAGTTCCGAGTTTTCGTTGAGTCTATTTTTGGTATCATTTAACCATTTTAATTCTCTTATTTACTTGCTATATACAAGTAATAATATAAGTATTGTATATAGATATACATATAAAAGTAAAACTAATTACACCATTTAATAATGGAATTTTATATCTGAATTTCTAGTTTTTTTACAATAACATTAATATATATATGTATGTATATATACAGTATATACATATATATACATGTATATAATAAATCAAAGGAATTAATTACGCAACTTCGAGTATACTAAAAGTTTCATGTTAATACAATCTTCAAAGCGTAGAAAAGGATAAGTTATTCAAAAGATGGTAGAGGATACGAATTACAAAAATGACCGTGATATTTGATGACGGTAAAGTTATGATGTAATGTTTAATGTGTATGTTGAGATATCATTTCACACTTGATAACAGGAATTTACGTCTATGTCTACATGTTGATATCAATTCACTTTTTTTGTTCAGCAGGTCTTTTTCTTTATAGGTAAGGATGTACAGTAGTATTTCTCTAAGAGACATAGATTACATCGTCTTGTTCCACATTTGTATGGTGTCGTTTGGTCCAGTATTTCACATTTCACTTCGTATTTTTTGTTGTTGTTATTTAGCGACCATATTAGTTTGGATAATGCTGTTTCGTTCTCATAATTCAAGTTGGTAAAAGACGTCTTGTGATTTCTGTATCGTGTTTTAAAGTCATTTTCTGTTTGCCCAATATATACCATTTTTTCATTGTCATCTGTAGTTACTGTTGCTTTATAAACTACGCATCTTGTTAGGCATTTGTTTTGTAGTGGGCACTGTTGTTTGTTTCTACAATTGCATTGACTTTGGATGGGTTCATTGTTTCGTTCATCTTTGTTTTTGATTAATATTGACGATGTAATCTATGTCTCTTAGAGAAATACTACTGTACATCCTTACCTATAAAGAAAAAGACCTGCTGAACAAAAAAAGTGAATTGATATCAACATGTAGACATAGACGTAAATTCCTGTTATCAAGTGTGAAATGATATCTCAACATACACATTAAACATTACATCATAACTTTACCGTCATCAAATATCACGGTCATTTTTGTAATTCGTATCCTCTACCATCTTTTGAATAACTTATCTTTTTCTACGCTTTGAAGATTGTATTAACATGAAACTTTTAGTATACCCGAAGTTGCGTAATTAATTCTTTTGATTTATTATAAATAGCTCTGTATTTTGCATTGAGCACTTTACGATACTATAGCTCATATCAAACGAGTCTATATATACATATATAAAATATTTCATTTATTTTCGTCTGATGAAGTGGTAACCAATAAACCCCAGAAACCGGTTACGCAAAGACGTGTTTTTGGTTTCATCACCTTTCATTTTTATACATCTATTTGAACGTCTCCATTACTTATTTCCCTATATATATATATATATATATATATATATATATATATATATATATATATACATACCGTATCATGTATGTCATTATATGTTGCCATGATATTATATACCTGTATTACCTAAATTCGGCTGCAGCCCAACGGCGTCACAGCCAGCTGGCATCTCAGGCACCTCAGGTTTACTCGCAACGATTAGCCAATCATAGTCTGTGGATGAACGCTTACTGCCGAAGTAAGTGAACCAGAATTCTCGGGAATTTTAAACACAGATAAAACACATGTCTGTCGGGCCAGAAGCAATGTCAATTGATGAACAACTGCGCGCCGGAGACAAAAGTCACGCGGGCCGGAGGTTGTCGCACCTGATTTATATGAATAAAGCAGATAAAGCGAGCAGATCTACTATATCTGGCGCAAAATTCTATACTTATGTATTTTTGAATTCAACGCTATATTCGCAAGTATTCCGAGTGAGAGTATACATGTACACTCGTACATCTTGCGATATTGATTATAGGCGTTATACAATTTTTACTCTCAGTAAATTTACTCAGTAAACATGTTGTTTATTAAAGTTTCTGTTTCTCATGTTTCCATCTTAGAGATATATGTAATTGTCAGTACTTTTATTTTGTTAGTTATGAATGTGGCTTGAATTAATGGGAAATCCTAATTTAGCTATTTGAGCTGTTACCTTCGTACATTTGCATAATACAGAATCACTTTCAAACCTTCTTCACTGCCAAGGAGAAGCTGCTGCTTTTCATGGGAGATTGATGCGAAATTTATATTGCACACCTACCATGCAGTTTCAGTGACCTCTACGCTCTTGTAACATTTGCATCATTTCCCCTGACAAATGCAAGTGAAAACTGGCCTTCCTGTCATCACCAACAACAGGTAAGCCTAGATCTATACTTTATACTATTCAAATTTCAGAATTAGTAATAGACTTTTTATGTTGCAGCAACCCAAACACGACACTCATATTCTATCATAAATTCGAATATTGTATCTGAAGAATATCTCCTTTACGTCTGGACGTTTTGATTTTCCGGCCGCAGTCTTACGACAATCATATAGTTTCATAGCAAAACATAGACAGGTTAAAGGCCAATATATTACTCGCAATAATTTCTAAACAAAGCATCTGACCAATATTGAAGCCAGAGACGGAGAGTGATTCAGAAGTAGTGCACAGTTCAAATAGATGCTCAACTACTATCATAATTCTAATTTCACATTTTAAAAACATCAGTGCGATAAAGTTATTGTTTAGTATAAGTATTTTCCAAGAATGAAATTCATTTTTCCATAACCCAGATTACTACAATGAAGCGAAGTAATAGCTCTCTTCTGACAAGATAACAACGACTAGAGACTACGACTAGAGGACAATGACAGCACGCTGCAATTATAATAATATCGTAAATGTAACGATGGGATTTCAAAGAAATTCATTGTCTGTTCCAAAAGTTAGTGGCTTGAATTTCAGGTTTTTCAATATTGTCTTTCAAACATATTTTTGCATGTCCTGGTTCTAAACAGATATCAAAGAATTCATGTTGATAATAAACTTTTACCTTGACTAAATCCAACGATAAAATTCGTATCCTCTCCTGGTGTAGCCACTATTCTGTCTGGGAGATCTATCTTCACCGGCCCGATAGCATCTTCGATGTAAATTACTTTCTGCAAAAATGTTTTTAAAGATAATGTGATGACAATTAAAATTATGCAGAAATGTCACAAATGTTGTTGTCATAAATGGCAAACTTTATATTCTATAAACATCTTTAGTTTGTTTGATAGTCAACAGAAATCATTAGTTCGTTTTGCATTAAATGTACACTGTGTTTTATTCGCATGTTAGTTGTACACATGTTTGGAATGAATGGATGGGCTCACGAAGCAGACAAATAGGCATGATACTTTAGAAATGAAAATGCTCCATATATTACTAACCGCACAGCAGTAGCTAGTGTTGAAAGGAGTCACCAGACTTACTTAACGAGAACCATTAGACCTCTGCAATCCAATGTCGAGACCAATGTGATAAAAAATCTTCTATAAGAAAATATTTAAAATAAATGTACCGGTAACACAAACAGCTCTTCATCTAAAACCATCGCATACGAACATCAGCTGAACAGGTATCAGCTGAAACCTGAAACCCCCAGAAGCCTACTTTCTAAAGAAGCCGGAGCCCAAAACGATACGAAAAAAATGAAATTTAGTGATTTTCTCTGTGTGCAACCTGTATCAGTCACTCTTGGATCATATTCAGATTAGCCTGTCATTGTTGCTGAATACGGTAACCCAGTACCATTTTTCATCGCTTTTTATCATTTACTTTTCATGCCTACGTTAATGCTTTCCTCCTCATCCATCATATTTGTTCAATTTCTTCATACCATACCCTTGCTATGCATGGAATTCTGTGCTTGTCTGAAGTATGCATGTGATAGGCTGAAATATGTACACATTGCGCAAATTTATTATTCAAAAATTGTGTATACAACCGCAAATCTCCCAAACATGAAGCCAGACAATGGATTTTCACTTATCTGAAGAATTTTGATGTAACAAGAATAACTGGTTGCCAACATTCAACCAGACATTTTTTGATACTTGATTTGGTTTTTTAATTAGAGAAGATTGTCTGCAGGTCGGCTTTAATGAATAATAAGAGCAAACGAACGGATCGGACCCTTATTTGAAATAACCGAATGATGAAACGGTAATGGCAAAAAATGGGAGATTTTGCAGGATTATATAATACAGAAAATGATAATACCAACATAAAAAATAATGCAGTAATAATATTATTAGTATCATTATTGAAACATGATATAAAATGATATGGTATAAAAGCACATGTAAATCGGACGAAGTGATTATTTTGATGTATCCGATGATTTAAAAAAATCACTCTCTCTCTCTCTCTCTCGACGATACATTTAAAAGAAAACAAAACATTGTTATTTCAAACATAATCAAACATGTCATATTCTCTTGATTTTTTCGGACAGTTCTTTAATGGCATTCATCGAAGGACCACATTCCTGGAACATGTTATGAAGAATAAAATTTCTAGATTATGCATCAACATCTTGATCATGTGAAGCGGAAAAATCGCTGTTCCATGACTGCATATACATGTCACCCTACATTGAAAAGTAGAAGGAAAACACACTATTGGTGAATCGCTCGCAGTCCTCCACATGCCGACAGATGGCACTGGCATGTTTTCCTTTAGAAGATGGACGTCGACGATTACCAAGCTCTAGCCATTTCGGGAAATGTCAAACGGGTCCTGAAACACCTTTCAATGTGCCCTACGTAACTGCTTCCACCACAGAAATAGACCCAGCTTGTTGCTCATAGGTTTCCCTATAAGTTTCCCTTGAAGGGAAGAGGCGCATTTCGCGCGCTATGATGAAATGGCACGCACCGTAGACAGTCTACTCTAGTACTCTCATCAAACAACAGCCGATTAACAAAGGGGCGTCCACAGAATTAAATATTGTGTTTATCTGCATCGGTTTGCTAGAAGTGTGATTAATACGAAATCGACGGCACATAGAGGAACCTATTAAGTGGGCAAAAAGGAATTCCTAATACCTTACAGAGATAGGAAAAAAGTCGTGCGTCGCTTGCGGATTAATGGGAGTTCCAGCAGAGTGCTTCGATTGCCAAAATTCCTTCAGATTCGAGGAATTCAGATCATTGCGCACAAGTTTTCTCCATAATGTTGGCCCTCCCGATCATTATTAAAAAAAAGTAGCAGGCGTACGAAAATTAGTTCACTTGATGTTTTCACATCCTCTCCTCGGCAATCCTCACTGTATAGTGCATACACTGAATCGCATGTTAGCCAAGAAAGCGATGTTTGTTTTGGTGTGTGCGAAGTGATATCACAGCACGCATCTCTCACTGGCTCTGGTGTCCTCTGCTGACAGCTTATTGTTTGCCATTTCCAATGGCAAGTGATACACGAATTATCCATTCGAGAAGGAGCAAGTTGTCTAATTCTGTGATGTGCCATTTTGATATTAAGGTTGCATATAACCCTTCCTTTCTAGGAAACCGAAGCGCGCGCAGATGAATCTAATTCTGTAGGCGCGTCAAAATGTCACACATCGCTGTCACAGTGCCATTCATTAATGGATACTGCGAAGAGACTGAGTGAGCCAATTTTTCGTACGCTTGCCATCTTCTAAACAAAGAATCGGACGGTCCAACATTACCGAGAAAACTTGTGCGTAATGATCTGGATTCTTCGAATTTGAGGGAATAGTGGTAATCGAAGCATTTTGAAGGAATTTACAGCAATCCGCAAGCGACGCATGACCTTTTCTCTTATCTCTGTAAGGTATTGGGAATTCCTTTTTGCCCACTTAGTAAGATGCTGCTATGTCATTTATTGACAAAAATTGTGGCAACCACTATGTTGAGACTATGTTTGTACCTGCCCGCAAGTAGATAATTCTTAAAGTTGCTTTTCGGGTGTGAGTCAAACTATTTAACGATGTTTTGTGGGATGTGCTGAAAATGTTTCTCCAGCTTGTGAGCCAGTTTTGGAGTTTCCTGTCCGCTCTTTGAAGGATGATTTGCTGGTCCTGCCTGTCTTATACAAGCTCTCAAGTAAATGCGGAGGCAGTGCTAAAATAGATTTTTGATATAATAATCAGATAATAACATTATAAACATATTCATGATATAATAAATAATCAATAAGCAAACGAATGGAACAGAAACAATCTAATTGAACAGTAAACGAACAGCCACAAAATAGTGAACGAACGAATGATCTGTTGGATATTCTTCCGTTCGAATACAGTGCTATTTTAGGTGTTAGCATATAGTGTACCTATTAGGATATGGTGTTCCTATTTTATTTCTACGGCATCACGTAAAACTCTCGATTACCTCGTATAATTCAGAGATAGAGTGTTTGGGCTTGTTACAGCAAATATGAGCTAGTCGTTAAGCAAAACCCATTCAGCAACTGCATCTGATCATAAAGTCTTAATAGCTGGTCGAATAGCAAAAATTACAGTATTTCCATTCTGCACGGAGAAAGCTTCTGCCATCAATCTTAGGCTATTTGGCTATGACTTATCTCAGGATGTAGGATATTGCATATCATCAACCAGTTAAGCGAATATTTTAGCGTAAAGTAGATAAATGAAATGTAGTTTTAGATTAATGAAACTATGATTCTCGCTATCAACAATGAAAGCTTATCATACACGCACATAATAAAAAATCTGTCTCGGTGTTAAGGAAATCCAGTCTGTGGGTGGCTGTATTTCTGTATTGACTAATGAAAGTAATTTATTCTCTTACTTACTGTTACGTTCTGTTCATTAATTGCATTGTATGCCAGAACATTGATCTCGTAAATTCCAGCATAGCGAAAGATGTGGTCGAATGTCATATTCCTAGTCGGACCATATAATACACCTTCGCATGTGTAGTTATACCATGGCTTTGTTCCAGGGTGCTCATCCACTGTCAGAGTGTAGGTAGCTTGTGTCTCCCCTACAAGAAGGTAATCAATCAGTGACAGCTTTTCAAAACCTTGATTCCTAGCTTCTTTTGCAAATAAAGATGCAGCACAGTAAATAAATTTAAGAATTGACTTTAAGTGAGAATACTGCGTTAATCAGAAATGTGTGCCATTAGTTCTCTCCTTTTGATCGATTAGCAAATGAATGAAAGCAGCGATATCTAGCATATTATTAGAAAAAGTATTCAAAACTAAACAATATTATCATTCATTCATTTGAAAATGAATATACTCATTTTGTGCATCGACAGCAATATTTTTAAATCTAAGCTCTTGCTTCTTTGTAAATCGAAAAATTAATTTTCATTAAAACTGAATAAACTTTTGTTGGTGTTTCTCAATTATTTTTGATTTTCATACAATTCACACCAATGGCACACAATTTAAATGGAATTCTTGCTTTTCTTGTTCATTCTTAAGGTGCGTTTACACGTGCAACTACATTGCTGCCAATTTATTATTAATTTGCTATTTTCTGGCCACTGACCGTGACGCACAAAGCACGATTCATGAAGATGTATATTTGTTTTCTCGGTGCAACTTCATTCTTTTCTGACACATCATGAATTGATAAAGTGGCAGCAATAAAGTTACAAGCAACCTTAATACAAGAGAAGAATCGAATTGCATGATTAGCGACAATTGAGTTGTATTATTTACACTCGGCCTATTTTCTCATCCTATCGTCAGAGGGTTCGGCGTGAGGGTCCTGAAGAATATTCTTCATTATCAAATAACAATTGAGTTGTATTATTTACATCGTGACATTTCTAGATAACTACGACGGTGACTTTTGTTACAAATTAGAATATGCAGTACTGCATACTAATTTTCTAATTACAACACAAAGAAGGCCTAAACAATAGGTTAACACAAATGCGAAATAAAGTGAAAATATTGCTAATTGATATTTCTGCGCTTGCATTGCACGTTCATAATGTCTAAGGAGTCATATCGAATAGGATTTTAACTTACACGCATCTTCTCCACTAACTCGTAAATCCGATATTCGTACTTCGATATCTATTGAATAGCTTCCCGACGTGCTGTCTTTGGTGTTGCTCCAAATGTAAGATATATTCTGCAGATTCCGATCCGGACAATCTTGTGCACTAACGTCACACGGGTGCTGTTGAAATCGATGTTTAACGCAAATGCGCATAGCGTCTTGTATTACAAAATTCACTTGATGTAAATAGTTATCATGTGAAACAGCATTCACATTCAATGTATTGTCAGAGGTAATTTGCGAGGGAGAAATGTAGTATTCTCTGGGTTTAGTGGAAGTATAAGCATATGCGTATACTATGCCAGCTTCAAGTGACAATAAGGCGGGATAGTCACCCGGTTCGAGATAGACTGGTTGTGATAAAACAACCGATTGAAAACCTATTCCATTAAAAGAGATTTCCTCTGATTTGACAACAGTGAAATTTCTTTTGAGATCTAATACTATTTGGGTTTCATTGAAAGATACCGTCTGTTTTGCTCCGTTAGTTCTGCTTACACAGGTGTACTTTTTGTGACTGAAGATATAGGACGTAGAGCACTTAAAATAATGACGAGGTATGCCAACTGCACACGGAGTGCGATTTTCCACACATCTGTCATTGGTGAAGCAGTATCTCTGAAGCGGAGGACAGCGGCTTCTCAAAATCTAAAAAAACAGAAAGAGCATGTTGGACCTCAAACAGCACTTGCACTTGTACCACCTTAAAGGAATTAAACAAAAAAACCAGTATGATGCTGTTTTTATCAAATTAGCTGTCCATGATCAATAGCTAATGATTTAAATTAGATTTTGATATCATTGTTTATTAATTATCAATGTCAATTCTGATGGTCCTGTAGTTTGAAGGGATTCTTGTATGCTCTCTAGCTCCAACCTCCCTGATTCGAGCTCACTCACGACCGATGAGGTAAAATAGGTTGCCGAAACTTTCACTTGGTGGACACACCATCAAAGGTCATCGATGTCCGCGGCGGTCGTGTTCTGGTTTACCTGATGTGAAAGTTAGATTATCCAGTTTTATGGTAGCTTAGTGAGACTGTTTGGTGATAAAACTTACATCATTGGATTCGTTGTTACCTCAAGATCACCAATTGCTTATTGCCTTCGCATTTTGTGCTCGATCTCATTCATTCTTTGGGATTATTTCTCATTTGTGTCCATTTTGGCTGAAGACTGTTCAGTCCGTCGAGGCTTGTTGCTTCGTTCCGTCGTGACAACACGCACATTCAGTAATCGATACCACGCAGTCTTTTTAGCATTTCTGGACTTGTCTACATCATTCAACCTTAATTGCTGTAAAGCTAGTGTGGTCAATCAGCTTCGGTGTCCGGTCTAGAAGCCCGAGGTACCTGGCTCAATTCCGCCTTCATTTTTTTCAGATTGAATAACGGCATGCCTTCACAAGATGACCAGCATGTACGAAAGTCAGTGCGAAATACACGAGCGAATTCCGATTGTGAATTTGTAACGATTGAAGACATCAGGTCTCTAATGAACGACCATAAGAGGGAAATAATTTCTTGCCTGTCATCCAAAGTAGACGAACTTAACGCGACGGTCAGCAAACTGGTTGCAAAAATTGATGAACTAGAGATCAAAGTGTCAGACTTAAACGATAAACAACAGGATAGACAACGTGAAATCGATGAACTACACGACATTGCTGCTTCGTTTTCAGACCCTGGATCGTTGGTACGGGAATGTGAGGATCGCCTCAATCGCAAAAATAATATGATTGTCTTTGGGCTGCTAGAGAAATCCTCCGGTTCAATAGATCAAAAGAAAGAGCACGACCGACTGCAACTAAAGCGTATAGTCGACTTTCTTGGTGTCTCGGATATTGATATTTGTCAGTGCAATCGAATAGATAGACCTCGTAAGGATGGAAATCGCTTACTTCGAATTCAAGTGAACGATATTTACTCCAAAAAAGAACTGCTCCAGAGGGCAAAATTTTTAAAGAATTCGGAATTTTCTTCTGTTTTCTTGAAACATGACCTAACCCAGGATAAGGAACAGGATAAGGAAAGGAATTTGAGGAGGGAACTGGAGATGCGTCGAAAGAACGGTGAGGATGTGGTTATATTTCGTTGTCAAGTGAGATCTAAGAGTGAATTGAACCATTTCCATCAGTGATTTTACCGACTTTGCATCCTCGCTTACCTTCATTTGTGTCCACTAATGTTAATCGTGCTTTCCCTCAGCTTGATGAAATTTACGCTAGCATTTCCAGTAAAGAACTTGACATTTTTGCAGCTACGGAATCATGGCTTGACTCAGATATTGATGACATCACTATCGGTTTGAATAATTACTGAGTTTTTCGAGATGACCGTTCGGATGGACGAATGGGTGGCGGCGTAGTACTTTGGATTAAAGATTCCCTTCAACCTGACCGTTGGGATGTTATTGGTCATGATTATGGCTCAAACAGTATCTGGGGTTTTTCACAAACTCAAATTATGCTTTGTGTGCATTTATCTACCTCCATCCTGCGTTATTAGGTCTACGTCCGATTTGCAATCATTTATATCGGATAATGTCGATGATGTTCTGTTTCATCATCCGGAATATAACATCCTCATTACTGGTGACTTTAATCGTCTAGACACATCTCACTTACTGAGTTCGTTTGACTTATGCAACGTAGTGAAAAGTCCTATTAGACTTAACGCTATCCTAGACCTAGTGCTTTTGTCTTCCTCCATATCCCCACAATATAAAGTCGAAATCGGTCCTCCTATATCAACCAGCGACCATCGAACGATTTTATGTACTCCAAATAACTGCATTTTGCCTCCAAGTAGCAAAGTTTGTTGTACGTACGATTTGAGATCATCGAATGTCGACGCTTTTCTTCGTCTGTTGGGTAGTTGTAACTTCAAGCAATTTTATGACATGCGTGTTCCTCTCGAAGAGAAGTGTTCATTTTTTAACGATACCATCCAATGGTGTTTTGCCAAAATCATACCTTCAACTACCGTAATAATGAGTTCCAAAGACAAGCCCTACATAACTCCCCTGATAAAATCATTGATAAACTCAAGATGGGAGGCTTACCGCAACCGAAATTTTCATATTTACAAGCATTTGAGTTGCAAGATTAAATCCTTAATTGCAACTCAGAAATGGAGGTGGGCCCAAAAAGCTTGCTCCGGTTCAAAGGAGCTTTGGAACGTTGTAAATGAAGTGCGTGGGACAAAGAAATCTTCCTTCTCTGTAATGGATCCCATTTTGAGCCAATTCTCATCAAACATTGATGCAGCTGAGTTCATTAAGTCTCTTCTACAGGCTTCTCAAACTCAATGTTCGAGCACAAATATCAGGCAAGACTACGATGATGATTGGGCTCCGCTTGTTAATCAGGAAGATGTGGAGAAACAACTTTCATATCTGAAATCGAACAAAGCCCTGGGCTGCGATAATATCCCATCTGCAATTTATAAAGAAGCTGCACTAATTATAAGTGCACCGCTGACCCACATTATTAATGTCTCCATTCTTACCCGTCGGTTTCCATTCTGTTGGAAACATAGCGTCATCAGGCCTATTCCGAAGTCCTTACCTGCAACCTTGGATGAATTGAGACCAATTTCTCTGTTGTCCGTCCCTTCCAAAATCTGTGAACGGTTGATTTTGAACTCTGTTTACAGAGTGACTTAAAGAGTTAAACTTTACAAATGAGCAAAATGACAGCTCATTTGAAAGATCATGATCTGTAGATGATTTCTGTAATAACCAGTTCAACAAAATACCAATTTGTGTATATTTTATGAGCAAAAATTCGAAAAAATGGAGTCAACACCCTAAATGTCACAATTTTACCACTGGAAATACATAGGATTGTGTTATCCTCTCTATTTCTGAAAAGCAAATGATCTGATCCGGCAGACGCGAAGTTTTGCAGTAGGTTAGAGGTGGACTATGCTATGTGAAAGTTTTATGTACTACCTCGTTCCCTGCACAACTTCACGCTAGCTCCCGGACTAATAGGACCTCTTCTCTGCCAATCAGGTTCGTGGGCTGATTTTGGCAAGCAACGTAATCTCACGATTACACGAGTTTGTCCGAAAACAATCATCATAACCGGCTCAGCTATCTGCTCTTGCTCTCTGTGTGTGACGTGTAGCGAGGACCAGGAACGGGAGGTCGAATGGGAACGAAGATCAAGAACGGAAGGACGAATGGGAATAAAAATGACAGATCATTTAAAAAATGAATGACAGCAGCAACGATAGATCAAATAGGGATAGGAAAAATGAAAATGAGCTTGATAATATGCTTATCAGCTTGTTTAACATTTTTGTACCTAACGATTTTTTGTACCTTATTTGGATTTAATAACTACTCAAGGGGGTTAGCAGATCAAATTTGAAGACCAGATTTGAGGATCTTATGTAAAATTGACCTATCTTAAGCATTTGGACTTTTTGGACTTTTATTCGCCCCAGTTATCACATGTTGATTTTGACCTCTTTGTTAAGATAGAGGAGCATTCTTCACAGTTTATCACGTTAAGTAATCTCTTCATGCATTTAGAGGTATTGACAAAGGCAATTACAGCCTTGTCGACCTGCACCAACTGAAACACAAGCCAATCGTCACCAGGACAGTGGAACAGTGATGCTGTTATTTAATCACATTGGAACGCTTTCAATATCCGCGGACAAAATGCATCCTTCTACGGCGTTGCGTGTGACAAAATGGCAGTTATATTCGTCTGGGAGATGGCAAAAAAGGTGGCGTGAGATGATATATGAGATTGACAACAAAAGTCTGTCGTAGTAGATTGAATATCTAGAGAATGACAACTATTAAGTCAATAAAAGATACTAACACCCTTGATTCCCCGATCGCACTCGCCTAACCCAGGAATTGAACCGAGTGCACCTTAATCGTTGTCATTCTCTAGATATTCGATGCTAGCGATGACCAGGACATCTTTTATAGCGCCTGTCTCACGGCGAGGGTAAAGAGGTGTCACAAATAATAAGATGGCGACGCTTCCTAACCTCTTCAACCTTTTTGGGGTTTGTCAACCCAACGAAGAATAAACTGTTGTACTCAATTATACCTCAAAAATATTCTTATTTTTGAGACTGGGAGTTGGAATTCCAATATGTGTGGATCGTTTCTTTGCAACCATAATGCTAGCTTTCTCCAGATTGGTAAGGAGACCCTTTGAATCACACCGTTGGGTGACATTCACAATTTCTTTGCCTATTTCGCAGTTTAAGTTACAGCGCATGTCACTGGTTATGGGAAGAACCACAATAATTTCATCGGCATGCTTAAGCATCTTTGATTCTGGATCATATCATCATATCATCATAGCAGTCGTATACCTAAACATCTTTAATTCTGGATCATAGTACTTCAAGGATCCGCCTTGCGAGGAGGAAAGTTAAGGAGACAGACATAAACCTTGCGGAACACCTGATACTACCTGCATCGGTGAGTCACTCCAGTCATCAACCAAAGCATATTCTGATATCGCCATTTTAGTTAGCTGATGTGCCATCGAATGAATTCGGAACGAAATTTGCTTCTGTCATGTTGTTGCAAGTGTGTCAATTGCTCATTGTCGGTCACAGTTGGTTGAGAATATTGCGCTACAAATAGAGTATAATACTTACCACAACTTGAAACTTTCCAGTGCTCCGTATATTCAATGATAACACCCTCAATCTTCCCGTTCTACCAAATCTTGCAGTTGGAAAAATTAGCAACTTGTTAGATAGCGAAGGTTCTTGATAATGAACTACTTTCTTTGGTATTGGTGTATTTCCAAATCGCAGAATTTCGGGATCTAAAGAAAAAAATTTAAAGAATGTTCATTTATCTCGTTAATAATTTTCTCATAGATAATTTCATGGTGTTCCTCTATTTCTAGTATCGTGCATCGTGCAAGCAAGATGTAAAAATGCCTTGTACACCTCATTGGGTGTAAAGCGTGTTCTTCAATCTACACCTGATCCTAATTTTTTTCTTATAATTAATGAGATCATTTCTCAGCAATTTTCGAAAAATGTGCACTTATGCTCTTTCCTTCCCTGCTTCTCACTCTTTTTTACAAGCAGTTCGAGAACTTAGTTCTTTACGCTGGTTAACCAATGAAAATGCGTAATCTGAACTAATTTCTTGACGATGTCAGTGTGCCTTAATTTTCGTACACTGGATAACTTAACCACAGGGAAACATCCAAACTTTCGGGAAATAATATCACAGATTTCAACCTAAACTTTACCTAGTGTAGGTTGAACCGGCGTCCATTGGGATAAACGTAAAGAAAATGGTTACTGATTTTAATGCAGTTGGGTAGACCATAAGTGTCTGAGAAAGGAACCAAGCGTTTGCTGAACTTTATCGGTTGACTGGCCCAAATCATCAACTTAAAGAGCCCTCTAGTCGCAAAAGCAAAAAAATTCGTCGAAGAATGACTTCTGTGAACATGCAAGAGTGAAGCAATGCGCTCCGATATGCATGCAGCAGCATTATTTGCTAAAACATAGTAGGTCTACGTCCTCCAGGACGAGCTTCTGCAGGAAGCTTATTTACACGAATTATGCATCAAAGGTATATTAAAATAAGGTACATTACGAAAATATGTATCAAGGTGGAGGTTTTCCTCAGTGTAGAGATTTGTTAGTCGTGATAGAGTTAGATAAGGTTCTCTGCTAAAAAAAGTCATCCACGACTAGAAAATATCAAGTCACATGTAAAGCATGTTTCCATAGAGCTATTACAATGTACGCGTTTGTTATGTCAAATACAGCAAACAAAATCTTATTCATGGCAAAAAATAGATACTCACTGGGTATATTTGTGAAAGTGTACTCTTTATATTCCACCGTCACAACAGCAGTTGAATTTGTCCCATCGCCCATTTGGATAACAAAGGAAGAGTCTGTGTCATATTCGATTGGGCCTTTTGTTACGGCAGCTAAGCTTACATTGCCAACTTCAGTTATAGGACCATAAATATGTGGTGTTTCGATGTGCAGTGACACAGATGTTTGAGATCTGGTAACTAAAGTTGCCGATATCACTGATGACCCTAAAAATAAAAAAGAGTTTCATTATCGTTCTGATTAAACTTTCAGCAAGACTGCAATACTTACAAAAGAACAGCATAATCAATAGAAATGTAACTGATTCAAATCAAGGTAAAATGAAAAGGGTTGGGAAATAATGTTAGTTGTAAATGAGATATCGCATTTTATTAATAAAACTCAATGCATTTTAATTGTAGGGTAGGATGGGGTGAATTGGCCAAACTAAGTTGTCACATTTGTTGTCGATTTGCCATCAAAATATGTCGTTTACGTCATCAAAGTTGCCAGTCAAATCACATCAGAAGCATCGCTCTTGCTTTCCATGATATCACATTCACCTGACTGTACATAGCTGAGTGCAAGTGTGGTTTCCGCGCGCGCGTGAACAATGCAATCAGTGGTTTCACTTCGACCGCGAGTGGCCTGGCCCCAAAGGTTGCCAGACTTAAACCCCTACTATTACTTCCTTTGGGGATATTTGAAATTCCTTGTTTATCGACGTGAACCATCGACTATCGAACAATTGAAACAAATCATTGTTGATGAAGTCACTAATTTGCCACAGGAATTGCTGCGGAAATCGGTCGTGTCCATTTTGGACCGTTGTATGGCAGTCTTGAGTGTCAACGGTGAGCACATTGAGCGATGACTCATCACACCTGCATTCTTCTTAGTTTAAAGTTTTTCTGCTATTAATATAATATTCTTCTAATCTTATGAGTTCTCAAAAAAAACAAAGAATGAGTGCTTATAAACTTAGCAGTGTTGGAATTAAAGGGTACGTGAATAAAATGCAAGTTACTTTGAATTCAACAAAAAAGGTATTCCTCAAAAGCAATCAGTATACGATACGAATTACAAAACCCCATGGTATTCTGCATCTTTTGGTGTATTGCATCGTTGACATAGTAGAAACTTAAATAATTCGAGACAATTTAAAGCTTGCGTGACTTTATAACCAACCTGTAGTTATACACCCTGGTCTGGTGACGGTCAGTCAATGGAAACGTACATGTATATAGCATCTTTCTTCCCCAGCTTTTCATTCCTGTCTCTCGAACAGCTGGAATACGCCCGTTTCCCAGATCAAAAAACACGTACGTTATATTTCCTTTCAGCAATGATAGTGTTCTACTCTTCTTTTCTGTGGCTTAAATTTAATTCTACACCATCCAACAGGTTCACGCGACATGTTGAGAATATCTGAGACACGCCTGGAATAATTTTCTATGACCGTCAGATCGTCCATGAAAGCCTATATCAATTCCTTTTCTAGCCGACATAAACTAATCACGCCGTCATTGGTGCTGAAACGGATACGGAATGTATCGAAATAACTGGTGACACATTCGCTTAGCTTTTGAGGCACGTGAAAAATTCAAGGGCAAGCTGAATGATTCCATGAGGCACAGATCCATAGGCGTTGACCAAATCTAACCAGACGGCATGGATATCTTTACCCTTAAGCTTCGCCTGCCTCGACCGATTCCATATTGTTGAGACGCATTCCAAACAACCAGGAAAACATGGGACACCAGCTTTTTGAATGCTCGTAATGACAAAACCGATCGCGAGCAGGAACTTAGTAAAACGCCTCGCCATCACACTGAAGAATACGTCTCCATCGGTCGAAATTGACCTAGAGTAGTTGCATTGTTCTCCTTAGGTATACCATCTGCCAGAGACCAAGATTTGGGCATCTCTCCAGACTCACAAACTTTTGCTACTGTTTTCCATAAGCACTTTGTTCATTTGTTCACAACTTGCGCACAGTTTTTTAGACTGTGTACGCATACGCAAAGCCGTTTGGCCCACCAGCTGACTTAGTTCTCGCTTTGTGAATCACCGCTTCAACTTCCACAAGCTTGGCCCTTGATGTATCAAAATTTGCAGATGAAATTGATAGGCTGTCAAGGGAATTCCGGTTCGGATCAGAATAAGTGTTCTACAACACATTTCCTCTAATTCTTCCTCTCTAATGATGAGTGCACCACTCGCCTTCTCTTGGAGGGTTTATCTTGTAAACCGGTCCTCTATGAAGCGCTTCCTTTCTTCCTTGCATTGGCCTTCTTAGTCCTTTTCCTTTCGGCTTTCGCCAACTTCGATATTGCGGCATCATTTTCTTGCAAGAGATCATCTACTTCAGCTGCTTCCGCCTAACTGTATAATCTTTTGAGACATCGAAGTCTACTAACTTCTTGCCTTAGCTCCTCAATCCGTCGCCGCCGCCTGTTGTGACTGATTTTTTCTGGTCCTTCTTCACTGCCTGATTGACGTGTATCCTTCTTGCTGAACATCATAATGCCATAATCACTTATCATTGCCGCGAATTTCTCAGCTCTCTCACATGCATTTCCTCTAAGCGTGTCGAATGCGTGCGACAAGTGTTCGTCCATTGCTTTCCATGCCGAGTTCCTTGACTTCAGCCACTGCACGAAAATGCGTTCAGGTAGAACCACAACAACGGTTCTGCCAGGACACTTCGGTTGTGTACCGGGTCCTGGGATACTGACTTCTAACCAGCTGACGTTGAACGCTGTATTTCAGCGCTCTGACCACATCTTCTTTTTCCTTGGTGCATTCTTACTCCTTTCCACGACGCGCATTGCCTTCCACATCCACTACACTTTGATTGGTCTCCAGATGTCCAGTAGACCGTGTAAACCGTGCCAGACTCCAGAAAATCGTATCCAAATTCACTCATGTGTCCGTTCCTACTCGCATCATTCTCAGTAAGTCATTGCTTTACATCCGCTTGTGGTCTGCCGACTTAAACATACCAGCAGATGAGCCGGGGTTACTTGTAGGTCTGGGGCTGCCAAACTTAAGGCAGGCGCTACCCCCAAAAGGCACACCTTCACGGCTATGAGGAGTTGTTACAACTGATGTGCATTTATCTCTGTTGCAATACTGATCAAAAATTATTTATGATTAAAAAATGTTTATAGATATTTATTAAATTTGCAATTTAAAAACATATCACGGACTTCTACATATATACATATATTGCTGTCCGTAAGTAGTATATAGTGTGACATCCGGCGCGACGCTTCGCTTCGCTTCGCTTGCGCCGGATGTCACACTTTTGCGGGTTTTTTCAAAAAAATCAAAATTTCAAAAATTTCAAAAATTTAGGTAGACTTCAAATTTCACGTGGCCGAAGGCCGAAGGGCGAAAATTTAAGCGTTTTTAAAAATACCCAATTTTTCAAATTTTTCAAAATCTCAAAATTTGAGAATTACAATTTTTACTCCCAAAATCATGACCGTTCCAGGACACCGAAAAAATCAGAAAAGTTAAGAATCTCAAATTTGAGAATTACAATTTTCACCCTTAAAATCATGACCGTTCCAGGACACCGAAAAAAATCAGAAAAGTTAAGAATCTCAAATTCATGAATTTTATCCATCTTTCAGGTTTTTAAAATATATCATGTGACTAATAATATTTCTTTAAAAATGGAAGAAACAAAAGTGGAAGGAACTTCAGAAATGGAAGGAACCTCAAGAATATATCCTTCATTATCATATGAACGTAGTTCTACTTTAATGGACATTGAAAAGATTAACATTGAAAAAATGAACATTGAAAAACACAAAGATAGAGTACGCTATATGAAAGATAAGGAATCTCAATTATTATTAAGATTAGAGCATTATAAAAAATTAAGAAAGAGATGCACCAAAGTTAAGAATGTAACACAAGGAATTGGCATATTCTTAACAATAAGTTTAGGTGCTTTAACAATTGTCATTTCATCTGGCGTTCTTACAATTCCTGTTGTTGCTACAGCTTTAACAGGTACGGGTGTTTTTGCAACTTCACTTGTTACAATGTTAGATAAATCTTTAATAACTAAGAAACGAAAATCATTAAAAACTAAGCATTTACATATTAAAGAAGTTTATGACAAATTACACCACTACTTTCAAAGAGTATGTGATGATAATGTTATTACGTTAGATGAGATTGAAAAATTTGATCAAATAGCTAATGAAGTAAATCAAACCTTTCAATTACAGTCCGAAAAAGTTGATGATAAGAATAGACAGGATGGCAAAATTTCTAGTGATGGTAAAATTTCTAATGAAGAAAACGACAAATTTTTTTTAGAAGAACTAAAAACTTTAAGCGAAAATTTAAGCAAAACTTTATTAAACAAAACTTTATTAAACAAAACTTAAAACGAGAAAACTTTAAACGAAAAGATGTCAAGCAACAAAGCAATAAAGAAATAATTTGTTCATTAAAATGTTTTTGTTGTATTCCAATGTTACCACAAAATTCAAATATTATATTTTAAAAATGGATAAAATTAGAGCTGATAATTTTAAAAGAATAAAACAATTAGAAGAGTTAATAAAACAAAGAAATATTATGAAAGAAAATCATCTTCAACATAGAATGATAAAAGCTGGTATTCAATCTGATATGTTTGAAAAAATGCAGCAAACCGAGCAAGTAAAAACTGATTTTGAAAAAACTATGAAACCGTTTAAAACTCTTGAAAAAGAAAGTACAAATAATGATAAACAAATTGATATAACAGATCCAGAGCACAAAACTATATTAGATGACTATGGATTACTAGAATCAAACATTAATAAGAAATTACCAAAATCTATGCAATTTGAACATTCTATTTCATTTATAGATGGAAAAACAATACCTAGATTTTATCTCGGACAAAAAGAAATATTTCCACAACCTTTTCGAGGTTTAATTTTTTCACCAGATAAATCTCCTTTTAATTTAGATAGAAATTTTGTTAATCTTTTAAGAGGAGCAGATTTAAAGAATTATGCTGTAGAAGATCTCATAAAATATAAAGCTATGTTAGACAGAGTTGGTGCAGTAAAATCTCTTAGACGTTATAAACAATTAGAAAATTTATTATCAACGGGGGTTAAAGTAGGAAAAGGTTTATCTGAAAAACAGAAAACAGAAACAACCATATTTTTACCAGATGATCCACAAGAATTACTAAATAGATTAAATATTTTAATATCTGCAATAAAAGAAGGACATAATTCTAGTTTCAATGAAATTCATGCTATATTGAAAAGACTGTTAGAAAAGAAGATTCTAAATGAAGAGGATTATAAAAGTGTAACGAACCGAATGTTCTAGGCCTTCGCCCGTAGCTGAAATATGTTGTTGTTTTTAATTTTTTATAAAAAAAATATTTCATAAAAAAATATTTATTTAAAATTTTAACTAAAAAATGTGTTCAGCAGATTTAGACAAAATTAATAATCATTTAGAAAATTTGACAGAGATTTTGGGTTCATCAAAATTTAGTACGACGTTAAAAATTATAACAACTACTTCATCACACACTTGTAATTTAGAACCCATTCTACATTTGGAACAAAATAAAAATTATCAAATTGCATTGACTAGTTTCTCTACATTTAACACTATTCAAAACGTTATCAAAGATGTGAATGATCAATTTAGATATTCTACTGATAAAGGCGAAACGTGGAAAGTACTAACTTTTCTTCCTGGTTCTTACGAAGTTGAATCAATATCAAATGAAATTAAGAGACATTTAGGTATACCATTTAAAGATAAGAAACAATTACATTTTGCAGTTGAAACGGCAGTTAATAAATTTTCTCTTACTTTAGACGAAAATCATCAAGTTGATTTTAATCATGATAGATCATTGTCAAAGCTATTAGGATTTAATAAACAAACCTATAGTCAAGGTTATCATTTAGGTGAGAAGATTCCAAAAATAACTGAAATAAATTCAATTGTTGTACATTGTGACATTATTGAAGGAGGATATATAAATGGTAAATTGTCAAATTTAATATTCAGTTTTCCAGCTTTTACTGTACCCATTGGTTATAGATTAAATGTATTTCCCCAAACATTAATATATTTCCCTATTACAAGAAAAACTATTAACAACATTAACATTAGAATCACTGATGAGAAAGGACAAGAAATAAATTTTGGAGGTGAAGAGATTATGATAGATCTTTTTGTTCGGGATGTATAAACTCCTACGCGAAGCTAGAGAAGTACAATTTTCTTCTTCTTTTAAAAAAAAATAAATTAGAAAATAAAAATAAAATTTGTTATTGAAAAATGAGTGAAGTGCCCCAATTAAATAAAAAAAACTCAAATTTAATCATCATCCAAATTTATCTAATAAAGTTTTGTCAGTTATTTGTGGAAGATCAGGTTGTGGAAAAACATATCTAATATTTAAAATTTTAACGACTCCAAATTTTTTGGATTATAACAATCTTATAATTTATACAACAACGGCAGAACAACCCGTCTATCAATTTTTAAAATATGGATTTGAAAATAATCTTAAAAAAACAGCAATTGCTTCATTATTCAAAGAATATGAAAAACCTGAAGATGAAGAAGAAATAAGTTCGTGGTGTGAAGAAGCAACAAAAAATAATCAGTTAGTAGAATCTAATAAAAATAACCATATAAAGATACAATTAATAGATGATAGTGGTAATATGCAAGATCCTAGTAAACTAGATAAAACAATGAAACATTGTGTAATTTTTGATGATTGTGTTAATGATAGAAATCAGTCAGTTCAGAGAAATTATTTCACAAGAGGTAGACATAATAACTGTAGTGTTTTTTATTTAACACAAAGTATGTATTCATTAGACGGAAGTGTTATTAGAAAGAATGCAAATATATTTATACTATTTGAAATAAATGCAAGAAACTTAAGTGATTTGTGAAGAGATTTATGCGTAAGAAATAAAGATGAATTTAAACAATCGTGTAACAATGCTTGGTCAAAAGATTATGGCTTCATTACAATTAATATTGATAAAAAAATTCATGATAGAGTTATCGAACAATTGTTCTCTGACTGAAAGTCGATAGAAAATATTTTCGCGGAGTGACCGAATAATTTTTTCTTATAAATTTTTTGTTAATAAAAAAAATATGTTGGATGCTTATAAGATAGAGCATGTACCAGTTTTAAAAGATTATCGTCATCCTACAAATCCTGTAAATTCGAAGAAAGAAGTTAGATTTTATTATCATCATAAATACGTAGCGCTCGTTACAGATTATAAAACAAAACATGGTATTAAACCGTGTGTTAAAACAAAAGACTTTCCACTTTGTTTAAGAAGTTTCCGAGTATTTTTGGCGTATAATAATTTATGGTGGTTGGTTAAGAAAGAACATTTAACAACACATGAATTAGAAACATTACATCAATTACATATTCCTGTGTATATGTAAAAACGGAACCGAGGTTCTATGTAAAAATTCATTTTTTCTTTTAAAAAATATGAATCGTGAAATGTCTCTCGGACAAACGTCTAGGATTGATGAATTAATCAAGAAACAAATTGCTGAGTCTGATGCGCAAATTAAACATAGTAAACGTATTAAAAAACAGAAACGTACTAGGCGTAGTATTAGACGCAATATTAAAAAACAGAAAAGTGGAAAAAAAGAAATATTAGAAACTCCTATTACTGATATCTTTTTCGATGATAGAATTAAGGATGAACTTGGTGATGATTTATGTAATTTATTTAATCCAAATGAAATTAAATATGAAAATGTATCTTTTATTAATGTAGTAAATGATATGAGGAAACTTTTAGCAAATGGTAAAATTATTAATTTACTTGGAAAAGTTGTTAAAGATCAGGAAAATATAATTCAAAATTTTTACGTAACCTTCTATAATAAAAATTCATTTGAAATATGGTTTTCGAATCTGGATGAGAAATCCGATGCTAACGAATGGATTTTTACAGGTAACATTAAATATGAAGATTTTGGAATGAAGTTAGTACAAAGATCGCATAGAGGGGCAGGGATTAATATGAAATATAGAATCAAAGAATATTTCGGTGAATATTGTTATATTCCTTCTGAAGATTTTTGTTTTATTAAATGTTATAATGTTTTACGAGGTTTTAATGAAGAACAAGGAGAAATGATGAAAGAAATGTTTAATAATTTTTTATATAAAGAGAAAGCCACATCTAGAACAGGAGTAATGTCAAACTGCAAATTTTCTCAATTCAATAAATATTTTGGAGAATGTGTTCAATATTATAGTCCTGCTAATCGTCATTTAAATCCTAGAGGAATTGAAACGTTTCATAATTATGTTTATTACAATTATTTTCACGCAGGTTCAACAATTGGTCACTACTGTTTAATCAATAAATCTCATAAATTAAAAGCTATTAGAGAAATTGAAAATAATTTCAAACCCATATATAAAACAGTTACTGATGAAAATCTAACAACGCGTCCATATAAAATCATAACAAAGAAAAAAATTGACTATAGTTCAACATATATTTGGGATCTCGAAACTTTTCCCGATCCCAACTGTTCAATAGCTCATCCTATTCCTTACGCTGTAGGAGCTATTAATTTGAATAAATTTATATGTTGTTTACCGAAACAAAGATTGAAAGAATTAGAAACACATTTGTTAAGTGATATGATTAAAATTAAACGATCAAAAGATGAAGATGAAATTAAAAAACTTAAAAAACAGATTAATGAGTATAATAATTTAACTGAATTAGAATTTAATAAACTTCAAAATTGTGTGAAAATATTTACGAGAACTGAGGATGGTGAATGTCCAATCAGGGGAAACCCAGAAGACGTATGTCCGATCCATCAATTTTTTAAAACTCTTGGAAAATTTAATTATTCGAGAGTAACTTTAATAGCTCACAATTCATCAGGTTTTGATTCCTACTTTCCGATAAAAGCTAATTTTAAATTATCTAAACCGCCTCTTAAAACTTCAAGAGGAATATTGACTGCTTCATTACAAAATCCTTATACAACTGAATGTGTTAGTAGATACATTCAAAAATCTTTTAGATTTAAAAACAATATGAAAAAAGATTCACCTTCAGGTAAATTAGCACTTCAAACTATTATAATGAAATGTAGTTATCAACATGTAAAAACAAGTCTTTCTAAATGGTGTGAGAATTTTAAAATTCCTACGAATGTGTGCAAATTAAATTATGAAATTGGAGACATAACACATGAAAATTATAAAGAAAAAGAAAATGAATGGAGACCATATTTGGTTAACGATATTCTTTCCTTAGCTTTTTGTATCTACAAATATAATAATGTTATGCGAGATTTAGTTGGTGAAGATATAACTACTAATTTACCATCCTCTGCTTTAACATTTAACGGTTGGATGAAAAGCGTACAAAATGACAATATAAATATTCATTCTCATATAGATTTATGGGCTAGAAATTATATTAGAAAATCTGTTAAAGGTGGAAGAGTTTCAGCAAATATAAGAAAATACATATCGCCATTTTGTAGCATCTTGTTACCAATATTAAAACAGTATTTACCTGGTCGCTGCGCTGGGGGGACTTTGTCCCTTGGTCGCTACGCTGGTGGGGCTTTGTCCCCTGGAAGTAATTTAATAGATTTAATGAAACAGTATCGAGATTTAGGAGATAAAACTGAAATTTGTAAGAAAATTTCAAATCAACTACTTGAACAAAAAAATGAATTTCTAATGGCTTTTGATGCAACATCTTTATATCCATCAGCTATGTATGATGAAAATTCAGAATACCCTAAAGCTGAATCAGCTAGAAAATTTCGTCAAGAAGAAGAGCGGGAAATAGTATATAAATTTAATACACAAACATTTAGACCTAAAACTGGAATATTCTCTGTTGTGTTTCAATATGCGAATGATATGTTTTTCCAACCAGTTCCTATAAAAGATAAAGTTAAAAATCAAAATAATAATTCTCATGTAAAAGTAATCAGGTTTAGAAATGGTATATGTTATGATGTATTAACTTCTATAGACATACAAGAAATTGTTAGATGTGGGGGAAAAATCTTACATATTACTGATGGTATAATTTATGAAAACAATTATCAAGTTTCACCATTTTGAAATTATATTGAAAAACTTTTTAATTTGAGAAAAAGATATAAAACAGAAGGAAATACTGTAGGTGATGAGTTAATTAAATTATTGATGAATTCGCTATATGGCAAAACTGTGCAAAAAGATATAACCACTAAATATCATTTATGGAATGAGAATACATTGAGAAAAAATTTCACTCAAGAAGTAAAAGATTATGAAAAATTAAATGATGAACAATATTTAGCGAAAGTAGAAATGGAAGATGATGAATTTCTCAAAACTAATATTGTAAAAGATGGGAAGACGTCATTCATGCCATCACACTTAGGTTCTTTCATTCTTTCTCACTCTAGAAGAATCATGAATAACTTTATTTTAGAAATTAATGGTTTCAAAGAAAAATACATTCATTATACAGATACTGATTCAATATATATTTCCAATGAGCTCTTTAATAAATTAGACGCTGCTGGATATGTTGGAGGAGAATTGTGTCAAGGGGAAAATGATTATGGAAATGGTGGAATTATTTTTGCAATGTTTATTGCACCTAAAGTAAAATACTGTATTACTGTAGATGAGCAAGGGAGACTTAGTGAAAAGAAAACATTCAAAGGATATTCACAAGATAAAGTAAAAGTAGAAGATTTTCTAAAATTATATTCGGGGAAAACATTATCGACTACAGTTAATAAACCATGGAAAAGATCTTTAGAAACTGGAATTAGTATTCCTGATAAAAATAATAATACTGAAGAAAAAAAATTTTCTGGTCAAATAAATATTCTTAAACGTCAAGCACCTGATGAAAATGAAATTATGTTACCTTATAATGGAGAAGATATTCAAGCTGAAATATTTCAAACAATCATCTGTGAGAGTAATTTAAGTGATGATGATGACACGTGGGAATAATAATTTTTTTATAACATCTAAAAAAAAAATTTTATAACATCTAAAAACTTATTACATCTAAAAATTTTATTACATCTAAAAACTTATTACATCTAAAAAATTTATTACATATGAAAATATATTTATCGAATATTTTGGTATTTTCTATTAAGCTTTATCATATAACGTTTTATCAAAAGATAATTTAAATTTATTTTCACTAACTATTGATTTTTCATCATCAATTGATTCTTCATCATCATCATCAATTGATTCATCATCATCATAAATTGATTCTTCAACATCATAAATTACACTTTTTGGGATTGGATGCCATTTCCTGATAGGATACCATTCCCTGATTGGAATATCTAATTCCAAATTACATTTTTATTTGATAATAATATAATAGAGAAAAATATTGGTCTTTGATCTCTTTTGGAAAATTTAATAACACCACTATAATCTGAATCACTTTTAGTTTTTATTAAAGATGATAAAATTTTAAATTGATTAGATGTAAATCCTAATTTAAATTTTGTAGACCCGACACATAGTTGTCTAACAGTATCTTCAACTATACCATCATTATTATTTTCAATTGTAAGAAAATGAAATTTAGATAAATTTTTATAATTACTAATGTTTTTATAATCTTTTTTACCATTTACACCATTTTCAGATGTTTCTGAATCATCATATATATTATCATCATCTATATTATCATCATCTATATTATTATCATTATTATCATAAGATTCTTTAAGCTCGGGCAAAGCCCTAGAACCTTTCGGTTCGTTTATTATGATTATGGTCATTGTTAATAGTATAAGGTGTTGTCCACATATAAATTTTCTCTTGTTGAGCTAAGATTTTAATAAATTAATATTTAAGTTGGAATATAATCCTATATACATATCATCATCATATCTTTGGGGCATTTCTAATGTTTCTTGTTTCTAAATTGTGTCTCTATAATAAACTTGACATAATAATTCTTCGTTATGCTTTTTACTCTCTATATGAATGTTATATTGATTTTGTTCATCAACAAATAATCTTATTTTTTCTTTGGAAAAAGAATTTAATTTTTTAACTAATTCTTTAATATTGATATAATTAATAATTTTAGTTTCTATCCAATCAGTATTACTAATCGGCAAAACTGCTCTAATAAATCCATAAACATTATTATGACCTATTATAACCATATTTTCTTTATTTAATTCAACATAAGCTACATCATTATATTTACTTACAATATCCATAAATTTAATAAATGGATCCCCCGGAAATAAACAATAATTAGTTTCTATAGAAGGTAAACATTTAGTCTGTTCTCTAAATATTTCGGCTTGTAATTGAAATAAAATATTAACATCTATACATGGATTATTATTATCAAAACATTTATTTTCAAATCCCGTTGATCTCGTCGAATAAGAAGAACAGGATGATGCGGTCGAATATAATTTTTTTAAATTTGCTTTATCCATTTTTTTATTTTTATTAGAAAAAATTTTATTTTTTTATTTTTATTAGAAAAAATTTTATTGTTTTATTGTTTTAAAAATGATGTTACCAAATGTTGGTGGAGGTGCATATATCCCGAATAATCGTGAATTAGAAATAGAGATAGAAAATTATATCATGAAAACTGGAGACGTTTTATCTGGTCCATTGCATCTTTCTATTCTTCCGCAACAAAATACAGAGTTAACAAATAAACAATATGTTGATACACAAATCAATGATTTAAAAGAAAAATATATAAACGATGTTTTGGTTCCACTGATGAATGAATTAAAGTTGCTTAAACTTAATGACAAATCATTAAACGAAAAACTATTAAAACTTGATAAAAAGGATAGAGATCTAGAAGCAGATATAGCAAAACTTTTTAAAAAGATTTCTGAACAATCAAAAATTTTAATATTACTTTCTATAAAGTTAAAATCTGCAGTCATTAAAAATAAACATCAGATAAAAATGTTAAAAGAACAATTAGAAGATGAAATAGAAAATCTACCTGAAAGAATTAAAAAAAATTTAAAGCAGTTACAAACTACATTCCAAAAAAGTGTTGATGAATTGAGTTCTAAAATTACTCAACAAATGAAAAAGATGAATAGAATAATAAATGAAGTAAACTCACTTAATCAAAGAGTTGATAAAATGAAAACTCTTAAAATCAATTTAGAAAATGAATTAAAGAAAAATTTACAAGAAAACTCTAAAGAAAATAAAGAACAGTTAGATGCTATTAAAAGACAATTAGATGTTCTTAAAATTAAGTTAAATGCACTTAAAACGGCGTTGAAGATGAATCAGGAGAAAATGCAAGTTAATAGAAAAGAAATTAAAGTACATCACACGCTACTTGACGCAATAGATAAAGTGCAACAGTCAATTAATAAAGTTATCTCGAAGTTGTTGTCCATTCACAAACGTAAATCTTAATCGGAGCGAAGCTCCTCGAGGCTTTAGCCGAACGTAGATATTTTTCCCAAAAAGTCAAATTTAATCCTAAAAAATGCCTATAATTTATAAACACAATCTTAAACAATTTGCTTCAAATCAAAGAATTGCTCATGAACCACGTATGAATCCTGTTTATCATTATGATAATAGAGAAACAGTCGGAACAGAAAAGTTCCTAGGCACCGCAGGTGCCGTTCACACGGAAGGAGCTGGGATCTTCTCTGGTATTGGAAGTATCGTTAACTTAATTAAAAATAATAAAGATTTGATTACATCTGCTGCAAAAGGAGCAGCTGCTATAGGTAGTACAGCTAGCGCAATATCAAATGCTGTTAAGTCTCAAAACGAATTAAAACAACTAGAAGCTATTCGTAAACTTAGGAATGATTCTGAAGAACTAAAAAATTTAAAAAAACTTTCAGATGAAACAAAAAATAAAATTGCTAACATAGCTGTGGATTCTGATAGTAAATATAATGAAAAAACAATTGAAGAAATAAGAGGTAATGGTATTAATAGCAACCTTCGGTTTAACCAGCAAAGCTGTAGCGGAGCTAGTCTAGCAAAATTCTAAAATTATGTTTTTTAGTAAAATTATTTTAGTAAAATTTTTTTAGCAAAATTCAAAAATTATATTTTAGTAAAATTTTTTAGTAATTTTTTTAGTAAAAACTTTTTAGTAATTTTTTTAGTAAAAATTTTTTCTGTCTGTGAGAAAAACAAAAAGTCAAATTATTTTTTATAAAAATGTCTTCGCTTATCGAAAATAAATTTAGATTAGACGATCCTCCGTTCGTCAGTAATAATCAAAAAAAGAATGACTATATAAGAATTGCTATGAATCCCGGATCTTCCAGTAGAGTGAATACTGGAGGTGATTTAATTTTTGAAGTTGATAATCAGCAGAGTTATATATATCTACCTGATTCATTTTTACACTGTGAATATTCTTTGTATAGTGATGCCAATTTTACAACACCATTACCAGATACCGATAATATTGCATTAGAGAATAATTTTTTTCCAAGATTATTTACACAAATGCGTTTAGATGTTGCAACTCAAAATATAGAAACAATAAGTGATTCTCCAGGTGTAATTGATACAATGATTCGATTTGTGACAATTGGTGAAAATAATAAAAAGCATGAAATCGAAGGTTGGTTTCCTGATACTAATGATGGTATAATTGTTGATGATTTAACTCACGCTGGAACAGATGCAGCAGGAATTGCGAAAGATGTAGAAAATATTGCAAAACATTTAAATAAAACAAATAATGATGCATATAAAGAAAGACGTGAATTTAACAAGAAAAGTAAACAGACAGTTAATTGGTCATTGTCTCCATTATTCGGATATTTAGATTATGATAAAATATCATATCAATTAAAATTTAAATTAATAATTCATCGTACAGCAAATAATGAATTAATCTTTTTTGGTAAGATTGGAAAAAAAGCATATTTAAAAATTGATAGACTTGAATGGTGGATTAAGCATATTACTCCTAGTTTAGAGGTCGAAACAGCTATTGCAAAAAGATTAAATACTAACAAACCAATTCCAGTAAATTTTCTAAAGAGAACTGCTAGTTCAGTAACTTTTTCCGAACAAAGATTTAACTGGCATTTTACTAGAACTGCGAATACTCCAAGATATTTATTACTAACTTTTCAAAGAAATAATTCTCCAAGTTTTGATAAGAACAATAATCTCTTCCATATTAATACAATTCGAAGTTTACAAGTTTCATTAAATCAAACCCGTTATCCAATCGATCCATTAAGATTCGATGATACCAATAATCAATTTATGGAAGGATATGATTCTTATCGAAATCTTTGTATAGAATTTGGAGTTGAACCACAATTAACTCCTGGAGATTGGAGACATTTATATCCTGTTTTCTGTTTCGATTTAAGTGCACAATCTGAAGATATTATCAAGACTGGTTGTGATGTAACAATTAATATTGAAAAGAAAGATTCCACAACTTCATTGATGGCTTATGGTTTATTGCTAGAAGATGTAAAATATTCTATTAAAGTTCTTAATGGGAAGATGGCTAGGATAGGCTAAAGCCAGAGGAGCTTCGCTCCGATAAATTAATTTAATTTTTTTTCATAACTAGAATAGATTAAAAAATTCTTAACTAAAAATTTTTCATAACTAGAATAGATTGAAAATTTTTCGTAACTAAAATTTTTTTATTAAAAATGTCGCAACCGAAAAGTAATAATAATAAAACTGTTGAATTAAAATTACGTAATATTGTTGAAAAAAATACCCCTAAAACTATTACGATTAACAAAAAAAAGTATTACATAAGTAAATCAATGATAGAGAATATTCAATTACAAGAAGAAAAGAATGGCGGGATTCTCCCATTAATTCCCCTAATAATAGGTGGCATAGCAGCTGCAGGAAGTGTTGCAGGTGGGACAGCTGGTATTGTCCAAGCAGTAAATAAAAATAAATCAGAGAAGGCAGCATTAGAAGAACAAAAACGACATAATAGAGAGTTAGAGAAAGTTGCTAGGGGCGAAGGAATAGTAGATAATTTTATTAGTAAATTAAAATTAGTTGATGAAGGAAAACGTGTTCTCAAAAATATTCTCCACAATGTTGATGATTTAATTGAAATTAAAGAAACTAAAGATGGTTCTGGAATATATCTAAGTCCTAGTATGATTCGGTAATAACCTCAGGACCTTTGGTCCGATCGGCTAAAGCCTCTGAACTAAGCTCTGTCGGCTAAAGCCTCAGGACCTTTGGTCCAATCGGCTAAAGCCTCTGAACTAAGCTCTGTCGGCTAAAGCCATAGGGCCATAAGACTAAGCCATTACCTTTGGTCCATAAGGTAAAACATTTATTTTATCTTTTAAATTTTTTTTATCTTTTAAAATGAATTCTACAAATTCTGAAAATTTAATTAAATTAAAAATTTCTAATTTAGATTTATTGAATTATCTCTTAAACAAAAATAAAAACTCAAATTGTCAGCATATTGGAGGTGACAAGAACAAAGTTCCATACCACTTCGGTGGTGACATACAAAAAACATTAGAAAACTTTCCTGGATTTATTTGGAGTAAATATTCGAAAGAAAAACATCTTCCTGGTCATTCATATACCGGCCCAGGAACTCGATTAGATATAAGACTAGATGAGAATAATAATCCGAAACCAGGTGAAGAGCCAATAAATAGAGTAGATGCCGCCGCGTATAGTTATGATTTAGCTTATCGAAATCATGATCTAAGTTCTCGATATGCAGCTGATAAGAAGATGATTCAAGAATTAGATAGTATTCAAAATCCTACATTTAGAGAAAAAATTGAAAGAATGTTTGTTAAGAAAGCTTTACAAGCTAAAATATTATTCGGCCAGGGTTTAAATGAAACGACAGCAAAGCTGTCTGAGAGCAACGCTCGAACTAATAACTCTGAGAGCAACGCTCGAACCTGCGCGTCTGAAATTCATAAAGAATACAGAAAGCCGAAATATCTATTGAAAGTAAAAGTATTTAATAAAGATGATATTTGGAGTGCTGATCTTATTCATATGCCGAATGAAAGGGACTACAAATACGCATTGACCGTTATAGATTTATATACACGATACGCTTGGGTAAAGCCTTTAAAAACAAAAGTGGTCTATCAGTTAAATATGCGTTTGAAGAAATCTTTAAAGAAAGTAAGAGAAAGCCAAAAAAATTGTTTGTTGATAAAGGGTCGGAATTTTATAACCGAAACGTTCAGCCACTATTTGAAACTGTTTATTCAACTGAAAATGCAGGGAAGGCCGTAGTGATAGAAAGATTCAATCGGACGTTAAAAAATAAATTATTCAAGAAATTTACTGAGCAAAGAAATCAGAAATGGTTGAAGATATTACCAGGAATTGTAGAAGAGTACAATAATAAAGTTCATTCTGGTATTGAAGAAACTCCAAAGAATGCTTCTGTCGACCCTGATTTGATAAGAAAAAAAATATTCGAGAATAATAATTTGAATGAGAGTAATCCGAATTTGCAGAAACTTAAGCCGAAATTTAAGATTGGAGATAGAGTTAGAATATTTAAGTATAAGAATAAATTTGAAAAAGGCTTCGTCGGATACTGGACTAAAGAAATATTTGAAGTTTCTAAAATAAATCAAAGTTATCTGATTACTTACGAAATCAAAGATTTAGATGATGAAGATATCAGAGGCCGCTTTTATCAAAATGAATTACAACGAACTGATTTTTAATTATCATTATTTATTATTGGAACTATCGTTTCGGGAATGAAATTCCCTTATTAGGCGTAGCCATAGAACCTACGGTTCGTTCAATTCTAACATAATATCAAGAAATGGCACTCCTTCTTGCAATTTAAATAAAACATAAAGACATAATTGACCACAATAAGTTGTTCCCGGTTTTTGAATTTGAAATGTATTATAAATTCCATTGCCAAGTATTTCTCTTACTTCATTCGTAGGTGGAAGCCCGTATGAGTCGAACCAATAGTTCTCAGCCTCCGGGCGGTCAAAATAATAATTATCTCCGTTTTTACTAAAGATACCTGCTGACCAATGTACACCTTTTTCATCTGACGTATGAAGATTTGTTATGAGATTTATAGTTATTGATAGAACTTTGTTCCGGGAACTGAAGGTTCCTGTTGTCTTTTTTTTTAGGAATTGTAAATCGTCTCTCATTAGAACATGAAAATTCTTTATTCCTAATCGATTAGCGATTTTCTTTAGGTCGAAATTCGTTGTCGTTTGTGTTCCATATAATTTCAAAAACTCATTCATGTTGCTCATTTTATAATAAAAAAATTTCTTAAGGGACCCCTAGAAGTCAGAAGGGACCCCTAGAAGTTAGAAGGGAGGGGGTAGTAGAACTACGTTCATATGATATTGAAGGATATATTCTTGCGGCTTCTTCCACTTTTGTTTCTTCCATTTTTAAAGAAATATTATTAGTCACATGATATATTTCAAAAACCTGAAAGATGGATAAAATTCATGAATTTGAGATTCTCAACTTTTATGATTTTCGGTGTCCTGGAACGGTCATGATTTTAAGGGTGAAAATTGTAATTCTCAAATTTGAGATTCTTAACTTTTCTGATTTTTTCGGTGTCCTGGAACGGTCATGATTTTGGGAGTAAAAATTGTAATTCTCAAATTTTGAGATTTTGAAAAATTTGAAAAATTGGGTATTTTTAAAAACGCTTAAATTTTCGCCCTTCGGCCTTCGGCCACGTGAAATTTGAAGTCTACCTAAATTTTTGAAATTTTTGAAATTTTGATTTTTTTGAAAAAACCCGCAAAAGTGTGACATCCGGCGCAAGCGAAGCGAAGCGAAGCGTCGCGCCGGATGTCACACTATATACTACTTCCGTACTCGTATTACTACACCATGAGTGTCTGTTGTTTGTGAAAACAACAACGAACGTATATATCAATGGTAGAAAAATATGAAGAAAGCCGATACATGTAGACATTTGAACTATGTAGCCTACTTTGCAGTTCAGTATTAGATGGGTACTTGTAGCGGAAGACCTTTGACATAGAGCAACTCACCGTACGTAGCAGCAGTACAGTTATACTCGTAAGGTTGTAGCGTAGACAATTGAAATGTTTCGGGAACATTGTCACCACAATTGACATAATAACCTGGATCATTGGATATTGAGGAGATAGAAAATGGCACACCATCAAATATCTTTAATTCTGAAATTAAAAATAACTTGCAGCTGTGATCGGCCGTTATATATCAATGCATTGCTAAAATTTTCACTAATTTTTCCCATATAGTTTTTTGTATTTATATTATTATTTTTTCTTAATACATTCCATATATTTAATGCATTGAAAAGATAAAGGTCCTTTTCTTTGACGTTTTTCCGCTAACACTATTATATATTGAAATGAGATGTTTGATGTTGAGTGATATGCTAGAATGGATCATAATTGTTTTTGAAGAGATCATTTTATATTTTCATGACGGCAGCTAGCGTTTAAGTCATCATTTCGTTGTAATACTACTTATAAGCTTCAACTTAAGAGGTGGCCGCAATAGTGTGTATTGCACTCAATGCTATAGAAATTATAGTATATAGTATACAGCATAGTATATAGTATAGCCTGCATGTGTACTGTACATATTATTAACATAATAGTAATGAAAGAAGTAAATAAATAACTTTAAAGGCAATATTCATCGGAAAAAATTGCATGGTGTCAAGGTTGTCTATCCCTATGGTCATCAAAACAGCAAATTAGCGAAAGGGTGCAACTGATAGTAGATGCTTCCTGATTTCTGCATCATGATATGGCTCTTATGCGGCATGCTACTCGATGCTTCAGGCGCTGATAAAATTATTTGTTCTTCGTGGCTTCGTCGTTGGTAGAACCATTCCAAGTCAGTCGATTAGCATTGTTTTTAAAATGATTGGACTTTATAATTAAAGATTCATGACAATGCAACGGTTAGATACATGTATTAATTCATCCATGAGTCTATGAATGAACTGAAATGCAAAGCAATGTATTTAGCATACCGGTACTTGAGATAAGGAGCTTGCTTATTAAATTTGATGGATGTTAGACGATCTCATCTCGAGTTTAAACTGAACTTTTTTTCGACTTAACCCTCTGAAGAGGAAGGCGATTCGTCCTTCTCCATCCTTACCTCCTAAAGTATCACATCGAATCACTTTAAAGTTACTTGACAACATATTTCGTCTGTGAGCTCTTTAATGGTGGTATTTATTCATTCAAAGTTTAGAATCACAAACTTTGGTTAGATTTCTGACAGTTTTGAAAATGTACCGAATGTTGTTCAACTTGTGAATGTATTGAGGAGTTACTTGAGAGTACAACAAGAGATTGATAAGAATGTTTTGTGCAACGGATACAACTCAAATGTAGGCATGTGGAAAAGTTTCTTGTAAGATAAACTATTCCACTATATCTGTGGAAAGCAACTGATTGTGAAGCAGTATTTACATAACATATAAATTCGAATATTAAAATTCCACCTTTAATCCGATATATATGGTAAAACAGATAATCAAGACGTGATTGAAGGAACCTATATTTACAAAATGCTGTGTTCGTATGGAAACTGAACGGAAAGGTGATACATGCCTGAAGAGGAAATGGTGAGGTTGATCGCATAATCGGTTATCAGAAGATCATCATACATTGACCAATTTGTACTGCCAGCTCCACATTTGTGCGATGAAGAAAATGAGCACGTAGTCGTACAAGACCCTGTAGTTCCAGTTGTTCCATATGGACAGAAGCACCACCGATAAATTGCAAATGCAATATACCTGAAATCAAATAGGCATCGTTTTGAAAATCCATACAAGGCAATCAAACTTCGTGGGAGGAGTCTGAAAGAGAGGAAATTTTTGAATTGTTAAAAATGTTTTAAACATTTTTCGGCAGCCACAAAATTGCAAGTCTGCAGGTTTAATTCAGAGATAACTTTAAAATAAGAAAAGTAAATTCTAGCATTGATGGAAATTTTCAACCCTAAACTTTCTATCCATTTGGAACAGTTGCAGTAAGTAGTCATTACTTTCTGAGCTGATTAATCTTTTTCTGAAGCATCCTCACTTATTTCATTTTGTACCTTGTCTTGTATGTATTTATCTGTAATATTGATTGCTATTCCGAAGAGATAAACGTATATATATATATATATGTCATCAAGCAGTATTAATTTCAAAAATCCTGACAGCTGGCTCGCGTGCTCATAGTGTTGGAAATTACGAAAAACCAAAAGGAGAAATTGAAAGCACGAAAACAGCACATTTTTGAATGACATGTTTTCTCGCTTTGAAAGAAAGCAGGCTTGAAAAATATTCCCAGCATTCCAAAGGCAATGCAATAAATAGTCTGCTGCCTTCATCTTCGACACTTAGATTTGCGCGCTTGACAAAAATGGTTTCATAACCAATTCTATGTTATTAACCGGTGTTCATCAACGTGTGTAAAACAATTGTTCCTTTTATTCTCATGCCATGGGTAGCACAGCCAAAAGCTGTCGGTTGAACTTCCATTTCGACTTTGAATCGAAAAGGGGAACATAGACTACACAATATAAGATAGTACATAATAAACTGTATACAAACTAAATGTATACGTGTTTCAAGCTTTGAAGCAAATGATTGAAGAGAAACCAAAATACAATTTTTTTGAAAGAGTTTTCCCTATTCAAAAATGACTTACTAGACGGTTTATTTCTGAGCATATTTCAAAATTGGTATATTATTGCCTTCTGAAGTGTCATTAATTTCTTTTCATAACGACTTCTTCTTCGAATCGTTCTGGCTTAGTAAGGAAGTACATTAAGCAAATAATCAGTAAAACAAGGGAAAAATTTAAAGTTGAAGATTCATGAAGGAGAAAACTAAAAGCTCGAAAAAATACATAGAAAACATTCTTGAAAAATACCATTGCATAGCAAATACGTAATAGTGGGACGAGATTTCCTACTCCCATTCATGCGGCATGTAATGGAAATTTCAATGGAAAATCTCATTCCCACAGGATTTTCCAAATTTTACGATTATTTCCAAAAATAATTTCCATATGCCAAGTCTTTCATTTGACTAGCTAAGTCAACTCTTAGACTTAGCAGCCATGTTGGGGACATTCCAATCTACTGTAGGCCTACCGTGTATATCGATGATAGGCCTACGCAATGTCTTAATGCTATCCGTGCTCCATTGGATGTTGTTATCCATGTTGCTAGATAAAAGCAAAGGGCACATTATACTCTGCAAACTTGAGTTTCAAATAGCTACTTTATCTCAACTAGTAAGACTCCAACAGAAGGCCTTGCTAAAATGGATAAAGAACACTATCGATACATCAAGCCTAATATAAAAATGATAGGCTTGCTGCAGACACGTTCATTTGTCGTTAACTGTTGCGAATTGGATAGGAATTATTGTCGTTATTATTCGATTATTGATCATTGTCGTAAGGTTAGTGATCAATTAAATATGTAACAGTTATTAATATTTGTCAATCCAAAGGGTGCATTTATTGGGCATTTAAGTGAAGTCTATTCAAATCACAGAAATCGAAAATCACAGATGATGCCTTCGATGCCCATTGTAAATTGTGTAAAATGCTGTTTTGATTATTGCCTTTTTTACCAATAAGATGGACTATTTACAATGATTTGAATACGGAGGAATGGTTGCTGTCTAAAAGTGGCATATGTGACAATCTGCACTTCTATTGCCCATATCGCTTATGCAAACATCGACTCGGACAATCGCATATATAATGATCAATTGAAAAAATTGATGCAAAATTCTGAAGTACGAAACCGAAAGGACACTAAATAGCAATCATTGGATTTTTTGCTTTGAACATGTCAAAAACGTGCACTGTGAATCATGTATACTCGTCACTGAGATTTTATGAAACAACACTTACTTTTGCACAAATATCGAATTAGTTCTATAAGAATATAGTATTTCGAGCAGTTGAATTTCTAGGATTTCAAAATTTCATCGATGGTCTGTCCGAAGTGTCGCAAAGTTGCTGGCACGAAGGGATTTCATTTATATTCCTTCCGCACATAACTGCTCTTATGAAGACAACGTGAATTGTCTGTCCGCATGGACTGTCATATGATAGGACACTGTTCCCAGATGACAAAGCATTTTCATGGATGTGCCAAAAAGCAAAGCGCACGAAGATATTGATTTAATCGACCTCATCCCTCAGAAGCTTCATGTCATTGATGAAACATTACGTGCTTGATAGTATGCAAAGCAATTCTGTGTCAGTAAGTATGGAAATATTAAATACAAAACGTTTGTGCATGGAATGCCTACTGTGTATGCTTTTGAGTATTAACCGGTCAATTAGCAAGTCTGTATTGAAGTATTGATCTCATTTCGGAGAAACTATAATTCCGATCAAAATAATTAAACAATTTCTGAAGCAGAGGCATGCAAAATAATGTGTCTAAATATGTTTTTGTGCATAGAATTTGATACATCGCTTCTGTTATCTTATTTTCATTCTATCCAGTGAAAATATTTATAAAGTTGTACTACTTATTAACTTAATGAGTAAACGTGCTGATGAAATATAATCAATGTCACATTAATTGCTATCGCTACTCAATTGAAAAAACAAATTCAATTGTTGATTTCGAAACAGACATTTTGTTCAATGACGATTGACTCCGAAAGCTTTGTACAAATGCTTCACTTTGTTATAAATAATGTGAGTTTTACTTTAGTGTAAGAAATTAATAGGCAACATGTGAGAACATTATTCTACAAAAACTATTCTTTGAATGCTTGCTGTTAGTGACAGACCTTCTATGCAAAAGCACCATTAAGTACATGTATATGTAGTTTCTATCTTTGTATCATTGTGTTTAAGATCAGAAACACATGGCGTGAAAATGATTAGAACAGGATCAGAATAGACTCAAGCGATTACTTCACGACACCACGTTTGCGGTAATCAATCCTACTGCACTAAACATGTTAATTACTTAAACACTTACTAGACATGAACGCAGATAGATGCGAATGAGCTATCTAAACCTTAACTGACTCAACTAATAGACTTGTTTATCCCATTGACATACCGAGAAGTCCATGACTTTAATAAGACTTTCGATCTGTGGGCCTACTGCACGAATTTTCACTCGTCGATCTCATTATCTGGAAGCAGGGATGCGCAGTCCTATCATTTTTGCTGGAGTCGGAGTCGGAGTCCTATCAGAATAATCAGTCGTGGAACATTTGTTATCTAAAGTTTAAGGTAAAGAAAAATATTTTGTAGCACAATTTGGCACACAACGTGATAACATTTGATGCAGTTCACGCAGCCTAGCCCGGATATTCCGAGCAACATATACGTCGGACTACAAATTTGTGACTTGCTTTTGGAATCAGTGTGATGTGAGAACGTAAACTTCACGAAATCGATATCACCATTCAATACGAAAATTTTCACTGCATAGCTTTGACTTTAGTTTAGCTTATCTGCATCGAATACTCCCGTCTTTCGAAGTGCAGTACTTCCGATTCTAGATATACCATAGTCGATATTCGATCAGATTATGTGCTGCTGGTGATTCCGAAATTGATAAGAATGAGTGCGAATGAATTGTTAAAGTTTGCAAATTGTTGTCCAGAAGGAGTAATTTGTCATTTATAAGCTTCAAGCCTAGATCATTAGTCTCGGTTGAACGCGATGAGGTGCGCAATCGAGCTCATTCCGAAGACGTCTACATTTGCGCCACGCCAAAAACTCGAAAAGTAATACAACTATGTTGCAAACTGTTTGCGAGCAGTTCAATGCTTTTTCTACTTTTTCTACTAATGCACTGCAAAAAAAGTGCATTGCAGTTCTTAAGTGAGGGATGCTTTTCATACAGGCACATTTAACTTTATGCATTCCAAGCTTGATTTCATTGTCAATGGTCTTTGCAGAAAGACTTGTTTGGTACATTGTCAGCACTAATGGACACTGTCACGTACATTGTAGATTACACTACTCGAATCTTTTTACCTGACTGATTTTTATTTCTATCAGATAATATCAAGAGGTTCTATTATCTACATGCACTATTTGCTTTTTATAGCATTAAACCTTTACATGGCTTCATACTTTTTATTGACTTTTTATTCATCAGCGTCACAAAATCCACCTCACCCGATTATTCAGCTCGTTTGGGAATTAGCCATCTTGGGGCGACTTCAAATTGTGAACTTACCGTAGATGGGCTAATCACTTCAACCGCATTATCACGACAATGTCGAGCAGACTCCGCACTATCCGATTCCTGAAATGTCTTGTTATTCAGCAGAATTTGTTACAAGCCTTCGGTGGTTTGATTTTGTCCGCTTTGATGTATGCCTATGCAGTCAGTATTTGGGGAACATTCTGCATCAGTGAACGAGAAACTGATAAGATTTCAGAAGCAGGTTTACCGCATTGCTTGTGATGTTGCATGCACATCCTTTGTGATTCCGAATTCAAATGATATGCACATTTTAGGCCTACATGTGGTGGATCGATTTCATGCTCGCATGTAGTGAGAACCAAATGTTCGAATTTCGGCACATGCGATATCTGATCGCGCTGCATGTACATGCATGCACAGTTGGAGAAGCTCTAACATCAAGTTTGAAGTAATTTGGATTATTTTAAAATGTTTCTCAAAAACGACACACTTTTTACCTTTGTTTACATTTAAGCAAGAAATAATGTAATTTTTAATAATATACGCGTGCAGTCACCTACAGTACAGACTGAAGAAGGCAATCAAAGTTTTGGAAATTGATGCTAAAGAAAAATGGCCTCATCATAAACCATTTATACACCTAATTCATCGACAGAACTACTCAACAGCTATTAAAAAATCCAAAATAGGTCTGGTAGAATCAAAACCGAAAAGCATGATTTTTGTTTGCACAACAGCCATCATTTGTTGTGCATCTTCTCTGCTTCATTGTTCTGATTTTAATTGACCAAAATTCAAGAGACATACACGTAGAAAAGAAAATGAAGAAATTCAAGAAGGAATAGAAGGTTCAATTAATGAATACGACAGCAAGGATGAAAAGTGAGCTTCATACTATAGTTAGAGAAATAAAGCAAATAAAACTTGTTTTTGCTCGAAAGCATAGTTGGCAATGTCCTTCCTCCATGTGGCCAGTTTCATTTCTCCCTCTATCATTCTTTCGTGCGTCGATTGATTGGTTAGAGAGGATTCAGTGTAAAGATGCGCTGTCTTAAAAGTCTTAAGCTTTATCCGGCCAAGGTATAAACCCAAGTCTTCCGGACGCAGAGTGAACACTCTAATACAATTCCGGTTCAATTTATATCAAACATTGCGAAGAATAATTCTTCTCTTCCTACTGGAGAGCTATATTGGTTGGACATGTTGTAGCAGTGTCTGGATAAGTAAGAGGCATCACTGATTTAAATTTGAAATGGGTTGAAAGAAAAGACAAATAGTAGGTGAAAGAATTGATGAATTTTCTCATGTTGTCCTTCCTTTTGTTTGCAATCTTTTACGGATGTGCTGTGATGGCCGGTACGACTATCAATATTGGATCAGAGGGTGCAGTAAAAAGTCGAGCTGGATCTATGTGGTCCGAGGGTCGAGTGGGTCACGTATTCGCATGAGTCAGGTTTTCTTGATTTTTTGGTGGATCAGGTGGGTCGTGGGCTAGAAATGCCATGGTGGGTCAAGTTTCTTTGACACACTTCCAACTAGTTTGACCCATCAGCAACACCACCAGACTTTCACCGTATGAATTCCAGTGATTCAAGAATTACAGTGTCACGAAAAACGTTCTATCAGCGCAGATGCTCTTCCTGTCGACTCCTCTTAGTCCGGCAGCCAGAACGAGTTTCTGCAGGGAGCGAGGTCGAAAATGAGACTTTTAGAGAATGATGTGCACCCTATAGCTTCTACAAATCTGAGCGTCTGACGAGTTCTACCTGGTTCCTCTTCCACTCAGACTTTTCTCTAGAGAGTGGCTCAGTACTTTTCACTAAATCAGAGAAAACATGAAAATCTCATTTTTTGCTGCAAACCATCTGCGTTCCATTGGATTAACATGTGTTTTTCCTTGATCGTGTGACAAGAGGAGGAACCAGGTAGAGATCGGCAGAGGGGTGCATGCCATCTTGTGAAAGTCTCATTCTCGGCTTCATTTCTTGCAGAAAGTCGTTCTGGCTGCCGCACGATCTGGTCTCGATGACATTCTTTGGTCTCGATCACATGACCGATGATCTCCAGGTCAGACTTACAGTCTCTGAAAACCTTTGCCCTTCAAAGTGTTTGTTCTATCGAGCATAGATTTATAGAGCAAATCCAGAGATACCGATTAGTGGGTAGGTTAGACAACTTGGAAATGGTAGTCATCTCCACACTCAATAGGCCTAGATGTTTCGTACGAACTACGCAGGTCAAGGCGGAAGCGCATTATTCTGTGAGAGATTTTATAAACTAAAGTCATAACAGATTAGCCTAAAGACATTTCAACATATCTTTTCCTAGCTTTCCGCCACAATTGTTTACATCACTTAGAAAATTGTTCTTCTTAGTTGCAAAAACCAAGGATTTTGAGTTTTCATTAAATATTGCTCATTTTGAAAAACCTCCACAACACTCTCAAATGGACTGAATTTTTACTCGATAACTTGTATTGATTACGGTAGGTCATTTGGCTTAGGTAGCAATGCTCAACACAGAGGTCAGCGGGTGAAAATTTGAAATTTCTGAAAATCGATTCATTCAAATGCACAAAGAGTTGCTGTACGATAATTTTTATTCTATTAACAAAATCTTCTTATCATCCCCTCTGCCGTACTTTCTCGTGTACCAACGACATTGATGTGATCAGGTAAATACCAAATTCAACATTGTTCGTTGAGCTTGAAAACAATAAAAAATTTTTTCTTATAAACCTGACCTATCAATACATTAGCACCCATCATGAAGGAAAACATGTCAAATTTCTTTACTTTGAATTCTACAGAAGTTTGTGTTTTCTTGCGTTCTCCGTCAGACTTCCAGTGCAAATGATGATAAATACATTTGAATCAGTGTCTTATTGTGACTTACCATTTTATATGACTATTTTTCATCAAAAAGCACTATCATGTACATCATTGTTAATACTCGCAATTTTATATTTTTTCGCATAGCTTCCCTAGTCATCACAAAAGTCATTCAACCTGAACAAAGTCAATAAATATGACAAGAATTAATTTATTGTTTAAGATTTATTTTTTTAAGTTATTGCTAGATAAGATATTTTAATCAATGAATTGTTTGGAAATCAAGTTGTCAGATCAAAATTATTCTAAAATGCGATGCTCGGTTTAATGAAGGAAAACAATTGATAGACGGCCTCGTATGAACACAATAATTATTTCATCGGAGTGTCCACTTCAGCCGAAATTGTCTAATTTCCACAAGTATTCAAAATTATGTTCCTAAGTTAACAACGATCACCAAGTTAACAAAAGCAAGATACTACTGCAACCATGTGTCGAATTGCCGTTTGTAAGCGCAATATATGGAAAACGCATGCAATCTCCCACTTGACTCTTATAAAATTTTGTATTCATAAAAATGAAGATCATGCATATTCCTACCTGGAAGTCGAGTAGTTGAATTTCGTCAATTGTCTCGAGCAATGAGCTGCACAACTTTCAAAATCATAGAACGGGCCGTATCTGCTGACCATGTCGAATTGTAGATTCTTGCAGCTGCTTGATAGTACAGCGCCTGAAAAGAGAAACAAATTTGTTGTAATTGAATTGCATCTATTGAAGCTGAAATTTTTTTGGTCATCCTACAAGGACATGCTGGTTTTTCATGTAATGTTGCATCTTTTAGCATTCCACACAGTAAATTTTTCGCTCATTATACATGCACGCTGCACAATGTGACTGTTCGCTCATAAATTTCAGAGCCTTCCTCTGCAGATGCAGAAATACGCGCATTTTTTTAATAATGCTTGAATTTGTAGCTGAAAAATGTATTCAGATTTGGTCCTGCACTTAAATGCGAATCATTGTGACCATGAAAATTGAATGAAATGAAGATTTCGCTAATATCTAACATAATCACGTCTATGCAAATGAATTTTGTGAACTTTTATCTATTGATGTCAGACTTTTGCAATTTGAGTCGAGTCGATCAGAGTATTCAAATTTATCAATGCGATCGCATAGAATTGCAAAAACAGTCAAATTATTTCAAAGTATACCGATAATCCGTGCTCAGGTTAAAGAGCAACAGGAATTTCAGAATGTCAATCTATTATAGATTGAGCTTTTTTGACAGCTCTATATATGAATTATTTACAAAACTAAATCATTAATTAACAATCGATCAGAATAATTAGAAGTAAAGAGAAAAGTCATCATACATGTATAAAAAGGTCAGTCACTTTGCTCTTGTCATTATCTTTCATAGTTCTTAGGTCACTCATATTCATTCCTTCGTCTTGATTTATTTCTTTACTTCTTGGTACTGTCTTCGAATTCTCCATCTTTTCCTTAACGGTCCTTCTTCTCCTCGAATAGAATTTTGTTCTGGAAATAATTTCCTTACTAATTTCCTTACTGTCAAATTTGATTTTTTCCAATATGATGCAGTGATGAAAACCGCGTACCGGCATACTCAGCTTCCACCTCATACACCGGCAAATAGGTGGACTTCTCACCCTGGCATGTACCCCCGCAACATATTGGATGTTATCATCATATGTTTCTGTTCTTTTCAAATAATTCATTATAAATTCTCTTTTGATATTCCTCGCAATATTTCCATTCTTTTATTCCCAATATTATTTCAATTTCTAGTCCTTCTATATTGTCTTTCATTTTGGAATCTTTTGCATCTCGTTTATACGTGTTCTATATCTTCCATTTCATTACAGACTTCGCATTTCATATCATAATTGTTTTTCCTAATCGATCTCTTAGTAATATGGCTGCACTGATCCATCTTCTCGTAATATAACTTCCATATTCTGTTGCATAGAATTTCCATTCATATCCTTTCTTGAATTTCTATAGAATTTAGGACTATTTTTATTTGATAGATTTTTTTCTTCATTCTTCATTATCTTTAGAATTGAATATTTTAATTATTTCCTTTTTCTTAATTATTCTTAATTAATTAATTATATATCCTTTTTTTTAATTATTCCAAATTTTCAAAGTTTATGTTGATTTCGTTTAAGATCATTTTACAGTCTTCTAGCCAGTCAATTTTGTCTTTCCATTCACTTTTGATCATTTGTCTTAGTTCAGCTGTGTTCGTCATTATGTGGTAAAGAAATAAAATCTTGTTCTTTCTGTCTCTCCATGTTAGATTCGGCAATTCCACTTCTCCTCAAAAGATGGCAAGCCAAGTATAGGTTTGAAAATTTCATTTTGACTCTTGTTGAAGTTTTTGTTCAGCTTTTCATAAATTGGCAATACACTTATTCCATGTGCTATAGTTGGCAATATGCATGAATTCCAAATAGTTTTTCCGAGTATTTTACTTGTCTATTCTACCACTTAAAAGATACTTAATCCAAAATTTGAATTTCTCTATTTCCTCATTGAAGTGTTCTTTGAAACTGTCCTTTGTAGAAGATATCTTAATACCTAAGTATTTCATCTGTTTGTCTTTTTAGTATTACCTACTTCGATGAATTTCTTCCGATGTAAGATATGGTAGCATCCGCATTCGTTAATTTTGTTTTTCAGAATTCTAGGGAATTGCATTTTTGGAAATTGATAATCATTCCTATTTTCTTTGCTTCTGTTATCGTATATCTCAATTTTTCATCAGCTTCTGTTATATTAAGGCGAAAATAAGACTATCATCTGCATACATGAGTATATTTGTTTCATTATTAGGCCATTTCTTGTTCATTTCTCATATTAATTTGTCCATTATTATAAATTTTATCGGTGACATCTTACAACCTTGTCGCATGCCTTTATTTTTATCAAAGTTGCCTATTTCTTCATTGTTGAGATACAACTTTATGGTGCCTTGTCATAGATTTGTGAAATTGCCCAAATTAAATCATTTTGAACACCTATCTCATTTAACTGTAAAATAATAGATTTTCTATTGACAGATCAAAAGCTTTTTGAAAGTCTTTTGCCATGAGATATAGTTTATTATTTTTCTTCTTGCTGTTGCAATTTCTATGTTCAATCTCACAACGCTTTCTTATAATCTTCTTCCTTTTTTAAAATACTGATTGCTCTTCTAATAAAATATTGTTCTTTTTGATGAAGAGTGTATCTTCTGTCTTATTATTGAAGTGTATATTTTATATTGAGTCTCTGTAATTGTGATAGGACGAAAATCTTTGTAGTATTCTAGGTCATTTTTCGTTTTTGGGTTTAGGATTATTTTGCTAGCCAACCAAGATTCTGGTAGTCCAGTTGTCAAAATTGTATTGCAATTTTTAGCTAAATATCTGGTTGTCGTGGAGTTACACACTAAGAACTTATACATTTCTGCAGACATTCCTCTAATATCTGCTGCTTTTTTATTTTTAGGAGTTGCTATTGTTTTACATACTTCATTTTCATTTATATGAAACATATCCATTTTCATAGGGATTGTGTAATTGTTATCCATGTCGATTAAACTTTGAACTTCATTGAAGATGGTGCCATTTATCATCGAAGTAAGATTGTTGCAATTAACGTCTTCAGAGGATGAGTCTTCCTAATATTGTACTAAAAGTTTATTAGCTGATTCATTATCAACTGAAACTTCGTCATCCCTGTCTTCAAAGATCTAAATTTCATTTTTCTATGATTTATTTGACTTTCCCATGAGATTATGTATTCCTTTCCATCTGAAGTTATTTGCATTTTCTTTTATTTTCTTTGCTATCTTTTCATCATGCTCTCTTCTTTCCTTTTCAATCATTTCCTTCACTTCTTGCTGGATTTCTTTATATTTCATCCAGTATTCTTCAAGCTTTATGACGTCGTTTTCATGGCGGGCTTTACGTGCTTTTTTTCTATCTTCGAATGCCTTTGTAATTACTTCTCTGCTAAACATATAGTTAGAATTGTACTTAGACCTATTGGATTTTGTAGATAGCAAATTTTCTGCTTTTCGACTCATCATTGATTCGAATTCTTCCAGATTTGATTGCTTGTTTTCTTCAACATAATTAGTCATCTCAGTTCCGAATTTGTTTAATTTCACTTTATTTGTTCTCGTTCAGCTATCATTCATGTCTTTTGTTCTCACTTCAGTAGTTTTATTAAAACGTCTTTTGTGATTCATATTAATTTTCAAAGTAATATCTTTTAAGTTGTGATAACTTATATGCAGTTGTTTTTTATCATCTATGTCCATTTTGCCTATGATTTTAGCATCAATATAGTTGCTGAGAACATGATCAATTATTGTATTGGTGAGATTACATGTTCTTGTAAATGTTCCCTTGCATATCGTGGAATAAGTGTCTAATAATAGCTCATTGGAGTCAATTAGTTCCTCTAATTACTTTGTATTTGCATTTCCCCTACCATCGAGAAAATTTAAGTGTGCATTGAAATCTCCTATGATTATCCATTTTTTGTCCATCTCCTTTCTCAAAATCTTCGTCATTCTTTCTGTCATCAAATTGTTTTTTGCAGTGTCTTTAACATCCCAATATATTATCATATATATTCAGGGTAATGTTTTAGAATATCTTTCGAATCTCTGATGCAATCAAAGAAACATGAAGCATTCACTACTGTTCGACAGGAAAACACCTTTAACATATTTTTCAATGAAAGTCATTTTGACTGAACACTGCCTGAAAAACAGAAATTTGCGCTCTCTTTGATAAAAAATATTTTAAAAACCATGACGCGTCTTCGGCGTCCTGCGCCTTCTGAGGTCGATCGTAGACAGTTGCAAATAAATTCATTGATCAGTTTTCGATTTCCATTCATGAATGAATGTTGGAAATATGATTTTTGCCCTACCGACATTACATACTAATTTTGTTCTAAGTTTTTCATCTTATGAAAATATCCCATATGAAATTTGAAGATTTTTATAACCATTCTAACATCTCATTTTTCTTACATCAGAATGTCGCCTTGCAATTTTTTCTATGATCAATAGCAGTATTTGATGATCCGTGTTGAGAAAAGAACTTCTGAAAAAATAGTCAAATTCTGAAATGTGCCTAATATTAATATAACGCCTAAATCACTGTTTTGGTCAGTGATGAAAATGATGAATGACGCCCCCGCCTAAGACTGCAGCTACTTTGTATTAATTGCATCCGAATATATTGAGCTGAGACTGACCACAGCTATCACTCATTCATAATTTTCTCCGAGAACTTGACGGCTATATTCTTAGCTATTTGACTTCTGTGATCATTTCAATTTTATTACTGACATGTTATCGTATCTTAAGAGCGATTATCACATGATTCATTAGGGAGAGCCAACAGCGTTGTCATCTGATGATGGGTTGTCCTAGCGGGTGTTGTAGCAGTCGAGCTCCGATTTCCACAATTCAATTGTGCCACTCTCCTCTGATGGAAAACTGCGGACGATGGTATCTTTGTCGAGGATAATATTCCATCTTTAATTTTGTTTCTTTAGATTGTTATCACCGAATTCGGACGTGAGTAGCAAACAGTAAAATCAAATTCTGAGTCATCCATTCGGAAACTGTCCTGCATTTGCTAAATAAATTGAAGTTAATTGCTTGACAACAATAAGTAGGATTAAAACAATTGAACTGCTAACCAGTCAGAATTCACGCCAACCCAGAAATCAAGAGAAAGGGATCTCTATAAGAATGTGCCAATACCCATGCTTGATGCACAGTAGTGAATTCAATTCCGATCTCGTCTGCTAATCTCTAGTTCAAATATTCCAAATACATTACCGAGGTCTCGAATTCAAGATTAAAAGCAGGCCTATTTTAGAATTCTGTCAATTACTCAGAAAGTGTTTTCTATTACCCGGTACATACAATTTCCAATTATTGTTCAGTGGCCTAATAGTAGGCCTAATTGTAATGACGCAGTCCTGCTTGTAACTGAAATTATAATTGCAACACAAACCTAGACTACATTTGACATTCATTAATGCAATTCAGTGTAGGTGCACAACAATATCCTCGCAGCCGAGAATTTTTTCCTCTTGTAACGAATTCACCTGGACTCCCATCCCAGGACAGCATGACAAAGGTTATCGAAGTGTTAGTTTTGTTCGTATAGAATTAAATTGTCACTAATCCTTGGAAAAAAACAAAAACACTTGCTGAATGGTGCAACACTTCGGGTTTCCGATTCACATTCAAGTAGGATAACCACGCAAAAATTTAATGTATGTCGAGTTTATGCCGCATAATCGGCGCTAGAAGATATGACAGTACAAAATGCAATGCATGACAGAAACTGAAAAAGTCTCGTTTCTGACAGTGACCGATTTATTTTCGCGATTCCGTCTTCATTTTAAATAACCGATCAATGAATGAATCATTTTCGATTAGCCCTTATACAACGGAAACATTTTTCACCTCCAACTATGGCAAGGGGCAACTTGCTACCACAGATTGTGTTACCCTAAATTTTGTTACGTTGATCCCATTTAAGACAGACCAAAAATGTTCAATGATACACAAGAAGGTCACTTATTAACTTTGAATGTATTGTTTTGGTTTGTCTCTTGAAATCAGTATCGATAAAATGCTAATGCTGCGGTTTGGCAAAAATGAGACGAGTACTTGTTATCGACTTGTCAACGTCATTATTTTTCGTCGCTCCAAACCGAAGAAGTCTCATGTGAGCATATAACTCAATCTCTGTTTCTTCTTCTGAAGCGTCGGGCATTCGCTTGTTGGTGCATAATGCAATTTTCTAAATGTAAAAATGAAATATAGGCCTACACGAAAAAAAATTCATGTACATCTCTGAAACTCTCGAGACGTCGGATGTTAGATCTCCAGGTACACGCACAATATTCCGCTTCATGTGTGATGCTCAATGAGAAGGATTTTTGACCATTGAAAAAAACCATTTCATCCTTTCATTTCATCAGCAGAGGAATGTGATGATTGTGATTCGTCATTAGACTCCATTTCAATGCAATAATCATGAGCAGTTTCGTTTATTTCCAATTCATCATCACTTGGCGTGCCTTCAAAAGGATAGGCCTACTGTGTGGGCTCCGTGAGAAGCCTTAAGACTTGTTCTACGCTATGTTTGCGCGCCATCTCTGCAGCCAAGAAAATGAATGTGAACAAGGCGTACTGAGCTTGGAGGAGAAGCACTAGGCAAATGATGTTCACGCACAACAAAGCTGTTTTGTTTGACAACTCGAAAGCTGATCGATCCAACCGGTGTAGCGCGTGTGCGCTTGTCATGACCATCTGAGGTGAATGAACAAAGTAGAGAAACAGTTGGAATGGATGAAATTGATTCATTGAAAAGAAAAACACTATCTGTGTTTTGCGGCATTCCCAATACCCTCGTACTTAGTGCGAGAGCTACTAAAATAGCTGGAAATTTTGTATGTTCAACTACAACAATAAATCTCGTTGTCATGACGCTTTCATTAACTTTAACAGAAAATCCGGCAAGCCCCCTACACCCAGAAATATCTCATTTGGACGAACTGCGTGAGATATCTGCCTGAAAAGTGCAATCATTGTCACAAAATTAACAAGTCTTATTTTGAGTGATTAAATGAATTCCTAAAACCAGCAATGCTACGATTGCGGAAGCAAGACCGATAAGTCTCCTTCCAATTCCCGCAAATCTTGTTGAGAAGGTAACTCTCAAGAATCTCAGAATGAATCCAACCTCGTCATTGGGCGAGTTGCAGTTTGGCATCAGGAGAGGATCATCAACGACACATGCAATAACTGCTGCTCACGATAGTCTCCCTAAGAGTTTTGATGATCCGTGCATTGGAGCGACTATATTTGTCAGCTTCGATTATTCTAAGGCGTTTGATCGAATTATGCACTTCGATCTTCTCTTGAAGGTTAAGGATGTGGGTCTGCCAACCGGTTTTGTTCTATTTCTGAGGAATCATTTGTCTAATCGTCAGCAACGTGCACAGTTTCAAGGTTCTACAACTGTTCTTAGGGTGGTAACCAGTGGGATTCCTCAGGGTTCCCTTCTCGGTCCGTATTTGTTTAGACTTTATATATCTTCTCTCCTTCCACTGAATTCGGCTACTTGCATGGTTAAAGTACGTGGACGATGTGTGTCTAGCATTCGGCATACGAAAGGAAAAGGCATAACGAAGACATTGAGATCTTAATATTCTCTTATTTCTCTTATTCTCTTATTTCTTCTCGTTCAGGCGAAACTCATTTGCAACAAGATTGCATACATTATAATTGCATACTTGTCTCCTTCCACTCTTCCTTCTGGTCGAGTATCAGTGCCTTTCTGTAGGACTACCACCTGACGCGATGCCTTTTTGCCACATTGTTCAGTCCCTCACTTTCTATGACTAACTTTTGCGTACTTACTTTTCTTTCATGTAACTTGCCTTGAACTTTATGTAGCATTTATACATTTTTTGTTCACATTATTGATTCAATAAGCGCATCTCTCTCTCATTTCGCCGGCATTTTTGCAAATCAAAAATACCCATAAGTTTTCACATTGTCATCGTTTTCTCGAGCAATCTTATCTCAGTTTTTAACATCTCCAAAAGTCTGAATTAATTAAGATGCGGTATAGAAGAGAGGACACTTCGAAGCAAGAAGTAGAATTGAAAGATGGAATAAGTGAACCTCTTAAGTTGGAATGGTGAATCTAGAAAAAGATAATGTGAGTTTGATTATTTCGTGGATTAATTTCGTGCTTTTGAATTTGACATATCTACTGAATTTTGACAATGCTTTCTTGAGGTTCAAATTAAAGTCGACTTCGCTAACGTGTGAAAATGTTATGATTTTATTCGCTTCAGCGTGTTTAAGTTCCCATCTGATGTTAATCCTATGAAAATCCACAATGGACGTCTGAAAGAAGATGAGAGAAACGGGAATAGCTAGCGTGAGCTTTGTTAATTCGTTCATTTTCAGGTTGTTCATTGCCACAAATTCGCTTGCTTCAACTCATGTTGCTCATCCAATCCATTAGTTTTGAAATTGCGTTGCTTGAGGCTCGATTGGCACAAACTTCTGTCAAGTATATTCATTAACTAATATGTTCATTTATGGAAGTCCTCAAAAGGCATGATGCGAATAGCTGCTTCAGAGTGGTGATGAGCTTGAAAAGTGCACCGATAAACAGCGATTTCCTGTGTCATGCTGATTTCGGTATTAGCTGCATGATCTGGTAGCTAGTTGGCTAAGTTCAAGTGAGTTGAATATGTAGTTTCTTGTAGCTTGGTTTTACTCCAGATTTGCAATTAGCAAGTTTGGTGAAATTTCGACAGGTATTCAATAAATATCACCATGAACGCACTACTGGCAAATCGCCTAAGTTAGTGCTGCAATAATTAATAAATGCTGCTTTTTGCAAACACAGTGTTTTTGCAACGCAGTGAAAACTATTGAAATAAATGACGTGATTAAATTAGGCCTATGGGTCACAAAAAAGATGATCCACAAATTTTCAAGATCGTGAATCTTCTTAAACAGAGGAAGCGAAGGCAATAGTAGGAAATCTGGCAAGAACTGTATCTGAATTGTTGCAGACATATCCTTCAGAAGGAGCAGTAACTTCTATGCAGACAAGAAGTAGAATTTCACCGTGGAACATAGTGATGAGCTCGGATCTCATCTTCGACTTACGTATTTGCGTTTGCCTGTGTATCCACCTACTTCAGTCGAGGCGGAGAAAGCGCTTTCCATCGGTCGTTTCATTTTGAAGAAAGTTTCGCGGGAGTCTGCGAGACAAAAGCTATTAAATGTATATCTGTTGCATTCGCTCAAATCAAAGAAATTTGACGCTGGTAAGGTTGAAGGATTCCCATTGGAATCTAATGGTAAAATTCAAGAGATATCTATGGATTGTGAAACACTTGTCAATTTTCCTACATTTTCTTTTGCAGAAAAGAAACTATTTATCTGAATGCCATGAGATTTGAAACATGATTGAGTTCAGAACACCAATTGCGATATAAAATTTGAAGTGATTCACATAATTCAGATGATTCAGATGTTTGAGAGCCTCTAAAAAATGAGCAAAATCACCAAAATTAAGTCAAAACATGAAATTTACTCATTTTGTATTTACTCACAATCCATACATATTTCCTGAATTTTACCATTAGATTCCAATGGGAATCCTTCAACCTTACCTATAGCCGAAAGCGACTGGCTGTGACACTCAAGAATTTGATTTTTGTATTCAGCGTTTCAAGATCTACAAATCCATGCTATTAAGCCATCTGTGCGAGATTTCAGGAGGAAAGTGTCAGAAGCTCCCGGACTATCTGTAAAAAGTAGATGGTCGTGGTGGTCGGAACAGCTTCCAGGATCCTCTCGTACGCAAAGGGACACGTGATCCCCATCTACACGCCGATTGAGAACTCAAATACATAGGTGAGAGGATTTTCCTTCATCAATGACTTATACACGATCATTATGAAGTTGCATAAAGTACACAACTCGGGATTGCGGGCGCTTATTGTCTGTGTAACTGAGTGCAAAGATGCGGCGAGCATTGGTCTTGTTGTCTTGATAGTTTACATTACTGACACACTCCTTTTTCAAGGCGCCATTCGGTCGGTCGGTACGGTGAGACCACAGACGAGAGTGAAAGAGTAATTGTATAACCAAGCCCTGTTCTAATTGAACAAGGTTGCAGGGTTTTTAACGGACAACTGAACACAATTTGTGCAGTTCTAAATTCAAATGTGTAGTTGCTTTTCTTGATCTTTGCACTTGAAAAATTGTAATCAGGAAAATAAGTAAATTACAAACGTTGCAGAAAGTGGAACGGATGTAAAGATATGAATGACAATTACATAACTTTCGTTGGAGTAAATAAATACTAAGACTATTTGTTGAAAATTGAAGTTTTCAAAAAGACTGACCTACACGATTGCTAGTCAAATATAAGACTTAAATATTAATTGCACAAAGATCTAGGTGCACCTTTGGAGAGTGTTTGCCCTATAGCCTACATCAGTGCGACAGTATTTTTGTTTGGAGGCCAAGGTGATTGCAGTGAGTTGCTACTGCCACTGCCTTTATGAATTGGGAATTGCAAAACCAATACATGTACATGCGGTTCTAGCAGGGAACATAATGTAGGCCCCTACATGTACATGTAATTCAAGCAGAGAAAGTGTTAGCCAGTCATGAAACATATTTTGTGGGAGACAGAGTCATTGAAAAAGGTAATTTTTTAAATGTACATGCATGCCATGACTCGTAACTTGCAAGCTTTGTATGTTGCATTGAATCATATAGCTCAAAGGTGGGCAAACGTTTCTAGTAGCTGACTACATCATGGGTTTGATTAGCTTTGTGGTCAGCTAATTCTGTAGGCTAGAAATCAGAATCGTTGAAATGACAATGCTGTGAGGAGTAGATCTATCCAACTTTTTAACAAAATATAAAAATCAAAAGAAGATGCTTAATGCTTAAGATGCTGATGATTTTACTTTGTGTTCGCCTATTGTTAAAGGCACGAATTCTAGTCCACTCGAACAAGCTGTTTCAAAAGTTAGCACTTGGTGCGTTGGAAATCATATGAAAATCCAGATAAATAAATGTCAACAATTATTTGTAACTCGGTCCAGACATTTTGAGTGCAACTCATACATTTTGAAAGATATTAAATGCTGTAAAACCATGCGTGTGCTTGGTGTTACCATCGATTCCACTCTCTCTTGGAATGAACATATTTCTGGAATCTGTAAGAGCGCCTCATCTAAATTGTTTGCTTTGCGGCAGCTCAAACCATTTTTGTCAAAGAAAGATCTGTGTAACGTCTATTTCTCGTGCGTTAGAAGTTTGTTGGAATACTGCGCGCCATTATTTGCCAATTTATCAGAAACACAGGCCATCAAATTAGAGAGAATGCAAAACCGCTGCCACAGATTAATTTGCTCCGACAATTGTGATTGCTCTTTTTTTGTTCCGCTAGCATATCGACGTTTAGTTCAGGGTTTCCGGTTATTTCAGAACATTTCTTTGGACGTATCTCACCCTTTACATGATCTTGTACCACCAAAACTTCCTGTGTCGAAACATTTTCGTATTCCATTATGTGAAAGTTCTTTGCGTCAAGATTGCTTTTTTGTTTACATGGCTAAGTTATTTAACAGTGGTTTTCGTTTGAGTTAATTTTGTTATTGTTGTAAAATGTTACTTGACTCATGACTTGTATTTTATGTTCAATCTCTCGATTTTTATTTGAGGTATTTGAAATAAACGTTATCTTATCTTATCTTAATGAATGAATGACGAATTTTATTATAAAAGGCATATGTTTTCACAAAACTTCAAGGCCTTCGCACAATAATGGATGGTAAAAAATGATCGTAAAAACAGTAAAAAAATGTAGCAGTCATTCACGTGAGAAAAAAGTCTTTAGCAGCAACTTTGAAGGGACTTAGAGTTCCTTGAGAGGTGACGGAAGACGGAAGGTTGTTCCACGCTTGTGAGGTGTGTTGTTATCGAAAACGATGCCTAACCAAAATTTTAACCTGTGATTTGTTTTACGATTTCCAAACTATTCTGTTCTAATTGAAGCGCATGCTTTGGGACTATTCCACAAGTTAAGCATTGGGATAAACATAGAGTTTCCAGAAATATCAACCATGCACAGAAATTGTACCCACAAGTCTGGAAGATTTCGGAAATCTCAAATACTTGCTTTAATCCGTGGGAAATATTGCAAAAGTACCGGCAGTCTTTTAACAAAGGAAATCTATTGATCTATAACGATATCTGTATTGAAAACATTTTACAAAATCTAGGTTAATACCCAACGAATTGGGAAACAGACACACTGCTAAAAAATCTATAATGTTGTTTATACGATGCGTCAGGGTTGAAACCGGCCGAGGCCGACAAGAATTTATCGTGGAATCCACATGTCGAACATGTGTACAAGAAAATAAAACCGAGACTTTGTTTACTTCAGTAGAAAAAATTATACTTGTCACCCTTTGCTCGCCTTAAATTTTCTGAGTCGTTCATCCTAACACATTTAGATCATTGTGTTCCTTTTTGGGGTAATAGATGTGCCTTTAATTCGGCACGTCTAGGTAGACTTGCTGGCAAATTAATGAGTCTCATTTTGGATGTTCGCTACACAGACAACGTTTCTAAAATGGAATTATTCATAGAAGTTTGCTGGCTCCCACTTAACGATCAGGCTTAAGGTAGAACCAGTATTCAAGTCTACTAATCCTTGCATGCCATGACTCCGTCTTATCTGACCGAGATCCTTTTGTACGGTTAACAACACGGAAACTGCGCTAAAAACAGTGATACTGAAGACTTCATATTCCTTTCAGCCGATTCGCACTGAGTTCATCCTCTTTCGGTGATCGGCCTATTGTTACTATGAATTGCCTCTCAACATGCGTCAGGCAGATACCCTGAAAGAATTCAAGAAATTGTGCTATGACTTTTGTCTTCAATGTTGTTTTGATTATTTGTGTTACTCTTAACGGTCCCTGGCTGTACATCGCCATTCTGTTGTCGACCACATTGAAACTTGTGCCCACAGAATTAGATAGGTCGTCTCTTCTTCCGTTTGACTAGAAGGGAAACATTGGAACATGTAACGTAAATGAAATGGCACAATCTGCTGACTAAATGCCATAGCAATCGAACAATGAGCAGCCAGTTCAACATTAAACACGTCAAATTGTGCAAAGTTTCAGTGACTGTCATCAACCGGATCACACAGCAAAGCATAGAAATAGATTGTTGTTTATCTGAAGTTGACTAGAATGGAAATTCACTGAAGGTCGCGGCACATTCGGGGGAACTAAGTTGGGGCATGAAAAACCAATGAAAAGCTTAGAATTGCGCATGTGACTGATTCTAACCCAATCATACAGCCGGTGACAAGCGAATCTAAGTGAAAATGCGTGCGATTTTTGTGCCACTATTGTGTATTGCATGAAGCTTTACTTCCATTCTAGAGGTTTTATTGTTATCAATTTCTATGCAGCAAAGAGACACAGACCATGTCAAGTTCTGCAGAGAAGTTTGTGAACGTTTTTTCGTCCGCCTGCTAACTTTTTTCGAAATGATCGGAGGACCCAACATTATTGAGAAAACTTTTGCGCAATGATATGAATTCTTCGAATCTGAAGGAGTCATGGCGATCGGAGCATTTTGAAGGAATTCAGAGCAATCCGCAAGCGACCCACGACTATTTTTCCTATCTCCGTAAGGTATTAAAAGTTTCTTTTTGCCCACTTATTAAGTTCCTGCATGTGCCATCTGTTTGAATCAGCTTGCACATCTAGCAAAGTGATACGATTAAACAATCTAATTCTGTGCTTGTGCCATACCTAATGTACATCGAGGATAAATAAAGCTTTCTCTTTCTTTCTTTATTCATTGATCAAATTATAGTAAAAAAATTTTCTAACGATTCCCCCAATTTTGGGCCTGAGGTAGTTTTTCAGAAAAACCATTATCAAAGTATAAATAACTTCGCACTGTCAATTGATACATAGCGGAATTCATTAGAACGGGAGCTACTGAAACTTTCTTCCTGAATTCTCGCACAAATGGCTTAATAGCATGGATTTGTAGATCTTGAAACGCTGAATACAAAAATCAAATTCTTGAGTGTCACAGCAAGTCGCTTTCGGCTGTAGGTAAGGTTGAAGGATTCCCATTGGAATCTAATAGTAAAATTCAAGAGATATCTATGGATTGTGAAACACTTGTCAATTTTCCTACATTTTCTTTTGCAGAAAAGAAACTATTTATCTGAATGCCATGAGATTTGAAACATGATTGAGTTCAGAACATCAACTTCGATATAAAAGTTGAAGTGATTCACATAATTCAGATGATTCAGATGTCTGAGAGCCTCTAAAAAATGAGCAAAATCGCCAAAATTAAGTCAAAACATGAAATTTACTCATTTTGTATAAAGTAGTATTATGAAGCATACATACATATATATATATATATATATATATATATATATATATATATATATATATATATATATATATATATATATATATATAAAGTAAAAGAGAAAGTCGAGGCTTCAATGGAAAGTAATTTATTCGCAAACATGTTTTACCAGCTGTGCTGGCTTCTCAATGCGATTAAATGAATGAATATACCAGCAAATCAATTCAAAATAATCAGATATCACCTTAACAAAAACATCATCATGATGTTAAACCAGGCTTGCCGTGGGAATTGATTTTGAATTCCCATTCCCACGGGATTTTTGATGGGAATTCCCATTCCCACGGGATTTTTCAGTATTTCCCATCAGAACTCCCATGGCTCATTACTCTTCCTGTATACGGTTTATGGTTCTCTTCTTTCGGACTACAAATCGATTAACGGATTTTCGTAATTGAACTGATGAGATTAAGCGCTTTTAGTTGACCTATCTTTTGGATGAAAAAGTATTGGCATATCAGTCTATCTTATTTTGTAATTTCCAAAATTTGCAAGTTTTTACTAATTATCAAAAATATCTATCATTTTGTTTCAGGGATTAGTCAATCAATAAAGACGACTTCATCGAAATAGTCTTCGATTACATATAGGCCTATACATACACATATTCGCATGTCTATTCACTCTGATTCACTTCATGCGGTGCCGTACTTGTGATGAACATGGCAAACTTCTAGCTCATCGCAATATCGTATTTAAGTTTACAATACAAGTACAGTGCCTGTATACAGGCAATGAAGTCAATACTTCGACTACGCATATTTCTATGATTTATCAACAGAAAACAACTACTGATTTATGAATATGTGATAATACGCTCGCTCGCATCCCATGTATTTAGGTACGGTGTAATTCCAATTCTATCTAACTTTGATGATAAAGCCACAAATGCAAAAAGACCAATTTATATTCGAGAAACAAACGTTCATTGAAAATTTGTCCAAGGATTGACAAACGTTGCTGCTAAAAGGGCATCAAACATTAAAAAATATCAATGGATTGATGAAGGCTACATATTATAAAAACTCTCCAATGTAGGCCCTATTATGCATAAAGCAAAGGCCTACGAATGACAGTAGGTACTACAATCTAAGAATAGCAGATCTTCAATAAATTATCAATGGACTAACAACCGTTACTTTGAGACCCGCGTGATGCCGAATGAAGACCATCGATGGATTAACAAGCGTCACTTTGAAAACCATCAAGGCAAAAGCAAATACTCAAGAAAATATCAATGGATTAACAAACGCAAAACGCTACCATGCGGCAATGAAGGCTATCAAGAGAATAGCTGATGCTCAGAATAATATCAATGGATTAACAAACGTTTCTACGGGTATGAAAATCTAGAGAATAGCCGATGCACTAGAAAAATGTCAATGGATTAACAAACGTTGTTATGAAATATATCAAATGAATAACAAATGTTCATGCAAACCTAGGAACTGAATTATAATACAGTCTCTAACTTACAAGCATATTTTGTGTAAATCATAGCGCTGAGCTTGTCAGGCTTGAGACTTTTTCGAAGCTTTGATAAGAGAATCCCCGACTCGCTGAATAGTCTTTCTACAGAAGCCGATGACACTGGGGTGGAAAAAAGAATTTTTGCACACTTTGACAAAAGTCTCATTTGTGGTCCTTTCTCTTTCCAAAAATCCTCGGTCAGATGTCTGGAGGCCACACGAATGGTCTCAAAAAGCAACATTTCTGTTTCAAGTTGTTCATGAAGCGAAGTCTTCATGCGCTTTGGGCGTGGAGCAAACAATGTCTCAAACGGATCGCTGGATGTCGAGGGGTCACGTTCCTGGTTATCACTGACTTTGTCCGTGGGGATATCAGATATATGCATTGAATCAAACAGCTGATTCAAATAGTTCACAACACTCGATTTGAATCCTTGCATCTCCTGCTCCCATTCATTCATGAACACCTGCAATTCTCGGGTCTTTTTGCTGGAATATCTAAGAGTTTTCACCATATCCAAAGCCGTGTTGCAGACATCAATGCCTGACAAATAACAAGCCGCTTTTGCAAATGATGAACCACAATATGGCCACAGCTTCTTTCTCATCTGGTTTCGTAGAAGGCAGCAAGTCTCCCGAGCGATGGCAGGCACTTCTTCACTAATCTGCATTTGGAACAAGTGAATATCCAAAGTAAGATAGTTCAGGTAAGATAGATGAGAAGTTGGCTCATCAACCTCAACTCTGTCAAAGAAGCACTTGACGGCTTCCATAATATCCAACAGAGATTTCAGTGAAGGTAAAGGTGGCAAATGGTCAGATACATGACAGTCTTCTTCTGACAGAAATACAGTGTAGTTGTCCACCGCAGATCGAAGTCGAGAATGTTGAAAGCGCCATGGGCGAGTCGTGCTTTTATCAGGAATAGCACGCTTCAGTCGCTTCGCATTTTGGTCGCGTACATTATAGAAAGTCTTGACACAAGTCGACAAGGCATGTTCGGTACAACCAATTCTACCACCCAAGTTCAGCGTCGTTGGATAACGGCCGTCGAACGCTGCGACCATTTTCGGTTCGTTGTCACTAACTATAAAGATGGGTTGAGAGAGCTTACCCTGTTTTTCATTATCCGGTGCCTTAATGCATTCTTCGAGAATTTTGAAAGTGAACGAAGCGTCGTGTGGTACATCATCCAAATCACAAATCTTAAGTGGATAACTGAACCAACGCCAATCTTTATCGAGTCCACAAGCAACAATAGCAAAATAAGAAAGTCGATGTTCATGTCTTCCAGACCAAAAATCAATCATGCATTATACACCAGCATCCGGATCGTTGAGACTGTTTCTAAAATGATGTTGCAACTTCGCATGGGATTGCTCTCCCTCAGTCATTAACCCCGATGAAATGTAAGTTCGTCCGATGGAATAGTCATTGATCTTGTTGTTTCTGTGCGTTACCGAAGAAGCAAAGTTGGCGCAAGAAGATGCAATTTGAGCCATGGCGTTGATGGACACAGTCGGATGGGCACAAACAAGCTTCACTACATGCTGCTGCCATTGTTCTTTTGCTTCTTTCGGAAGAGGAGGCTTGCTTGTTGATGGAGCACACTGAAAACTTCGGTAAATGGTGAGTTGATTGGACGTCGACGTCGCCGGTGCGCAGTTTTTCTCGAGATGGCGCCTTATTGCACTGACCCCACTCTGGTTGACCCACTGTCCTCTTGTCTTCTTAAACCAAAGAAACAATTTCTTACAGGCATCACAATAAAAGAAAGGGGCCAACAATGGTTTCTTGTCGTCTCCTGAGCTCTCGGCAACCGGTGATATGTCCACTTGCACGGCCTTTATCCTCGAATCAAGATTGGCACTACCACTGGTTAATGACCTCGGTGGCGGAACAAAAGATACACGAGCAGCAGAAATGTGCTGCTGCAGAGTTTTGTCTACTTCGAAGAACTTGTTCGAAGACATCGCATTGACGACCTGCCTCAGAGTGGGAACTGAAGTTGCAGACGATTATAATTACATCATATAGCTCGGTTCCTCTTCGGTCTGCAGCCTAATGAATCATCGCCGAGCGTCAATCAGGGGAAAAGAATGTTTTGCGAGTTCACATTCCCTCACTTGAATTGTCAAAAGTTGCGTAAGTGAAATTGATCATGCAGCGCACGGGGCGAGAGAATCGGTCGGTCACTGACATGGATACTAATTCTCCTCCCGTCGGTTGACGATGCGAATTGACAGACAGCCTCAACAGATAAATACATAATCCAGGTTCTCTCTCTCCCTCATTCAAGACCGATATTAGTCTTCTTATAAGATTGATAAGCCAAGAAAAGAATTGTTATGATGATGGTTAACGGCCCGTGTTTCGTCACCCTGACAGAATCATGCTTTTTTCAGACAAGGACAGCCTGCTTACTGTAGACACACCTGTACAATGTACATGTATAAATGTTGTATTTTCACTTCAATCTGTGCGTCATTCATGAGCGGCTTCGCCTAGTCATCCAGTAAGATGAGTGCCTGCATTCTCGCTTTCTCACAACCTTTGCAAACCAAAAAAGAGTTGATACTTTCAAATAAGGTTTAAATTTTTCTTATTTTGGTGATCAAAATTTTCATTTAATTCCCATGGGATTCCCATGACCTGAAGCAAGATTCCCATCTCATGGGAATTTCCATTCCCACGGCAAGCCTGTGTTAAACCTAAACCATTCAATGCAGGCTTGAACTTCTCGATGAACATAGACTCTTTATGTTCACGCTCTAGCTTGGATACACTGGGTTGGAGCTTGTAGAATGGCGCAAATACAAATTTCATGGGAATGTCCCTGGCACACAAAGCAATATGCCTACTCACAGGTAATATAGCGTAATTAGGATTATTAATATGTTGTCTATGGACAGTCATGCGATGGTGCAAAGTATCACCAGTTTGGCCAATATCGTAGTTCTTGCAACCTTTACACTGCAACTTATAGATCACATTCTTAGACATGCAATTGAAGTTATGTTTTAAAACAAATTCCATCTTGTCATTATCAATGATGAACTCCACTGACATCCCCTCAATGATGCTATCACAGCATTTACATAACTTCTCATTGCATTTCGTAATCCCATTCAGGCTCATACGGTTGTTCTTATTGAGCAAAGATAACAGGGATCTCGGTTTACTTATAAGTTTGTCTAAAAGTGCAGTTTTTAAGAGCATTACTCACACTGAGGCATCCAGTGGTAGGTTTTATTACATTGTTGAAAAAGGAAGGATGATTGGGATTGTAGGTATGGATAAAAGAAATCACAGTGGAATTTAATTTATCATCAACTTTTTCATTTTCATATGTTTTTGATAGTTTACCTCGTTCTATGGCATTGTTTATCAAAAGTTTTGGATATGACAATTCAAGCAAACGTTGTTTTAGTTGCAAATAGCAAACAGTTTTGTTGTGGTCATCCGAGACTATTCTCTCATTTCTCCGAGATAGCACAAAAGGAATATTACGAAGCAAGTGCTTCGGATGATTTGAATTGAACGGAACATAATTAAAGCTGTCCGTGGATTTTTCAAAAATATCAGTCTCTATTTTATTAAACTTCAAAGTTTTATAGACTTTGACATCCAGGAAGTTCAAGGATGTACTGCTTGATGTTGAAGTGAATTTTATAGATTGATTTAAATCATTCAATAGTCTTAAAAAATGATTCAAATCTCCAAATTTATTATTCCATAGAAACCAACAATCGTCTAAATATCTCCACCAAGACTGAATTATTTCCTCCGATACATCATTTGGATACATATATTTTATTTTCTCATAAAGTCTCACTTCAAGGTACCCCATAGTTAGTTACGCATATGTGGGAGCCATTTTTGTTCCCATCGCCGTCCCCGATACCTGAAGGAAATAGTCGTCTTGAATGTGAAATAATTATTGGTGAGAATAATCTTTATACTGTTTAAAATAAAATCAGATGTAAAACGGGAAGGAATCAATTCCCTATGTTCTTTAATCCAATGTTATATAGATTCCAGTCCTAGATCGTGAGGAATTGAGGTATAAAGAGATACCACGTCACATGTTACAAAGACGTTGCCCTCATCATAGAATTTCGGAAGTTTATCAATAAAGTACGTCGTGTCCCTACAGTAACTCAGCATTTGTTGCACGATCGGCTTCAGCAATTCGTCTATAAATGAACTCTGTATAATCTCTCATACATATTATTATATGTTATTGTCAACCCGCATTCAGTTAAACATTCTATTTTTCATATCAGTGCTATCAACTAACTTAGAAGTGGTTGTTTCATTTGATAGAACATTTGTAATCTATGATTATTCAAGTCATGACTGAAGTTTTTTGCTATGATTGACGCATCGGTCATATAAAGGTTGAATTGTTTTTGAATTGGTTTCTTCAGGTGTTGACTCTTTAACTTTGATAGCTTCACATTTTGGAACCAAAAAAGCTTGGATACATATGTTAGAACTCATCATAACAAAACGTACCATGAACACCCTGAAAAGTGAATTGAGGTTCAAAACAAGACAATTAGCGAAGGCGTGTCTTTGTCCTCTTACAGCGACTATAGATTGTTTACCTTGTATGTTTGTGTACAATTGCGGTAATCAGAAAAAATGTTGAAGAAGCTTAAAGAGAACTATTGAACTTATTTGAATAAAACTTACACATTCGCATTCAGCACACCGTGAGGATTGTGAGGATAGCAAACATCAACATTTTTTGTGAAAAGTGAGAATATATCATTTTCAGCTAAGAGTCATGATTTGGGGATAACTTCACGATATCACGATTTTTTCCTAGTTCACCGATTTTGATGACTAGTATATCAAAAGAGAGCTCAGAAAATGCTCGTTCTCCCCATGCCTGATTCATTACCATACTCGATCCCGCTTTCTTATTGGAAAAATGTGATTTTTAAATTGAAAGATTTTTATATTTTGATCACCGCTCAGCAAATGCAATAACGGATACAAGTCTATCATAGCTCATTTTAAAGCTGAGAATGCAAGCTCCCGCATGATGCATGGCAAGTTGTTGTGCGATGCTATTGGAAGGCATGACGATGATTGATGATGTAAATTTCCCAGTCATTCTTGAAAAGTCCAAAACATTTTATGAAAATGATTTTTAAAATTTTGGTGATTCAGAGCAAAAATGGTCTACTACAAATGTCATTTTTGCTATTTTACAAAAATCTTCCACTCAATTGTCGATATCTAATATGCTATTTACAATTAGAATTGAAGTGAGATGAAATGACCGTGAATAAGAAATGCGGCTACTAAGACCTGAACCTGTGACACACATCTATCCACACTTATTAGCATTCAACATCTATGCATGTATTTACAAATTTGATTATATTTCGCCATATAGGTCCTTTAGTTATCATTTAAACGTAAATGAGCTAGAGCATCCCGCTCGAGAAATTTGATTTGATTCCGATTCCTCAAAAGCCAACTGTGTTCGAAATTCGAATACTGTTCGCATACTGTATTATTTCGGCAAATGTTTTTCAATGTGTAACTTGCATGCACATGTATATTATCATTAATATCATACAGAAACCAAATTCGATATTTACAGCATCACTAGCAATAGCTTGCAGGCAAATCGTGTATTAATTTTTTGTGTTGTGAACATTGACATGACAACATTGACATCATGACCAAAGAAACTCCAGTTGCATTAAGTTTCCTGCGGACAATTATTAGTTCGCGGGCTGCGTGTTGAGAACACCTGATGAGATGCATTCCGGCTCATTGACTGCAATTAAATGCGTTGCTGCCGAACCCATTCGGTCATTGTGTAAATTGTCCTATACATGTATATTGACTCATATCGAGATTTGACTTACAGTGAGAACCGCGGGTGTTGCTGCAAAAATCAGCAGTCGAATCGATTGGATCAAAAATGAATAAACACAGCACAAAAATCCACATTGAGAAACTTTTGTTGTAAATGCACAGTCGACGACGATGCATCGTTCCAAATTTGAATACAGAAACAATGGTAGTTTTATGAATATGAAAGTTACTTATAAGTTTTCCAGAAGCTATTTCTGACAAAGGGTTTTGCAAGTCATGTTTATTGACAACCATGACTGATGATGATGAACCTAAACTGCTCTATCAATTGATGTGGTACACAAAACCAATTAACAAAAGCATCCATTTACTTATTCTCACGAGCAATTGTTTGTGCCTTACTTCCATTGCTCTCAAACGTTATTATTTTTTAAATCCCAGATGCATCAGGACTATTTTATTGTCTTTTAATGGCCTCAGTTGAATAAAGCATAAAAACAGATATTTCAACGTTGATGCCAATATCAGTTATACAATCGCAAAACTGCATCAACGATCAACACACATTCTAGACTTTAGATAATGATATATTGTTGTCAAAGGAAGTAAACTGTTGAGAACCGCATACTCAATTGTTTGATTTTTGTGATTGGATGGTTTTCATGAATATCTGTATCTATTTTTTCTACCTAACCAATAAGCTCAATATTTATTTAAATATTGAATCCTGGTTCTGAAATATTGCAATCGAATGCTTCAAGACGCACCGTTCCGCTACAAAGCGCACGGCACATGCAGATAAGCAACATTATCTTCTTGACTTTTGCAGTTCGCATGATTATGGCATGGACCATACCGGAGCATGATGAGATTTTGCTCATTTTAGTTACTTGTTAAAGCCAAGCATTTTGCTAATTTGCAAAGGAAAAGTTAAGCCAAGTTCCGCAAGGATCAAAATTGGCACCATATATTTTCTCTCTGCACATGTTGAGTTACAAGCCATTAAAATAATTTTGTGCGTATAACGAAATATGCCGATGACATTACCTTGATTATTCCTGTGCATAATTCTCTTGACGACCTAGATATCGTGTTAACCGGAATGTCTCACTTTAAAAAATGGTGTGACAACAATCAGATGCGATTGAATAATAGTAAATCGAAGATTCTTAATGTTAATTCTTTTGAAAATTCCCTTGTGATCTATTTCTTATATTCAGAATCTGACTGATATGAAAATCTTAGGCCTCTTTTTTTAATGATAAGCTAGCCTGGTCCAGACATTTTGATCATATTGTGACAAACGTTTCTCGGCGATTGTATGTAATTCGAATTTTAAAAAGGTGTTCTTCACGACCAACTTGTGCTGGTGTATAACTCCATTGTTCGATCAATAATTCATTATGCATCGTCGGTTTTCGCTAGGTGCAACTTTTGACAAGAAATTATTAGTGTTTTGCAAAAAAGCCTTCCGTGCAATCCATGGCCTAATGTTAGGACATGTGACAAATGCAACGGTTTAAACATTTCAGAGCGCAGGAAAATGCTTGGAATACGATTTTTCGTCAATCTCTTTCGGACATACGACATAGCTTTCGGACACAGCTGCATAAGCATTTACCATCAATATCGAATCGAAGTCAGAGGATTATACTACCTCACATCAAAACTCGTCGGAGACTGAATTCAGTTATCTATTCGTGTCCTCTTCTATCAATGAATCATTGAACGCGTGCATGTAACTTCCTTAACTTCGAATGACAAACTTATTCATTTTGTCAGTTAGGGATTATTTTGCAACACAGGCACAGATGAATTTTTTGCGTTCTTTCACCGCATTTTGTATGTCCACTTTTCTGTTTGACCACCCCCTCGATACAGATGATACCTGTATTTTGTTATTTTTAAATAAACGCTAATTCATTCATTCATTAAGTCAGTTTCATAAATTTGCAATACACGTAAATGTATCATAGTAAATAAAGCGATGCATAAATACACTTTCAGAGGCTCTTGTTGAGCTGTACATTGGCATGAAAAGAAAATTATTACTTTACTTCCTTCAAGGCTCGTCGAAAATCGGAATGGGAGCTTCGTCACACATGAAATTTCAAAAGATAGCTCTCTCACTGTGGTTTTGCGACGTTATATTCAAGAGAAAGGTAAATTGCGTGCACACAACCTGCCTGACGGGATTCGTCTTTCACAACTGTCGTAAGGGTTGCATACGTGGTGTCAATTTTGCGTTTGTATACCTGTGGGTCCTCCTGACGTGGAGGATAGGAATGTAGGATAGAATGGACAAAACAAAGTTACACGAGTAAAGATGATTGGCTGTCTCCTGTAGATGTCTAGGTATACTTTGCATGTATCGAAGCAATGTGAAGAGATTCAAAGTAAAGCGATAAAGGTACCGTAAATATCTCCATTTTGAGCAACAAATTACCAGGTAAACGGAATATTCCTCAAACATGCTGCTTTCGTGGCGATAGATGAAGAAATTCAGCTGATAATTGTATCAGGTGGGACTCCCACCATTGTTGGTGCTGCTGTTGTAGTGGGATGTTCATAGTTTTTGTTGAACTGTCTGGCCAGTCTTCACCACTTCCAATAAGCCAACGCTTCCCGAGGCCTGCAACACAATGGGAGACATTACAATCAAAGTACACACCCAATGTCTATCCCTTCTACGCATTCCATAATGCACTCTACCTCTTTTTCCCGTTTCAGACCCTTCCAACCCATAGAGTGTATATTTAGAGTGGTAACTCTGCATTTATTAAATCCCCAATGTGCATACACTTTCGATTTTATTAAATGAACTCGAGGGGAATACAGACGGAATTGTTTCCAAATGTGAGATATGCACATTTATGCAGTTTTGAAGAATTTACAACGGAATTGAGTGATCATAATAGTACAATGCAGAAGGAAATGATATTATTTTACAGATCCTCCCTGTCATGACAGCCTCGGAGAGGTAATGTCTGTTAAATTAGCAACTTGATGACCTGCGCTATTGCTTTCATGCTCAACCTCAAGAGAATCTTCTTAAGCATGATCATGCCACTGGTAGAGCAAAGTAACAGCATCAAAGACGATGATTTCAATTAACTTTGAAAGATGTAAATGGGTCCACATCACTATTCAGATTCAAGAAATGAAACATGAATTGAGTGAATTACAAAATCATCCCGGTGAAAATTGAATTAAAAACTTGAAATTTCAGCCAAGAAAGCACGAATCAGATCGCGATTTTTTCATGAAGACTTTCATTATAATACAATTGATGAAATTCCCTTGATAATCAGCTTAATTTCCGCTTAGTTAGGATGCCTATTAGCAAATATTCATTCGTTTTGATATCCAGCTTGTTTCATACTATTCATATAGGAGAGTCATCTCGGTAGTATATAAATTGGCAAAATTTCGACTTTTTTAAAAACTGCTCAAATAATTTTTTATCTCAGCAAAAAATTGAATCTTTTCATACAAGAATTTTTACTGTATACGGATGCATTTTTGAGTCGACACTCTACCTATATATCCCTACTCTATGCTCCAACCCGAGCCTTTTCTTATCTCAACTCCGCTGCAGGTCATACCCTGTTCTCAGCTAGGCCATACAGACAAGGTCCTCCCTGGACCACCCCTGCTTATCTCATTCACGAAAGCCGACCGACACCGCTTGCAGCCGCTCCCTACCCCTCTTATTCCGCTCCCAACATCTCTTCACCGTCGTCTCCGAGCAATGCGCTTCCCTTTGGCTGAGTAGCTATCGGATGCCACCCAGGCTTCGACTCACTCCTTGCAGTGATTGCACAACCACGCCAACCCAAAAAAACACTGCCCCCACCTAAGCCTAATAGGACGACGTCACTATTCCAGCAGCAAGTATTCTGACGTCCACATCATCAGGGAAAGCCGTGTCCGCTAAGGAAACCACCACCTCACCTTTCCCAATTATTCCTTGGTCGACCAATCTTTATTTACCGTGAGGTCCACACCGAAGGTTTTAACAGTGCTCGTATCTAGTATGCGATTCATGAGGGCTTGACCAGCTCGATCGCTCGACACAGAGCCCTGTGATGATTGATGATAATTATGTCATCGAAAATCTGACGTGCATCATCAGCGATGACCAAAAATCGTTTTAGGAACAAACAGAGCAAAATCCAGCGACTGCAACAATAATTGGAAGTAAAACATGATAGTAATATTAATGAACTTTATTTAACCTCGGAGCATATTAGGAAGAACTCCGTTTTATAATATGGCCCCAGCATCACTCTCACAAGAAAAACAATCAAATAGCAATAACGAGGATACGAAGATTAGTTAGTTATGAACAACGAAAATTATGAAAATTAACTCTTTAAAATTTGAAGTAGTGATCAGAACACAGGTGGTTGAATGACTTAAGAGTTTGAGATTGCTTTATGATAGTTGGAAGTTCATTGTATTTGGATGGAACACGGACAGAGAAACATCTAATTTCTGGGTTAGTTCGGCCAAAAGGAATACTGACCAGATTTTTCTCATTCGATCTCAAAAAGCGGACGGTTCTCCAAAACGATAGCATGTCACTGATGTAGATAGGTGCCAATCCATTCAATGCTTTAAAGACCATGACAGACATCATATAATTTGACCGCAACAATGAAAGAAGCCAATATAATTTCCAAACATGGCGCTCAGTGATGCATTGTCTTTAAGGCGCACGTCCAAGATCATTCTCGTTTTTTCTAATAGTCTATCAATACGCTTTTGACTTTTTGAGTTGCCAAATCCCCATGCAGGTATACAATAATCGATATGTGGGAAAAAATGAAGCCTGAAGCAAACTTCAAACGAGCAAAATGTGACAGATATGGTTTGACTTCAGTGAATGAATATAAATTACGTTTGACAGTCTTCGTAATCCGGTCAACGTGGTAATCACATGCAAAAGTTTTGTGGATTACTACGCCAAGAGTCTTGTGCTTATCAACCAGTAAAACATCGTTGTTTTCTAGGACATTGTTTGACTGGGATGTAGTAAAATGTAGCATATGGTTGCTGGGATTTACAGTGAGTCTGTTGACATTGCATCGGTTTTTGATGGGTGATCATTTCAATAGTCAATGTGAGTTCAGCAACAGAATTCGATGAGATGTATAGCGTCGTGTCGTCTCCGTAAAAGTTTCTCCGCATCGAGAAATGCATGTGATTAACTAACGTAGGGAATAGCAACGGGCCCAATATTGAGCCTTGTGGGACTCCTCTTTTTAGTGGATGACGCATTTAATTGTGCATTTAGTGGTTGACGGTGCCGAGTTAAGTTTCACAAATTGTTATAGACCGCATAAATAGATTTGGAAGAAATGCCCAGCGAATCATTCGCGAATCGTTGCTCCTGTAGTTTGACCAACAGTAGGTGTAAAGGAACTAAATCAAAGGCTTGCCTTAGGTCAAGAAAACACAGGAGCCTCGAAACATGCTTAACATGTCATTGATCAATGAATTCAAAATCTTTGAATGAGCAGCTTCACACGAGAAGTGTTTACGAAAGGCGTATTGGTTGCGATAAAGAAGATCATGCTCAAGTAAAAACTCCGATAGTGAAATATGGATGTGTCTCTGAAGGATTTTGGATGCGGCGGGAAAAAGACTGATTAGTTTCTGTGTATCGATAGTATCTCAATACTTACACAACGGAACCACCTTTGCCCGTTTCCATAAAGATGGGAAGGCTGCATCGGAAGTGCATTGATTCAATAAACGCGTAAGAGAAAGACAAATATTTTTCAACCATATTTCAAAAACTTTGCGTTTATTCCGTCGGAATCTAAGGCAGGGGTGCGCAACCTTTTACATTCTTCGGCGCCATTTCGAAGGCCGAAAGCATCACAGCCGCACTTCATATGTGTGCAAACAACTAGGTCAATAGCCAATTCTTTTTATATTCCACTACTCAAATTAGCTTTCCCTGATGAATGACGCAGTGAAAATCGCATAAAGCTCTACTTCGTAAAGAATGAGTTGGCAAGTTAACCCATATACGACCGACGGTCACTTTTGACTCGAAAAGATTTTAAGCTTAACGTGTTATCAGCACTTGAAAAGTTGAAAGCATGTTTTGTAAGGGCAACTGAAGGAGAAAACGCTTTACTAAGCTATTGTAATAATTCATAAAGGAATCACGAGCCATACAAAATTCATTCATTCATCACAGGGCCGGTGATCTAGCAGGCATCCTTATTGAAGCTGACGTGAATCCTTATTGAATCGGACTTGAAGCTTACGTGCGCGAACAATTCGAATAAACTACAATTGACCCTTTTGTTTCTTTTAGCTGATGTATGGACATGAATGCACATGAATGTAACTTCCCTGAAATATTCTATTCATGAGTTATCGAACTGCTTGAACGCCTTCATCGCGCCTGTGGGCGCGCATTTTTCCAAGCAGCACAGGCATAAAGGTGTTCAACAGTTACAAGGTGACTAGCATGCTACTATAGTTCCAATTGTTTTTATTGCCTTGAACTCCGAAAACATTTGCAATATACATGCACAATATTCTTTTTCATTTACTTCTCATTGTCACGGCCGCACTTTGCCTCTGCTACGGCCGCAGGCTGCGCACCCCTGGTCTAAGGTGAAGTGCAGAGAGTTCATTTGACACAAATTCTTCACTGATTGATGAAATGGAGCATTCATTCACACTATCTTTGCTGGCAATGCAGTGTCGAGTAATTCATTATGCTGATTAGCAGATGTAGAAAATTGAGAATCATTTCCTAAAATATTCGCGAAATAATCATTTAAAATATTTGCAATATCTGTTTTGTCAGTATATCTTCGTACTTCAAAGAGACAGATTTGTATCTGCAGAGATCCCCAGATTAGCGCCAGAACTGTGATGTTGACGATGCTTATTTGCTTAATGTCGACATGTAAAACAAAGACTGATTCAGGATGATGAAATGTAATTGACTCTTGGGCACCTCGCCTTCAATCACTTGGATGGAAGGTAATGTCAGACATTCCCAACACCTCACTTGACGTTTCTAAAATAATCGTTGAATTATTCTCCTGATAAACCAAAAAACCAAGTTCACGCATACTTTTGTGTTTTCAGTAAAAAATTGATTCAGAAGCGAATAATGCAGCACCCTACGCTTAAGTTTCACTCACACAGCGTAAACGAAATTGCATGTTCTTTCCGAAAGTGCAAACAGTATGGTTCTTAGCAGATGACCGTTCCGTCAGAAAAAGGGCTACATTTTCATGAGAAGAATCTCGTTCTCAAATAATATATGCATAAAAGATCTTGCCTCAGAATAACAACAAATATTATACTTTCAGCCAACAAATTAGTCATCTGCAGTATGTCAATTTTGGATGAAGGACATGACACACAGAGGCTGCGATATCTAATTTACGATGCAAACGAGCTTTTTAAATCATAGGGAAAGGCGCGTAGCATTCAAGATATACAATCTGCCTACTATCATTAATTATACATGCATTCATTAACAAACGTGCAATTCTAATGAATCTGTCAAGTATTAGCATATGTGTCTGAAATCCCTCGAGGCCTACATGTATTTTCAGCAGCTGGCGTTGCACATAGGGCAAAAAGATCAATATGCACAACATGTACACTGTAAATCATAAGTTACCTAAGCGATGAAATGCCTGCCGCCAAATACTACATCTCCTTTCATCTCGTAGCGTTGCCGTCATCTGATGGCATAGTTACCAAACCTCTATGTATAATCTTTACCAGATGCTTCTCCTTTTCTAATCGCATGAATATTTCAAAAGTGGCATGCTAATTTTTATTGGGTTCTAAGTAGTAAGAAATTAACATCAAAATATTCAGCTGACAATGCTGAATTCGATTTTATTGCACTAAAGTCAAAGATTTTTATACATAAGTCATAAGCACACAGTTATAAACAACATGCACTAAGTAATTTTGAAATTAAGAATAATAAATACGAATTGATGATGTATGTTGATTTCCTCAAGTAAAATTAATTCATGTTTGATATATATATAAAGGAACATGTTTACAGACAGAGTAAATTGTCGTGCGATTGTAGTGATTTCAGTCATTTCGGCACTTCATCTTTATCGGACATCAATATCACCTGGCTTTGGAGCAAATCTAGTAGCATGAAGATCAATTTAGAAAGTATAAGAATGATGCACGAAAATATTCAATAAATTTAATACTACTACTCGGGACATTTGTAAGTAGCATTTAAAAACAAACTCAATATGAGAAGTTCCAATAAAATTTATGACTACGGGTACCAAATTAATCAGGCGGTTTCGTATGCATGAGAGCCAAACCATCTTTCTTTGGGAAGAAATGTCAGTTACACTGTAGCGATATCCTAGGCTTCAAAATTCCTTTTCCAATAAACTAGAAGTGCCCTTTCCTTAAGTGAAGGCTGCATTAAACTGCCCTCGTCCAACCTAAAGCTTCACGTCGATAGAATGAATTTTATTTTCAACTGTTCCAAAATACATAATAAAAGCTTGTGATTCGCAATGTCAAATGCCTTGCAGAAAGACAAAGACTGATGAGCATATCCTCTGAGTTTGCTTTGAGAGTTTCAATTATTTTGTGGCAAAACATTTACTGATAGATTTATTGTTTAAGGACTTCCCTTTTTCCTAAAACCGTCAATTAGACATGCAAATTTTACAAACTCAAAAAATTGAAGAAAAATTCTCTCTTAAGGTTGCAAGTTGTCATGATATTAGCATCGATGCCTGACATTACATTATACAGTCAAAAATATTCACATTCAAATTTAATTGATTTCAAATTTAATTGATTTCAAAATGAATCTGCTATGAAAAACCGACCTCACAAATATATTTCAGTTGCACTATAAACAGGTATGATACAAAATTTGACAGAATGTTGATGTTATCAATGTTGGTTATACATGCTAACATTGATCTTTCATGTTGAAAACTATGATATCAGCGTAACACTTGATCGTTTCTGACTCGGTCATTGGAGAGATGTGACGCTATCGGAAAATAATATCAGGAGATACTTAAATGTATAATGATAGTGTTTTATCAATTTGTGATGCACTCGTAATTCAGTGCAGCCATGTATATAAGAGATTGCATTCTATGAATCAGATAATAGACATGACTAATAAAACCCTTTTTACGACCAGTTTTCTGCTGGTTTTGGTTCTTTCTTTATGCCAAGTAAATGGAGGTGCGCAAGGACGACAACAAGACCGCGAATTTGAGCGTCGTGTAGCTATAACTTTGCGAAGACTCGGTTATAGTTCTCGATCTGACGTCTCTCGCCTAATCCGAGCATTGGATGGCAATACTATGAAAATGCAAAGAATTCTTGATAGAGTATATATTAACAACTCTACAAAGTCCTCAATGCTAAAACGACTTCAAACATTAGAAAACCGAGTCAATTCAACTGTGGATAAAGGAAAAATGAAGACATGGGACTTGAAGAAGAAGATGTTGGAGATGGACACTCGTATAGAGAAGTTGCAACAAGCAGTGAACGTGTTGCTGAAACGCAGCAACATGACCATCATACCCCCAAGCAAGTCGAATATTTCAACAAGCAACCGTGGCTATCCGAAGATGTGTTCTGTTCTGTCGAAGCGTCGCACTATTCAATTAAGTTCTACATCATGTGTTCATGTTTCCTGGAAACCACTAACCTGGATGAAAGGGCGGCAGTATTGCAAAAAGAAGGGAGGAGATCTCCTGGTTATAAAAAATGAAGTGGAACAACGCAGTATCTCAAGTTTGTTTAAGAAAGTAAGGGTAAGGGTCGCTTCATTCTTGTGGATTGGACTGCACGATCGCATTGCAGAAGGAAACTTCCAATGGATTGATTCTAGTATCAAAGTGATTCCCAATTGGTTTACTGGGTATCCATTGGGCAAACGACAGCGCTTTCCTGATAGAGATTGTGTTGTGATGAGGCGCTTTGATGGTAAATGGATGGATAAGAGATGTGCCATGAAAAATAGATTTATTTGCCGATTCGGACAATGAGCCATAAAATATAAATAAACTGATACAGGCTTTCAAAGAATGCTCCAAGACATCCAACGATAGTCATAAGACTTTCTGTCTCATGTTGTGTCATATGAAGCCATATATCAAGTCATTTGTTTTCGATTTAAAGAAGATGTTCAAAGGAATTTATCTTTGCAAAGTATGTTTAGATTGCTGCGAATATTGGAGGAGGGAACTCTGTAATAGAAATATTAAATCGCAACATATTCCACAATCTATGCTCAATATAAATCATGTAGCACCTAACTTGGAGGGTGTTGAAAGTGTTGAAGTTTTCATGCTTGTGGTTGTCATTTTTAAGCCATCGAATCCGTTCATCTTGATAGGCTTGTCATTCATAAGTTTAGTAGAGTTTTGACAAAGTCACTTTTCACGCTGTTTATGCTGTCTCGCAGATACATTTTCGAAACGCTTTGGATGGGAGTTATTCATGAAGCTTGCACCATAAGCTTAGTTGACCCATGCGCATTTCACACATTTTGGAGAGAGTCTGAGTGCATCTGAGTTCCTCTATGAGGACACCACGTTTAGATAGAATAGAACAAATATTTATTCGCTATCAAGTGAAAGTCATAAACATATGCAAAAATTTCAAATCATTTTATCATTTTTTCAAATCATTTTTTTTTACACGGGAAAAATGATTTGGAATATGACAAATTAATGCGCTCGGTACTGCACAATATAACAGATAAATATGAAGATGATTTCAACACGACGCGTGGCGACTCGTTGATTTGTGTCCAAAGTTTTGCTGAAAAGAATCATAGCTTGATTTTTCACGCATGAACTGATAGAATATAGCTTTTACATTCCATGTTACATATCACTTTGTGACAGCACTTGGTAAGAAATTGTTCGAGAAATTTTGAGATTTTTTTAAATTCATTCTGACGAACAAAACTGCAATATTCTCAAGGCTATTCAAGACAATCTGAAGTTTATCTACAGATTTGGAGTAATTCAGGTTCAGAGCATCTGCGTAACTTTTGTCGCAACGATCTCAACATGTCTGTCACTTGACAGTGACTCGTCAAAGCTGATGCCAAGAAGTATGGCAATCTCTTCGACCTGTTGGATTGCAGCTCTTCCAATAAGGGAACGTTATATTTCTTTCAAGATCAGCAGCTTAATTTTTGGCAGAATTCAATCTCAAACCTTGTCACACAAAAAAGAGACGAAATCGGTCTCTTTCACTTTTATGTTAATCTACTTCCTCAGGACAAAGGGAGAGATGATGACAAAGGCGTTTGCATACTTAAAACTTAACAGTTCCTTTAACTTGGGTTAAAGGATCCAACAGGTGCTACGAGCCGATGTTGACTCAGGATTGCACATTGAGGAACACCTGACGTTGTATAAATATCCTCAATGACAATGCCTTTTAATCGTACTCGTTGCTTTCGATTCTTAGAATAGTCACAACACCAATTAACAAAGCTCGATGTAAATCTATTCTCAATCAATAGGTGATGCGGAGGGTAATCAAATAAGTGAGGCGAATCTGATGATAGATGTAATGATGAATCGTTCTTGTATTGGGTAGTAGAGTCACGCATTGAGATGTTTGTTGCTTACGTTAAAGAGCAAGGACAAACCTCATCTTGGTCTTTACGGCAGGGATGCGGAGTGCTATCATTTTGATAGGACTCCGACTCCGACTTCGGGGGTTGATAGGACTCCGATTCCGGGTGGCAAGTATATATAGCCTCGTTTTTGAAAAACTGGTAACCTGCATCATAGATCATTATAGGCTTACCTAGACCTGCCTTTAGTGATCATTGTTGCATGAATTATCAATCATTTTCGATGGCAGTTTATCAAATGTCGTTTTAAATTGGATGCATGTGATTCGGTTCTCTCCCATCTTGTTGATGTGTGCTTCACACGGTTTTTCTCCAGTCTCTACCAAGCAGGAAATCCCCATCCTTCTTCAAAATATATGAGGACACTTTCGATTGTAATATGCTCTTTGGAGGAGACATCACACACGATCAACGTGAGGGTGAAGAGGTAATGTTCTCAAACAAACTAGTATCTCATTTTTGTCTCTGATGTGTGCCTTGCAGTAGGTGTGATCGAGGCTAGGAAGGCTTGTCTTCTCTACTAAATCACCTAGTGAAAAGACAATCATTTTCTCACTATCACGGTTCATTCCCTCAACTTTTACAAGCTTTGCATGCAGCAGTGTCTATCTACTTCTGCTTGACGGAGAGAGCTGACATCAAGACAGTGACAGCTATGCACGAGGAAATAAGTTGTTTGTCTAGTTATAAGCCGGAGTCCAGAGTCCTATCATTTGATGGGACGCCGACTACGACTCCGACTCCAACAAAAATGATAGGACTCCGGGACTCCTACTCCAACTCCGCATCCCTGCTTTACGGCATAATGACAAAAGTCGTGATTTTTTAATCCAAAGTGATGCTTTCAAATATCTTGAAAAAAAGAAAAAGGGTCGTAGATCACTCACTGATTTCACTGATCTCCAGGGCATTGGGATAATCATGGATGATTTCCAGCAATGCCGGATTCAACATTCTTCAGTCGATAGTGAGAATTTGTGGGCTAGAGGGCAAGCAATTATGAGACAGCTTCATTTCAGGAGAATTGGAGGGCGATCATCATTTCCTGTAGCCCTCTATTGACTGAACTTTTCATGTCATTCAGATACCATAGATCGTAAATGTAATATCTGAGAGTGTGAGAGCTGCTGACACCTTCCAAAATTCACATTAGTTATATTTGTAGATTGTCACCCAATATCAGTAAAACGAAAATTCTTCAGCTATAGTTCCAGTCGTCTTGCAAGCTGCGAAGCGTCTGACATCTCAGAATTCCATTTTTCTATGTAGATCCATGTACTTCCGAGTTTGGCACACTTGATAGCGTAATGATCTAGCATTCATTTAATCATTCAAAATGAGATTTGCCATTTTCATTATTTTGATTGCAATTTTAAGGCAGGCGTCGGCCATAGTGGACAGAAATGGGATATTCTTCGTAACTGCTAGCTTGCTCGATTTGCTCTTAATGATAATGAAAACGTCATGACAATCGATGTTATTGTTGCAGATAAACAAACAAACTATTCTGATCACAAGATGATATTCACAGAATATATTTTAGGTACAATACGGTTTCCTTAATTTGATTCTTCTTAACATCTAGCAGTATTCACTATACCTTTTATACATGTATTTCTTGTATTCTATAATATGCAATTTTGATAAACAAATTGTGAAGCAGAAAGCGTTGAATAAATTGTGGACAAACGCAAGTGAATTTCAGAAGACATGAAGATACGTTAAATGTATTATAGAAGTATACTTTATATTTCAGAAAACATAACAAGAAATTTCTAATTCTATAAGTTGACGGAGGTAAAACCACGGTTTGACGATGTTGTTTATTTTGTTCACCGGCTACAAGTTTCGACCGCTACTTCGGTCCTGGTCACTCCAACTGACGTATCAAGCCAGCCCTGAGCACATTTCACATAAGCGAGAGATAAAACCTCCAGATAAACGTGACCAACGGTGCACGTGCAGTAAATATTAAAATAGAAATCTAAAACATAAAGTCGCTTAATGCTTGCCACTAACTGAAACAGCAATAATGTGAATAAATGTCTAGAAATGCCACAAAATCTCTCGCTTATGTGAAATGTGCTCAGGGCTGACCTGCCACGTCAGTTGGCGTGAGCAGTCGAAACTTGTAGCCGGTGAACAAAATAAACAACATCGTCAAACCGTTTCCTCTCCATCAACTTATACAAAGCAAAAGGAAGCCACGGATTCAATCTTTCCATAAAGTTTCTAAATCAGATATTCAATTGCAGGATCGTAAAATCATTTTCGGATTATTTACGGATATTACGTATTATTAGTTAAATATTTTCAGATGGCATCAAATCAATTTCAGAAATAAAGGTGAAGGTGCAGCGTTGATCTGACGAGATGAAATGGTTCTCTAGAAACTAAAACAATCAGCAAGAACGACCGAAATACATTATGCACGCAATTGATATGGATGCCGTCTACACTTGTCGGAATACACTTGAAGTAGGAAGTCGAATTGAAGGCCAGTTAAAAATTGTCTATTTCAATTCACAGTCCTTTGCCTTTCTTCATTAAATAAAGCATGTTGCACCAAAAAAATGAATTTTGTGAATACCATTGTGATGAGAAATGTCTGCTTGTTCATCCGCAACAATCATGAGGTTTATTATTATTTACGCTACGTTATTTTTAAGAGCAAATCGGGCAAGCTAGAAGCTGCGAAGAATATCCCATATCTGCCTTCTCTGGAAGATGTCTACCTTTAAAGTGCAATAAAAATCATAAAAATGACAAATCTCATTTTGAGTGATCAAATGAATGTCAGATCATTACGTTATTAAGTGTGCCAAACTCGAAGTACATGAATCTACATAAACCCATGGAATTTTGCGATGTTTGACGCTTCGTAGCTTGCAATACGACTGGAACTATAGCTGAAATAAATGCTCTTGATTCTTTTTTATGTTCAGATCTCAGTCCTGGGATAGTGATCCTCCGACCCGTAATTGACAGTTCCAGGAATACCTAATGTTGAGGCAGAAACATAATCAATAAATGTACATGAAGACATGCAGCTCATGCTGAAATTAAATAAATTGGATGATATTGTTACTAAAGCTTCAAAATGCATATGAAAATCAAAGAGGTACTCACATTTGTTCGGCATTAGATATTTTGCATTTGGATATATGCGACTACACATTCACTCAAAGACTACATACACTCTAGATCGCTACGTTCACCCTTATAAGAATGTGTCAATTTGGAAAAACCATGAACGTTTTGCCTAAAAAAGAAAGCAATCGTTTTCTGTAACTTTTAATATTTGGTCAGAATGAATGAAAGTAAAATATATACGAGTCGGCACCAGTGCCTACCACGGACAATGCTTATGCGTTTAACTACAGTCCGTTTCATAAAAAGTAGATCATCCTAAAATTTGACTAAATAAAACATAAGTATGATACAGAAAGCATTTTTCATGTTATTTCATGTCCCTAATATATTTAAATGTCCTTATATAATCTGATAAGCTATGATACAGTAACAGTTCTTAAGAAGCTAATATTTTGTGGCCCTACCCTTATTGTCAATGACATTACCAATTCGTCTAGGCATTGATTCGATGATATCGTTGATTTTTGACTGATCTAACTTTCTCCACTCTCTTTTTAACAGTGACGTAAGTTGTGATACGCCATCTGTAGGTAGCAGTAAACGACGAACGCTACGTTTTAGAATACTCCATACATTTTCTATGGTATTCAGATCTGGAGAACGAGCTGGCCAAGATAATGTCCTAAGCCCTAATTGAGACTTGCATAAGTTGACTCTACTACTCCTGTGACACGTAGCATTATCATCCATAAATAACCAAGTCGATGGATCACCAAGTTGATCTGTCATTTGGCCAATGTTCACTCGTAAAACATTCACATAGCGTTCAGAATTCATGGTTCCTTGCTGTATGTGAAGTTCAGAGCGGCCATTGGTTCAAATGCCAGCCCAAATCAGTAGAGTCGCACCATCTTGTACCCGGGGACGATGTAAATGTCTCGGAATTTCCTGATCAGATTTTATCCATAATCTCAATCGACCATCACTATCCTTCAGACGGACTGATGCCTCATCAGACCAGACAACCCGATCCCATTGATTTCGCCAGTGACAATGACTCATTGCCCATCTGAGACGCCTTTTTGTATGCTGATCTGATAATTCGATCTGAGAGGGCCTCTTACAGCTCTTGAAATTCGACTCAATAAGTCTTCTACGAATAGTGGACTTAGAAATAGACGAGTCTAATGCAGTCATCTCAGCTAACGAGAGACTTGGATCAACTTTAAATCTCAAAATTAGGCGGTCTCTACATTTGGATGTTTTGCGTGGACGGCCAGAGCCTTCTTTACGACAGAGTCGAAAATCATCATTATGCCATCGATGCACATTTGTGTAAGGGACATTTAGTCGCTTGCTTGTAGCTCGCAAAGAAAACCAGCTACAGATTGATAATGATGATTTTCGACTCTGTCGTAAAGAGGGCTAACGTAGAGACAGCCTAATGATCAAAGTCTCGTCTATTTCTAAGTCCAGAAGTTATTTATGGATGATCTCCTGTTCTGTATCATACTTATGTTTTATTTAGTCAAATTTTAGGATGATCCACTTTATGAAACGGACTGTAGTTCTAGCAAGGCTGACACTTTGCCTTTTGTGAATGCGATCTCGTTATTGTTCATTTGTGCTTGTATTGTTTTCAACCGGTTAGAGATAGATTTCTAGCTGAAAGCAATCAGGAGTGCTGCCAACACCACCGCAACGAAGTCAGGAAGCTATGGAACATGAAGTCCAGTTAATCACATGTAGCAGTTACATTATTGTTGATGAATAATGGTGCTATACTGGCTCTGATTGACCGATTTTCTTTATTTTTGTTTTGCTTGATAGCTTTTGGCTTGTAGAACAACATATTATATAACAAAGGAAGCAAATGTAATTTTATAAGAGTGAGGTATGATTTTGTGTAACATTGCTAAATGAAGATCAAATTATCTACTACTTTTTTTATCTATAACAGGAAAACAACTCAATATTCATGCTTGAAATTTCCAACAATGATATTAGTAAGCACAGCTGACATATCTTCCAAATTTCAAAGAAATTCGTTCAAGTTTGGCGGAGTTAGACAAAGTTGAAGTTAAGGCGATGTTTAAGGGTGATCCATTTTTTATGAAACAATCTGTATCATCAAAGCTGGAAATACAGAAGAATAATACTAGTGCAATTGAAAACTCATTATGTAGTCTGCATTTTATGCTGCACATGTAGCACTTTATCTTTATCGGTCACTCGAGAAATAGGACACTCGATGAACTACCATTGGATCAGCTTCATTGACTATACCTATGTGTTTACTTTAAATATGTTAGTGACAATGTTTTATCAATTTGTGATGCAATTCGGTGCATCAACATATATAAGAGATTGCATTTAGTAAATCAGATTATAGACATGATCACTAAAACCTTTTTTGCGACCAGTTTTCTGCTGGTTTTGTTTCTTTCCTTATGCCAAGTAAATGGAGGTGGGCAACCAAGACGACGACAAGACCGCGAATTTGAGCGTCGTGTAGCTATAACTTTGCGAAGACTCGGTTACAGTTCTCGATCTGATGTCTCTCGTCTAGTCCGAGCATTGGATGGCAATACTATGAAGATGCAAAGAATTCTTGATAGAATAGAAAACAACAACTCTACAAAGTCATCAATGTTAAACCGGCTTCAAGCATTAGAAAAGCGAGTCAATTCAACTGCGGATAAAGGAAAAATGAAGATATGGGGCATGAAATTGACAAAGGTGTTGGTTACTCGCATGATAGAGATGGACACTTGCATAAATAGATTGCAACAAGCAGCAAACATGTTGCTGAAGCGCAACAACATGACCATCATACCTCCCAGCAAATCGAAGAATTCGACAAGCAGCCGTGGTTATCCTAAGATGTGTTCTCTTCTGCAGAAACGTCGCACTCTTCGATTAAGTCCTACATCATGTGTTCATGTTTCCTGGGTGGATGCGCTTAGTTGGGCAGATGCACGAAAATGGTGCAAAAAGAAGGGAGGAGATCTCCTTGTTATAAAAAATGCAGCGGAACAACGCGCCATTGCGAAGTGGATAAAGAATGTGAAAGGGGTCGCATTTTTGTTGTGGATTGGTCTGCACGATCGTATTACAGAAGGAAAATTCCAATGGATTGATCCCAGTATCAAAGTAGTTCCCAACTGGAATGCTAGATATCCGATGGGCAAACCCAAAAGCTATCTCGATAGAGATTGTGTCATAATGAAGAGCCTTACAGGAAAATGGATGGATAAAATGTGCTCCATGAGAAGCAGATTTATTTGTAGAATCGGACAATGAGGTATTTTTTCCTAACCACTGTTCCTCGTACTTTCAACGAGATTCAGCGTTGTCAGTTATACGTAGGCTACTTATACGTACTTTCAAAGGGCATGAATGAGCAACTATAACGCATCAGTCTTTAATTAAATGTCTATGCATCAATTCAATTCGTTTTTAGCATTAATTCGTTTCACAACTGCACTAAAGGATAATTAGCAACGTTTCTCCGTTCATTTCTTCGGCTATGTCAACTTATATATTTTTAATAATAATATATACAGTTAGTATGTACCCAATTTCGTGAAAAAATCATGCATAGAGAAAGTCTACCGAAATAAAAATCACGACCATGCCAGTAAAGTAGCGATTCGACTCCAACAGTTAAACATCGATAGTAACGGCAGATCTCAGGCAACAATTGTTTATTATTCTCACTCAAATTTTTCTATGGGAAAGGCAAGACTTTAATTCAGTTAAAGTGCAAACTTTTCGTCAACAAAATTTTTGTCGACCATATAAATGCCCTATCTCCATACTTAGTACCAAACTTTTTTTTGAACCTCCTAAATTTCTATGTAATATGTAGCCGTGTTTTTATTTATTTTTAAAAAATGGCAGTTTCTCCTTTCGAAATAATAGAAGGATGATATAAAGGAAAATAGAAAGATTATAATGGAAGGATAATATAAAAAAAGTTAACCCGTTAATGAAAAAATGATAAGATAGGCCTACACAAATTGCACAATTGCCAGTAAATCTAGGCCTACCTGTATGCGCAGTGTACTCACAGATTGTTTAGTAGTGTCAATCTTTTCTATAGTTATAAAATTGTATTTCGATTTTCAGAAGCTCAAGGAAGTAAGTCAATCTAACGGTATTGCTTTGTGACACAAAATCTTAATATAATGCGTAATGCATGTTGTGTAAATGTAAAATTTCATTTGTAGCAGCTGCATGAATAGGCTGCGACAACCCAAAGAAATGCAATTTTCAAAAGCAAAATAAGTGCGCGAAATGGTGTTCTATCCTAAATTTGAACTACTCGAAACTGCTAGAAAAATAATTCGTAACTCTTTTGATATTCACATGATTGCAAATACCAGTTAATTATACAAAACCGCACGTATCCGTGATAACAAAAAGGATGAAATCCAAAAAAATCAACCAATTTTGAAATCAGACGATCGTTTTTGTCTTTTTAGAATCTGATTGTAAAAGTTTGCTGAAAAAATTATTTGTTCCTCCGAAATTTTTGAAAGCGAGCGATCGCCGACAGAGGGGTGTTCCTACATGTCATATCAAAACTTTGAGGTTAGAGGGCAGACCGTTAGACTAAATAAGGAAATAAAAGAGTCATAAGGCTGACAATTTCTTTGTATTCTTTGATTTTTGCTTACCCATAGAAAATTTGAATGAGAATAAAATCCTTTTCTACAATCTCCGTTTGAGATCTACTCTTTCTATCGATGCTATCAATCAATCCTCTATCAAATTAGAGTCAAATGTTATTTTATCGGCAGAACCGCGATTTTTTTCGATAAATTGGGAGTATGCACGCATTACCTTGATATACGTATGTGTGCATTTTTTGTGCCCCTTGCAAACGATGACAATGTCTGTGACTGCTCACTTTCAAAAACTTCGGAGAACCAGATGTTTTTTCAATAAACTTTTTACAATCGGGCTCCAAAAATATTATCGAATCCTTTGATTTCAAAGTGGTTTCATATTTCTGATTTCATCCCTTTTATTATCAAATCAAGAAATTTTCAGGACTGAATATTTTCGAGAATTTGTTGCCCAAAATAAATCATATCAAGTTCGTATTTTTCAAGAGTCATACTGTAGATGGTTTAAATGCTCTAGATCTCATATTATGATAGCTCTGCATTATGATGGCACAAAATGTTTATGTATTGAACATTTTCGTGGATATAAGATAAAATGCATGAAATTGACTTTTTCAGAAAATTATGTACATGGTGTCCAGAATTTCATGGCAAAATTAACTTGTCTATCATTCATTAAAAAACACTTTATATGAACATTTTCGAATTCCTCCTACTTTTTGAATGCGGGTGGATTTACTTTTTATTTCAATTTTGTAGTTGCAACTGATTGTGATCAATAACTTTTATATAAAAAAACAATACTATGCATGCAATGATAGCAATATTAAATTTTTACATTCCGGCATGAACATCTTTTCTGTTTCGTGTAAACACACAAAACAGAACTCATAGATCATAGCAAATAACAAGGAACCGAATTCACAAAAGCCGAGTGCCATATCTTTAGTCACCATATCATCAATTGAATGAATCATGAAGACGAGAATTATTCATCAATCTTGTCACTATTATTGCTGTATCTGCTATGATGGAGACAACTACAGATAAAGTTGATCACGTTGAGTTTTATTTCATAAATGGAAAATGTGTCACAGCTGCTGTTCGAGCATTCTACAAATGTCGCGGCATTAAGAAGAAAGAAAATGCTCCGAGATACAACTCAGTTAAAAGAAAGATCGAGAACGCCATGGAAACTGGAAGCACCATCATTAATGCGAGCAACATATTATGTCAACATTTAGACGAAGCTCCAAAGACATCGAACGAGTGGAAGACATTCACATAGTTGTTACAAATCCAAGGAGTAGGTGTGGATCAATTGCAGCTAGTCCGGACAAGTCAGTTTCAAAATCAAAACTCGACGTCTTTTGATCTGAACCTGAGAATTGATCTGAGCCTAAAGCCATTCAAGTCGCAACAGTACCGTCTGTTGAGTGATCACTCTATGGAAGAACGCAGAACATTCTGCACAAGATTCATCGAAGAAGTGACGCTAGACGACTCGAGAAAACGTTATTTACGGATTTGTCAATGTTCGAAGTGAATCCTATTCTGAACAAACAAAACTGCAGAATTTAGAGTGAAGACAGACCGATGTCAGTCGTTTTCAAGAAGATAGACTTTCCTCAAAAACAAATGGTGTGGATTGATTTCACAATGAATTTCGTTATTGGTCCATATTTCTTCGAGAAGTCGATTTCTTCTGACTCTTATTGTGAAATGTTTAACTGATTCGTGATTCCTCAGCTGAAAGCAAAGCGGAAGTTCTCTTCAACAATCTTCCAGCAAGATGGAACAAGACGACATACGGACTGCGCACCAGACTCTCCAGCTTCTTAACTCGAAGCTTCTGGACCTGTGATTTCACGGGGAGGTGAATTTGTATGGCCTGCGTATTCACTTGATCTTTCGCCGGTCGATTTTGCTTTGTGGGGTTTTCTCAAGCAGAAGACACGGTCGAAACTTTGGTGATATACAGGTTCTCAAAGTTTCCATCACGGTCGCTGTGAGAGAAATTCCACAAGACTTCTACACGATGGCTGTCGAATAAATAATCAAAAGATGCCATTCGTGTCTTTGACAGATAGATTTCTTGATCAGCGCACCCAATTTTCTAAATTTGAATTGCTTATGATGGAAAAGCAAAATTATTTCAGTTAAAAATAGATAGTTTTCGTTATCATGAATACTCTATAGTTTTAAAAATATAGTCTGTTTTTTTAAATAGAAATTTTTTTCCTATGAATCATTGACATTTTAATTAAAATTTTAAAATTCTGGACATCCTATATAATGCCAATAAAGAATTTTTCAAAGATGATCACAATGCATCTGAGGAGTTTAAAAATAGACTGAAAAGGATATTTAAGTTGCAGATGCGCAACAAGGGAGGAGGAGTTCTTACACCTACCGGTTTGGCAAAATACCATGTTAATTGTCTTTCTAAGCCCTGGCGTTTAATTCGAACGCTGCTGATTGATGCTGCAATGCACATGACGAAGGGGTTGTGATTTACTCTAAAGTTTCACACCTACATATAGCTTCCAGGAGTTGACGATGTGCTTTGTATGCTAGGTTAGGTATCTCAGGATTTGCAGTTGCTACTTCTGCTGCTTCAATTTCGACGCCCTTGATTAATCCTTTAATATCAGCAGTCCATTTCTAAATAAATTTTGACTCGAAGTATTTGGATCAACGCTGTATTGCAACGTTGATCCCAGAAACGGAAAATATTTTCGAGGGGAAGATCAGCGTGATTCTACACTTTTCTCCATTTTACATTACAGACATTTCCGGATGGATCTCAAATTTCTCCACTTGAATTTTAGAAATCTTCAAAGTTGAGTTTCTGATAGATATCTGAAATTAATTTGGAAGGATCTGAAATTGATTTGAAAATATCTGAAATAGAATTGGAAAAGATGTTGTGGTACCGCTCCCAACCCATGCAATGCCTAAATCACCCGCAAGCTCCGTTTCAAAGCATTTTTTAATAAACTTCATTTTTGAAAATTACAAGGGCATTAAAGGGTTAGAACCTCCTAATAAAGCTTCCATATCAAAGAAATTGAAGATATCATTGATTAATTCGCCCGATAAATAGGAAGCTGTTTATCTATGTTTACATGATGCCTGTAAATAACGCGATGTGGTACCGTACTGATTTGAATTTTGAATAGATAAATTGGAGACGTTGCGATGTAAAATCAATCACACCTGAACTGATCTGAATGTTTGTATAAAATATTACAACGGCAATTATACATGTAATTGACTGACGACCATTAGTCAAATAAATGTTGCAGACATACGGTAGTCGCTTGTCAAGATAAGAATAAATATTTTGGATTTTATAAACAGCATGTGCGTGTATATAAGACATGTCCTGATCATGTAAAGGGTGTTCATGTTGATCCCGCATATTTAAGAAGCAAAATTATCCTTTATACCTGAATACTATTGAATTTAACTCTACATTGCCATCGATGATAACCATGCTTGAAATACAGCAAAGAAAGGCCTACATTTAGATGATCAAAAGCACACCTTTGAGGTCATACATAAATTGCAGCGTTTGAAAATGAGTGATAAACCTCTTCAATGACTTCAGTTTACATGCCTCATAGTGAGCTTTCTAAACAGGCTTTCATGCGAGTCGGTGAAACGGTTGTGAAGCTTCGATGATGAGACGCTGATATGGAAAGTGGCTTCATCTATAAGGGAAATATCCTGTACAATAATGTGGGTACAATAGTTATCGTTGAAGAGTAGTCCCACAGAATTCAAGTCTTCTCAACTCCTGAATCCTGATAAACTTCCAAAGTCGAGACACATCCACCTTAAGATGCGCCACAATGCCGGGAAGCTTGACTCTCCAAAGCACAGAGTTCGCACTCAAACAGCTCTTTTGCCTCTATCTCTTTCTCTTCAGATCGGACTATCTCCAAGTCCATTGATCGCTCCCAAGAGATCGCGGAAAAGCAAATAAGATCTTCAAGAATCGAGATTCGTATTCTTATAAAGTTCAAGCTGGAGGCGTCTCCTTTTTGATTATTTAATAAACAATCGTTAAGCCTCTTCACAGTATTGAAGGTGAAAGAAAAAACAGTGCGGTAGGTATTTCAGCAGCTGTCAAGTTTTTGTAAGCCTAATGCATGATCTACAGAAAGATGACAAAACTGACAACAAAATGAATTTTCTCATCGTGAGAGAATCAATAGTCCATTTCATGAAATCAAATTGCTTAATGCGTCATGTCTAACCTAAACTTCAATCACAAGTTCAGAAATTTGATCAATTTGCAAAGAAATCGAATCAGTGAGAGCATGTGTTATCGATTGTTTTTTTCAAAAGATCGGCGGACATATCTTACTGTCAAAACGAAAAGAAATATTGAGAACCAAAAAATGTGGAAGAAAGTGAGGAGTCGAGCTTTAACACAAAACATAGCACAAACTTATTTTCAAAACTTTATACACGCAATTGGCATATCAGATTAATCACACTAAGTTCACTAGGAAATTCACTAAGTTCTGCATTTAACGCATTACTGACATTTCTTTAAAGTTAGTGTACACCATTACGCTGTATTTTTTTCAAAAAAATGGTCGTTATCAATTACTGGAGCACTATTTTGTGCGAAATGTCATTAGTGTGAAAAAGTAGTATTTGAGGAATACCCGACGAAGTTAGCTTCATATGCTAATTGCGTCTCTCAAATTTTGCTAATTAATTTCAGAAAAGATAGCAAAACAAATTATTTATCATTTAAAAAGTACGATGGACGTTCCAAAAGTTCGTGACGTTTGTCTCTCCTATCTATAGACGTGCATTTTGGCGCAATTGCATATCAAAGTATTTTTTCTTTTAGTTCTGATAATTGCCTTTCACAAGAAAAACATTTAACTTCCATTTGTACAAATATTTATTGACAAAATTAAAGGCATATCAAAACTCTTTTTTCGATCTGGTCACCCTAAATTTCAATAGTTTTCCCATCTCTTCCCAAGTTTCTTCATTCCTTCTTCAAGCCAATCTTGCGGAAATTTCCCGAATGAAGCTTTCGGTGCTCTCTTTATCTCTTTCATCATTGAATCGAATACCCCCGATTGCCTACTTCATCGGACCGAAGAGATGAAAGTCATTAGAGGTCAAGTCAGGGGAATACAGTGGGCGAGGAAGCAGCTGCCACTTTAGCTGCTTGATTGTGGTCACCGTTTTCGCTCCTCGGTCCCTTGCGTTATGCTGCAGACATAAAGACGTCGCGAAATCTTTTCTTGTCTTTTTTACGGCAAAAGTTTGCGCACGATCTGTGAGGGACTGCTGTAGTATTCGGGGTTGATTGTGTGATCAGGACGGCAGTAGTCAACATGGATCACACCCTAGCAATCCCAAAAGACTCACCTGGAACTTGCCTGCAAAAGATGCTGTCTTGGCGTGATCCGCTGGCTGCTCACCTCGCATTATCCATTGCATGCATTTTTCTTTTCGTCGCTATATTATGGCATGAAGTTTTGCAGCGGAGTTCCATCAACCGTGATGAATGTCCTCCAAAAAACCCTTCGTCATGGTCTTCCAAAAGACCAAGAACAACTGAGGAGTTGGTGACCCGACTTTCTGTTCTGCAGTTAGCAGCCTTGGCAACCAACGAGCCGAAACCTTGGACAACTCTGAGCGGTCATGAAAGATACGCTCAACAGGCCAGACTGTTCCTCCAGTTCATCAAATGTTGGGCGTCTGTCAGACTGGATCAGCTGCCAAACCAAATATTCATTTTCTTCGTTGGCTTGACTGGATGGCTGGCTACAGCGCTCACCGTCTTCCATTGACTTCCGTCCCTCTGGGAACTGACTGAACCATTTGCTTGATGGTCGCTCTTACAGGAGCATTGTCTCGAAGACTGCTTCTAAATGCTCAGTCGATCGGGTTGGTGTTTCCCGTTCCCTTGACAGAAAGAGCAGAAAGGATCTCCAGTTACGATTTGTGAAGTTCCTCATGCTGACAAAAGTAAAATTGCTTCACTAGTTACCGGCTTCAGTTCGTGTCTCTATAGGTTACCGATCAACTGACAATACCTCACAAGCAATGTACATGATTGACAGAACATGACAACGATCAATGATGAAAGGAAAAAATCGAATTAAAACCACAGCAATCAAACGTCACGAACTTTTGGTACGCCCCTCGTATAATAATAATCATAATTTATCTTCTGATGAGGCAGCAGGTCTGCAACACTTAATACATGATTTAAATATAATACATGATTTTGGGAAATTTGGTCTTTCATTGATCTTTTGCCGATATGCATCTGCCTCAACACAGCATATCTGCTTTACAATTAAATAAAGAGTTGTTGATGTTGAAGGATGAGAGGTATGTACGTCTGGTGATGATTCTTGATGTCCAATGAAATAGTGGTTATTCAAGTCTGTCCCCATTATTCGAATGATAATAATGACCGACATATAGACAATGTCGCCGCGAAAAGTATGCTCAAAAGCAGACCCCGTTCCAACTCTGAAACAAACACTTGATCCTGAGTTAACCAATTGAATTTAGTTGATAGACTTAAGATCTACTGCTGAATCATTTACTTAATAGATTTGATATCGATATTGACGCGTGAAAATGCGTGTACGCATTGACCATAGAGATTGTTGACAATGAAGATGAAATGACATGAACGATAGATGAGATGAAAATAGGAAAGCAAAAGACGTGCGGCAGAATGGACTCGAACCATTGCATAGACCTGGTGCTCTAACATCTAAGCTATGATGACCGCTGACATAGGACCGGTGTCAATTGCAGGATCAAATCCTTTCCATCCCACGTCAATTATCATTGCAACTATAATAATTGAAAATCAAGCATATTTGTTTTACAACAGATGTCTTGTTTGTAGCCTATTCAAAACAAAGTTTTACTTAGAGATGGACGACTGCACATTCACGTATAGATCTTCATTACAAAATGCGTCAATTGGAAAAAAGAACTAACGTTTGGCTATCATTAAAGTTGGAAATGCATCAGATTGGTGTTGGTACAATTGTGATGTAATGTTATTCGTGATGTAATTTGCAATATATGATGTCAACTTAGCACTTGATTGCTTCTGATGGTCACTCGACAGATAAGACAGTCGTTGAATTACCAATGGCAAAGCTGTATAGAGACATACTTTCTGCACATGATGATGATAATGTTTTATCAATTTGTGATGCAATTCGGTGCATCAGCATATATAAGAGATTGCATTTAGTAAATCAGATTATAGACATGATCACTAAAGCCTTTTTTGCGACCAGTTTTCTGCTGGTTTTGTTTCTTTCTTTATGCCAAGTAAATGGAGGTGGGCAACCAAGACGACGACAAGACCGCGAATTTGAGCGTCGTGTAGCTATAACTTTGCGAAGACTCGGTTACAGTTCTCGATCTGATGTCTCTCGTCTAGTCCGAGCATTGGATGGCAATACTATGAAGATGCAAAGAATTCTTGATAGAATAGAAAACAACAACTCTACAAAGTCATCAATGTTAAACCGGCTTCAAGCATTAGAAAAGCGAGTCAATTCAACTGCGGATAAAGGAAAAATGAAGATATGGGGCATGAAATTGACAAAGGTGTTGGTTACTCGCATGATAGAGATGGACACTCGCATAAATAGATTGCAACAAGCAGCAAACATGTTGCTGAAGCGCAACAACATGACCATCATACCTCCCAGCAAATCGAAGAATTCGACAAGCAGCCGTGGTTATCCGAAGATGTGTTCACTTTTGCCGAAACGTCGCACTCTTCAACTAAATGCAACATCATGCATCAATGTTTCCTGGAGGCAATCCAATTGGGTGGACGGACGACTATGGTGCAGAAAGAAAGGAGGAGATCTGCTGGTTATAAAAAGCGCAGTGGAACAACGGAATATCACAAGATGGTTAAGGAAAGTGAGAATGGTTGGTTCATACGTTTGGATTGGTCTGCACGATCGCATGGCAGAAGGAAAATTCCAATGGGTGAATCGTAGTATCAAAGTGGTTCCTAATTGGGCGCCTAGATATCCACTTGGTAATCGACGTCGTTTTACTGATAGAGACTGTATTGTGATGAAGCGTTCAAATGGAAAATGGATGGATAAGAAATGTGCCATGAAAATCAGATTTATTTGCCGATTCGGACAATAAGCCATTTTATGGTCAATCGCTTCTTATGTTTGCAAAGGCATTCTACTTTTTCAATTACGTGTAATGAGAATGACTGATATCATCTGGTGACGCCCAGAAAACTTCATGTATTACGCATCTGTCTTAATTAAAACCATGCATCAAGCTCTTCGTTCTTATCATTATCACAGCAATACTACTCTTTCCCAACTATATACCACCATATTCATGTACGCCTATCACAACATATCCCAACTATGAAACGTTCGTATACATTGCGAAATAGCCTTCGTCTCCGGTCACCTTCAGATTTTCGCTGCTTGTGTGATGAGCAATAAATATTCCATGACTTTTCTGTTTCTTAAATGCAAGTATTTTACTGCATTAGTTATCTAAATTTTCTGTAAAGTTTATGAGATTTTTGGAAAAGCATAGTTATTTACAACATTAGGGATAAGTAACACAATTAGGGCCCACGACTTTGAAATTCTAGTCATTAACATTTCTCCTTTTATTGAGTGCAACAGCTTCTAGAAGTTCTGCGGGAATATCTACAATGCTTTCGTAGCATCAGTCCCGTAAAATCGAACTTTGCGTTGTTGCATTTTCGACTTGAAATTTCACATCATCCGCGGCCTACAGATCCGTGTTCCTATTAGATTGACTGTCAATGACGGCTGAAGGCCATGCGCTTGTTAAATCAAGTCTCGAGGACTGTTTCCATTCTTTTACTGATCATGCCAAGTCCTTTTGTATACAGTGAGAGGTACATGCAATTTAATTATGTCGATTGATAAAGAACATCTGCAGGCCTGTGCGTACCAAAATGCGTAATTTGATTGCAAAAAAAGCAGGCTACAAGTATTCCCAATCAAACTAGTTGTTTTTATAACTTCTTAAGCTTAGTAAAAATCAAAATAATCCATCTCTATCATTTGAGCTTGCTGGTAGACATCAGGCTTACCCAGAAATGGTATTACATGCTCCTCATTGGTTTTCCATGCCGACGAGATGATATGTTCTATTTCAATATCAGCTTGGCAGCTTAATTTCTTCATTTACTAAACAGCTTCATTCAGCCAGACTGTTTTGACATCCCTGTTAAAGTGGTAGACTCTGCGAATTTTCTATCTGACATTCCACCCAGTTGTTGTCGGAAATCCGGTAATTCAATTCATCTCTTAAGCTCGTGCTTGATCTAGTTGGATATTTAGAACATATATTAACATATTTCTTTTCACTTGAGATACAGGAGCAGTAATGTATATATGAACGATTCAGGACAACTTAAAAAAATAATAAGATACCTCCAGAATGCAAAATCGGAATATTTCATATACTGAAAAAATACCTATAAAAATAAAAAATAAAATAATAAAATCAAAAAAAAGTTCTAAGCTCGTTGGGATTTTTTCATATACTGAAAAGAGGTTTCAAAAATATCACGCAGTCGAAAATTTACGTAGTCCAAAAATTTACGTAGTCTAAAATTTTAAAAAATTTATGTAGTCTTTTCACATAGTCTAAAAATATCAGAAGATTGTATTCAAAATATTTATTAAAAATGGAAACCTCAAAAATGGAGGGAACTTCAAAAATGGAAGAAACTTCGAGAATATATCCTTCGTTAATGAATGAACTTAGTTATACTTTAATGGACATTGAAAAGATGAACATTGAAAAACGCAAAGATAGAGTACGTTGTATGAAAGATAAATATCTCAATTATTATTAAGATTAGAACATTATGATAAATTAAGAAAAAGATGGTCTAAAGTTAATAATGTAACACAAGGTATTGGAATATTTTTAACAGTAAGTTTAGGCGCTCTGACCATTGTCATTTCTTCTGGCGCTCTTTCAATTCCTATTATTGCTACTGCTTTGCACTCTGATGATCGCCCAATTGTAGGGAGCAGCTACTTCCCGCATTCATGAAACATTGCAGTTGCTTCTCGCATTCATGAAATAGTACATATCAGAACAAGCAGCTGTTACCCGCACTTATACAATTACTAAATACGCTGCCAGTTTTCCGTCCAAATCCAGAACCAAAACCGCTTTTGAATCCAAAACTGTTCAGAAAATGGCAGCGATTCATTGGTTTACTTGAACTCCATTGTTTTAGAAAGTTACAACTGTCACGTCAACGTTGTCATAGCAGTTTCATTGATGCTTATAAAATGTATCTCATTTAATAGATTTTAAGCTTATCTCAGTTTGTTTTGAAAGAGAGTACTTGCGTAAAGCGTTGACTTTATCACAATATCATGGTTGGATCTATTGAACGCCGACTTCGTCTTCAAGTAAAACGTCAGAGAATAGAAGGACTAACAAGACAAATCATACAGCTTCAATCGAGGAGCAATTTATTTCGTGATCATAACATTGGTGTCTTGTTTCAAAATCTTGGTGAAAGAAGAGTCAATTTTAGTATTGACAAAAAAATACTACACCTTATTGAACAGAGACGGAAATTATTTTATAATATGAATAGACAATTATAAGAAGTGGAGGAAGAAAATATTATACAGCAAACAAGTCAACCTATTAATATTGAAGTATCAAACCCACCAACATATGAACAAGTACAAGAACAAATGCGAATAGAAGAGCAACAACGGCAACAGCATGCTCAAAGAGAAGAAGATAATCAACAACACCAATAGTTGTAACGTCTAGATTGAAGTTTGACGCTTCGTGGGAATCTGCGATTCTCTATTCTTTTGTCCTGCAGGCTAATGTATTTCTTTTTGTTCTGATGAATAAAGATTTATCAACTGTCAACGTCGTTGTCACTTTTCAGTCTTCACGTAATTAACTAACAAAGAAAATGACAAGTATAAATGAAAAAACAAAAAGAAATTAAACGTAAACGACTTCCTAAAACAATACGATAAACAAACAACTACAAACTTCGATCTCAAGAAAATAGCTAAACAATTAGGAATATAAAAACTTTCATGTATTTATGAGAGATGAATTGTGCGAACTAAAAGATCATAAGCCTGAGGTAAATTTAATGATAGAATTTGCTTCATTTAAAATGAATGATGAAAATCCGACAGTTATACTGAGTAGTATAAACGACATATGTCCTCAGGTTAATAACATGACTGAGTTTTCAAAATTATACGGCAAACAAACCACGACAAATTTCGATTTAAATAAGATCGCAAAGCAATTAGGAATAAAAAATTTCCACGTGTTAACGAGAGATCTCCATACATCAGAACAAAAAGGAGTACATTGGTCAGCAGGACAAAAGAATACTAATGTAGAAAACTATTGGTTCGAGTCATACGGACTTCTCCCTACAAATGAAGTAAAAGTAATACTGGGAAAAGGAATCTATAATACATTTCAAATTCAAAAACCGGGAACTACTTATTGCGGACAATTATGTATTTGCATTTATACAAATTGCAAAAAGGTGTACCATTTCTAGATATTGTGTTAGAATTGAATAATGATAATTAAAGTTCAGTCTTTTGTAATTCATTTTCATAAAATCTACCCTTTATTTCCTCATTATCTAAATCTCTCATTTCAGAAGTAATCGGATAAGTTTGATTTATTTTTCAAATTTATTTTTATATTTGAATATTCTCACTCTATCTCCAATTTTAAATTTCGGCTTACGTTTTTGCAAATTAGCATTATTCTCATTATTATTTTAAAATATCTTCTTTCTTATCAAATCTGGATTTTCAGAGGCATTCTTTGGAGTTTCTTCAATACTTGAATGAATCTTATTGATATAATCATCAACAATTCCTGGTAATATTTTTAACCATTTCTGATTACCTTGTTCTGTAAATTTCTTAAATAATTTACTTTTTAAAGTTCTATTAAACCTTTCTATTACTACAGCTTCTCCAGCATTTTCTGTGGAATAAACAGTTTTAAATAATGGCTTAACATTTCATTTATAAAACTCATAGCCTTTGTCGACAAAAAATTTTTTTGGCTTTATGTTACTTTCTTTGAATATTTCTTCAAACGCATATTTAACTGATAAACCACTTTTATTTTTTAGTGGCTTCATTTTCCTATCAGCTTCATGACGAGATTTTAGGTCATGATTTCGATAATCTAAATCGTGTCTATAAGCTGCTGCATCAACTCTGTTTATTGGCTCTTCACCTGGTTTTGGATTATTATTGTCATCTAGTCTTATATCTAATCGAGTTCCTGGACCGGTATATGAATGACCAGGAAGATGTTTTTCTTTTGAATATTTACTCCAAATAAATCCAGGGAAGAATTGATAATTTTTTTTGTATGACACCTCCGGTGTGCAGCCGATGGCCATAATGTACTTTTAAGAGATAATTCAATAAATCTCAGTTAGAAATTTTTAATTTGATTAAATTTTCGGAATTTGTAGAATTTGTAGAATACATTTAAAGATAAAAAAATATTTGCAACATTGGCGCTGTTCATTAACTAAAATTCTGCCGACAGAAAATTAAACCGATTTAATATTCTGCCGGCAGAATATTCAGCCGACTTAATGAATGACGGTATATCACCGAAACTGGCAGAATATTCAGTCGGTTTCGGTGTTATACGGTCGTTCATTAAGTCGGCTGAATATTCTGCCGGCAGAATATTAAATCGGTTTAATTTTCTGTCGGCAGAATTTTAGTTAATGAACAGCCCCATTATAATTATACAATATATATATATTTTTATCTAATCATGCTAGGACTTAGATATATTCCAGAACCATCTTTAGTTTCTTTTATTTCTATTAAATCATCAACATTATGTAGAATGTTTTTGAGAACTCGTCTTCCTTCGTCAACTAAATTTAATTTACTAATAAAATTATCTGCTATTCCTTCACCCCTAGCAACTTTCTCCAACTCTTTATTATGACGTTTTTGTTCTTCTAATGCTGCCTTCTCTGATTTATTTTCATTTACTGCTTGGACAATACCAGCTGTCTCACCTGCTACACTTCCTGCTGCTATACCTCCTATTATTAGAGGAATTAATGGAAGAATTCCATCATTATTTTCTTCTTGTAATTTAATATTCTCTATCATTGGTTCACTTATGTAATATTTCTTTTTGTTAATCGTAATAGTTTTAGGTGTATTTTTGTCAACGATTGTTGTATTAGTTCAATTGACTGGTGCTAATACTATGATATTGACATAGCTCTTGTACAGGTAGTGTTATATCTTGTATAATGTGATCTCTGTATGTTGGGATATCATGGTCAGTTATCATAGATACGAATTGCCATGTATATTTGAAATTCTAGTTGCTGAATTCTTTACTCTGTATGCCATTTTCTAGCGTACTGTGCATTGTTGTGAATTGAAATATAAGATATTTGCCGATACACAACCTTTACCTACTTGATTCGCTAGCCCGTTTTTGTAAACGTCTTTCGTGTCGAAGCCGAATAGACGATTTACAACAAAATTCACAACATGGCAAACAAGAACAACAAATTGAATGAGGATATGATAAATAACTTTCAACAAAGACAATTGATGAATTGAAAGATATTTGCAAACAGTTGAAAATTTCCGCGAAAGGAAGGAAGTCAACATTGATTCATAAAATAATGGAGAGTATGCATATTCCGAGTGATTATAGTGATTGTGAAGAATCAAATGAAATGACTCTGGTAGATAAAGACTGTAATATGCAAGGAGTAAACAATGAAATATCCCAGCTTTTATCTTTCATATGTAAACAACAGCAAGAGGATCGAAAACTTCTTATGAAAGTAATTGAGAATATGTCGAATTCTAATCGCACTCATGAAAGTGATGAACACTTACACATCACGGATTCTCAAACTCCCATGCATTCATCAAATACAATTGAAAAAATTGAATGGATTTTTGTTGATCTTGATACAAAAATTAGGCATTTGGATGACGAAATGAGTAAGAATATTGGTGAATTTTCGTATAAGGAGACCATCAAATCAGTTCAAGCCTCGATTGACTTTTTAAACAATTTGATCGTGGAAAATTTAGGACAATTTAATGACACAATGGCGGCTGCATTGCAAATGAGATTCAAAGATATGAAAAACAGAGTACAGGAAAAGAAAATGACAGCTCTTAGTTCATGCAACAAGGAAACTCTAAAGAATCATTCTGGTAGTCTGCCATCAGGCATAACTCCACCAAGTTTTTTTGGCGATGTACAACAATTTCACATCTGGTGGGAGTCGTTTGACGCAATTGTACATAGTAATAACCTGGTGTCACAATTTTATAAATATTTGTATTTGCGGCAATGTATGAAAGGAGCAGCAGAAAATTGTTTAGATTCATTTTCACCTTTAGTGGAACATTATCTCCCTGCACTTGAATATGTAAAATCAAGATATGGACAACCGCAAAAAGTAGTAAGACACATAATAAAATCTATTATAGAACTGCCCAAACTTACCGCGGATGATTCTCAATCACTTCGAAAAGTTCATGATGCTGTACAAGGCTCTGTTCATTCCTTGTCATCTTATTTGAAAAATGTAAGTAATCCTTTCGACGCTCTATTAATTCTTATTCTTGAATCAAAACTAACTACAAGATTGAAAGAGTCTTGGGAAAGAGAACTTACTCAAAATGATGAAAATGACTTTGTCGCTGTTGAAGATTTTTTACGATGGTTCAACAGGGAGGTGAAATCGAAGGAGACAAACGAACCGATGGCTGAGTCATCAAAATCAAAAATTGACATAGGCCCACATGTTAGTCATACGAAAACAAAAGGTGCCTTCTCAACACAGTCATTGACGGCAAATCATAAATTTATAGACAAGGAAAATTGCAAGCGTTGCTGGAGAACAAACCATAAATTGCAAGACTGCTTCAAATTCCTGAATGATGACGTCAGTGTTCGTTGGAATTTAGCCAAAGAGTATAATCTGTGTTTCCAATGCCTTAATGATTTTCATCCCAGACGATCTTGCAGACTTAGTATGGGATGTTCTGTGGATGGCTGTAATCGAAAGCATCATACGTTACTTCATTTCGAAAATGATCCAGATAAAAATAAAGAAGGCAATCATTCTGTCAGTTCGAATATTACCTGTAGTCGAATAAGTACTGGTGATCAGAATACGAACAACGTGATGCCATCTGCTCTAGCATATATACGAAATGCAGAAGGGAAATCGATGCGTGTCAGAATAGCGTTTGATACTATGTGTCAAGATTCATTCATACGAGAGAGTATAATACAAAAACTCGGTATATATATTAATATGTAAAGAATATAACCATGAATGTCAACGGATTCAACGAGAAGGTATCGACCATGCGTACGGGAAGAGTATCTTTCACATTATCCAAGTATTCAACCGATGATAGAACATTTAATGTGAATGCCCTTGTTCGACCGGGGAAAATGTGTGCTCCACTGGATGCCGTGTCTATAGACTGGACTAAGTGTACACATCTACAAGGAATGGACAGTGCTGATCAATTTCCACATGCTGATAGTCACATTGACATTCTTATTGGTATGAATCACTATTGAAATTGGTATCGGGCAAAATTATCAAACATCCATCTGACACAAATGTTCCCTCCGCCATGGAAACAGTATTTGGATACGTCGTTATGGGTGTGAATGATGGACCAATGCGCATGAACCCAAACCCAGATGAAATTGAAAAGGTTGGTTGCATGTTCATACAAACAAGACAAAGAACTGATCTCGAGAAAAATGTAGAAAAGTTCTGGAATTTGGAATCTATCGGAATAATTGATCATAACATTCCAATACTCACCAACTCCGATCGTAAAGCTATCACTAAATTTAATGATTCCATAAAATTTGATGGTGATCGTTACAGTGTTCGTTTACCATTTCGAGACGATGCACCAGATATCGTCAGCAATTATGAAACTGCAAAACGTATAATGATTTCCACTGAAAAACGAATAGAGAAAAACGAGACGTTGAAAGAAAATTATGAGAAAAGTATGCAGGATTATGAAAAGTTGGGATTTGCACGAAGAGCGACTTTTGATGAAATAAAAGAATTCAGCAAAGGATCGGAATACTTCATACCACATCATGCGGTTGTACGGGAGGATAGTGTTAGTACCAAAACGAGGATAGTATTCAATGCTAGCTCACGTGATAAAAATGGTGTCTCTTTAAATGACTGCCTATTATCAGGACCTACCTTGGTACTCGATATTGTTCAGGTATTACTCAGATTTCAAACTCATCAGATGTTATTGACTCTGTTCCTGAAGGAGATAGACTATCAAAGAAAGTTATTGAATTTCAAAAAGTTGATGACGGTACTACTAAAGCTCTTGGTATTGGTTGGGACATAAATAGTGACATGTTTTGTTTCAAAGGAGCAAAAAAGCTGTTTACTCCTCTTGAACACATAACAAAGCGAAATGTATTGAGTAAGGTCAGTCAGATTTTCGACACGTTTGGAATTTGGGCTGCTTTTACTGTAAGAGCAAAAATAATGATTCAAAAAATTTTGGGAATCAGACCTATCTTGGGACCAAATTATCCATGGAGATATGGTGAGAGAGTTCAAACAGTGGGAAATAGAATTGATACAAATACAAACTATTCAAGCACCACGTCTCATATTGAAGAACTCTGATTACTCTCATATTGAGCTGATTTCATTTGCTGATGCCTCAGAAAAGGCATACGGCTGTATGGTATATCTTCGTACAACATACGGTAATAGTCACTTTGACGTACAATATATTATGGGAAATCAAAAGTCGCTCCTTTGAAAACCAAGTCTCGCCTGGAATTGATTGCAGTTCTTTTAGCTACCCGCTTAACTCAATTCATCATTGACAACTTATCACATTTGAATGTAACAGAAGTTTCTTTTTTTACCGACTCCCAAATTGTTTTGAGTTTGATTGAAAAACCCAGTACCTATTGGAAAACGTTCGTTGCTAATCATGTACAGGAAATTCACGATCGCTTTGACTCAACACAATTTCATCATGTTGCTAGCTGTGAAAATCCTGCCGATATGATTTCCAGAGGAGTGTCAATACAAGAACTTAAAGACAGCCAATTATATTGGTTTGGTCCGAGTTGGTTAAAAAAAGTCAAAGGATAAATGGCCAGGAATGAAAAAATCATTTCACAATGTTACAGAGATTACAAGTCAAAGGAAAAAATCACATGCCTTACCCATAAAGTCTGAAGAATGCTTTATTGTCTACAAATATGAAAAGTATTCAAAGCTGCAAAGAATTGTGGCTCAAATACTAGAGTGGAAGAATCCAACCTTACGGACAAAAGATGGAAGTATATCTGTTGAAGGGTATCGTCTTGCTGAATTTCAGTTGATCAGAAAAGCTCAAGCCCTGCGATATAGTGAGGAATTTGAAACCTTGAAAACCAAAAATCCAATCAATTCGAATAGCAAATTATTGTCATTAGATCTCCAGTTTGACTTTGAAAGAAATGTTCTTGTAGTTGGTGGAAGATTGAATTACTCGAATTTACCGGAGGAAACAAAGCAAAATCATCTTACCTGATCATAACAATTTGACGGAAAAAATCATTACATATTATCACGTTTCATATAGCCATGCTGCAGTTGAAACTACTTTTTGTATTCTCAGACAGAAATACTGGATTGTGCATGGACGTCGTGAAGTTTCAAAAGCAATACATAAATGTCTTCAGTGTCGTCATGAGCATACTAAACCTTGTGATCAAAAGATGGGATCATTGCCAGCACAAAGAAGATGCATTGCTCCAGCATTTATGAATATCGGCTTAGATTTTACCGGACCTATTTGGATCAAAAGTGGAGAAGAAACCATAAAATATTATGTTTGTCTTTTTACCTGCATGTCAAGCAGGATGGTACATTTTGAATTAATGCTTAGTATGAAAACGGAAGATTTTTTAGAGACATTTAGAAGGATGATCAATAGAAGAGGAGTATGTAAGTAGATTATATCCGACAATTTTTGCAGCTTCAAGAAAGCTAAAAAACTGATCACTTCCAAAGGTTTGCGGGATTTCTGTGGAGAGAAAAATATAAGTTGGCAAATCAATACAGAAAGAAGTCCTTTCCGAGTGGGATTCTATGAAAGATTGAATCAATCGTTAAAAAATTCGTTGAAACGTGTGCTCGGAAGATCGTTGCTGACCTATATGGAAATGTTTACGGTCCTTACCGATATAGAATGCAGTCTAAATCAACTACCGCTAACTTATCAAGGAACAGATCCAAAGGATTTACAGCCAATCACTCCAGCTCATCTCGTTCTTGGCAGATCTTTAACTTCCTTCCCAGATATCAACACTACTAATACATCAATTCAAGGACGACTTCAATACTTACAACAATTGCAAGAACACTTTTGGAAGAGATGGACACGAGAATATTTACCGACATTACAAAAAAGACATAAATGGAAAACAGAAAAAACACAATTGAAAGTGAATGATATTTGTTTTATGACTGACGATCAAGTGAAAAGGAGTCACTGGCCATTAGCCAGAGTTCAGGAATTGATTCCTGGAAAAGATGGCGTTATTCGAACTGTTCGCTTACAAAATCAAAAAGGAACTTACGTTCGACCTGTTCAAAAACTTCATTTGTTCGAATCATTTGAAAAAAACGATTAAGCTCGAAAATTGATATATTCTCTTGAACTATAAGTGGAACTTTGTATACGAGATGTTGAGATGCTTGCGCCTCTCAATGGGGGGAGGATCTTTTAATAGTTCAATTGACTGGTGCTAATACTATGGTATTGACATAGCTCTTGTACAGGTAGTGTTATATCTTGTATAATATGATCTCTTTTCTATGTTGGGATATCATGGTCAGTTATCATAGATACGAATTGCCATGTATATTTGAAATTCTAGTTGCTGAATTCTTTACTCTGTATGCCATTTTCTAGCGTACTGTACATTGTTGTGAATTGAAATATAAGATATTTGCCGATACACAACCTTTACCTACTTGATTCGCTAGCCCAATTTTGTAAACGTCTTTCGTGTCGAAGCCGAATAGACGATTTACAACAACGATGTTGCGTAGTTTTAATTCAACAGTTTTATTATTATTATTATTATTACATTTCGTTTGCGACATTTTTAATAAAAAAAGTTAAGTTGGGAACTAATTTTAACTTACCAAAAATTTTAATTGAATTATTCTAACCATCTTTCCATTAAGAATTTCAATAGAATATTTTACATCTTCTAGCAGTAAGCCATAAGCCATCAATGAAGTTGTGGAATCTTTCTTTTTAATATTAATTGTTACATCGCAACCATTTTTAGCAATATCTTCAGATTCTGCACTTAAATCGAAACAGAAAATAGGATATAAATGTCTCCAATTCCCAGGAGTTAATTGTGGTTCAACTCCAAATTCTATACAAAGATTTCTATAAGCATCATATTCTTCCATAAATTGATTATTGGTATCATCGAATCTTAATGGATCAATAGAATATCATGTTTGATTTGAAGCAACTTGTAAACTTCGAATTGTGTTAATATGGAAAAGATTATTGTTCTTTTCAAAACTTGGAGAATCATTTTTTTTTGAAAAGCTAGTAATAAATATCTTGGAGCATTCGAAGTTCTATTAAAATGTCAGTTAAATCTTTGTTCAGAAAAAGTTATAGAACTAGCAGTACGCTTTAGAAAATTTACAAGAATTGGTTTGTTAGTATTTAATCTTTTTGCAATAGTTAATTCAACCTCTAAACTAGGAGTAATATGTTTTATCCACCATTCAAATCTATCAATTTTTAAATATGCTTTTTCTCCAGTCCTACCATAAAAGATTAATTCATTATTTGCTGTACGATGAATTATTAATTTAAATTTTAATTGATATGATATTTTGTCATAATCTAAATATCCGAATAATGGAGACAATGACCAAATTACTGTCTGTTTACTTGTCTTGTTAAATTCACGTCTTTCTTTATATGCACTATTGTTTGTTTTATTTAAATGATTTGCAATATTTTCTACATCTTTCGCAATTCCTGCTGCATCTGTTCCAGCGTGAGTTAAATCATCAACAATTATACCATCATTAGTATCAGGAAACCAACCTTCGATTTCATGCTTTTTATTATTTTCACCAATTGTCACAAATCGAATCATTGTATCAATTACACCTGGAGAATCACTTATTGTTTCTATATTTTGAGTTGCAACATCTAAACGCATTTGTGTAAATAATTTTGGAAAGAAATTATTCTCTAATGCAATATTATCGCTATCTGGTAATGGCGTTGTATAATTAGCATCACTATATAAAGAATATTCACAGTGTAAAAAGGAATAAGGTAAATATAAATAACTTTCTTGATCATCAACTTCAAAGATTAAATCTCCTCCAGTAGTTACTCTACTAGAAGATCCGGGATTCATAGCAATTCTTATATAGTCATTCTTTTTTTTGATTGTAACTTACGAACGGAGGATCGTATAATTTAAATTTATTTTCAATTAAGGAAGACATTTTTATAAAAATTAATTTGACTTTTTTGTTTTTTGTTTTCTCACACACAGAAAAAAAATTTCTCACACACAGAAAAAATATTTTCTTAGAATATATATTAGAAATTTGCTAAACCATTACCTCTTATTTCTTCAATTGATTTCTTCGCCTGTTTACTCTCAGCTGCTAGGTTTGCAATTTTGTTTTTTGTTTTTTTTGAGAGACTTTTAACTTCTTGTAGTTCTTTGGCATCATTCCTAAGACTACGAACAGTTTCTAGTTGTTTTAATTCGTTTTGAGACTTTACAGCATTTGATATTGCACTAGCTGTACTACCTATAGCAGCTGCTCCTTTTGCAGCAGATGTAATCAAATCTTTATTATTTTTAATAACATTAGCGATACTTCCTATATTATCACTGATGCCAGAAAATATTCCATCTTATTCTTTTTTGAATAGTTCCTACATTGTTATAATGTAAACAGATTTCATAGATGGTTCTTGTGCAATTTTTTTGATTTGAAGCAAAATGTTCAAGATTGTGTTTATGAATTATAGGCATTTTTTAGGATTAAATTTGACTTTTGGGAAAAATATTTATAACAAAAAATTATTTGTGACAAGAAAATTATTTATATCTAAAAATTATTTATGACAAAAGAAATATTTATGACAAAAAAAATATTTATGACAAAATATATTTTATTTTCGTTTAGTTGATACTGAAATTAAATCTTAAAAGTTAGTTAATCTGAAATTATTTAAAATTATCTTATTAGTTTTACTTGCACTTAAAAATATTCCAACTCCGCTGTTTACACCATCTTCTTCTTTTTGAATTGATTTTACACTGTTATGATGGTAAACAGATTTAATAGAAGGTTCACTTGCAATGTTTTGATTTGATAAAAATGTTTAAGATTGTGTTTATGAATTTCAGGCATTTTTAGGTTTTAATTTTAATTTGTGATTAAGATTTATGTTTATGATTACGATTTACGTTTGTGAATGGACAACAACCGCGTGATACCTTTACTAATTTGCTTTTGCACTTTCTCTATTGCATCAGCGTGTGATGTATTTTAATTTCGTTTCTATTAACTTGCATTTTCTACTGATTCATCTTTAAATCCGTTTTAAGAGCCTTCAACTTAATTTTAAGAACATCTAACTGATTTTTAACAGCATCTAACTGTTCTGTATATCCTTTATAATTTTTCTTTAATTCATTTTCTAAATTGATTTTAAGAATTATCATTTTATCAACTTTTCAATTAAGTGAGTTTACTTCATTTATTATTCTATTCATCTTTTTCATTTGTTGAGTAATTTTAGAACTCAATTCATCAACACTTTTTTGGAATGTAGCTTGTAACTTATTTAAATTTTTAGAAATTTTTTTAGGACGTTTTACTAATTGATTTTTTAATTGTTCTTTCAATAGTTGTATCTGATGATTATCATTAGTGACTCCAGATTTTAACTTTATAGAAAGTAATATTAAAATTTTTGATTGTTCTTAAATTTTTTAAAAAGTTTTGCTATATCTGCTTCTAGCTCTTTATCCTTTTTATCAAGTTTTAATAATTTTTCGTTTAATCATTTGTCATTAAGTTTTAGCAACTTTAATTAATTCATCAGAGGAACCAAAACAACGTATACATATTTTTCTTTTGAGTCATTGATTTGTGTATCAACATATTGTTTATTTGTTTACTCTGTATTTTGTTGCGGAAAAATAGAAAGATGCAATGGACCAGATAAAACGTCTCCAGTTTTCATAATATAATTTTCTATTTCTATTTCTGATTCACGATTATACGGGATATATGCACCTCCACCAACATTTGGTAACATCATTTTTTAACAATAAAAGATTCCATGGAAATAAAAATAAAAATTATTTTCTCATGAAAATAAAAATAAATTTTTCTCACATAAAAATAAAAATAGGAAATGACTTAAATTTGTCAAGTATGTAATATGCGTTTTATAAATCAAGCGCTATTATATTCACATATGAAATATACACCATGTGGTCAACTTATAGAACAATCTCAACAAAATATGCAACCTATGTCAAGTATGCAACAATTACTACCTATGACATATAAGCAATACATTCGTCAATCACAACAATTAAAAAAATTGTTTATACATCAGCAAGGTCAAAATATGCAACCTATTCAAAGTATGCAACTGTTCAAGAAATTCAACCTATGATAAAAATATTGAACAATTACAACATTTGTTTATACCTCAACAAGGACAAAATCTTTATACAGCTAGAAAAAATAACGTAGGTCCAAATAATAATTATTTAGTTCCAAATAATTATCTAGCACAGAATAATCAGGTAGTTCCAAATAATCATCTAGTACAGAATAATCATGTAGTTTCAAATAATCATCTCGTACAGAATAATCATGTAGATCAAAATCAGGAAGAAGTTCACATGCCACAAAAAAATAAAATTCTTCAAGCTAGGCAATCTATGGATGCACGACAATCTATGCAATGTAATTCGAAAAAAATATGTTCTGGTTGTAATAAAAATATAACGTCCAAAAATTTTGCACGTCATTTAAAATTATGTGAGCAACCAGAGGAGGCAAAAAAAGATAAAATAAAATATAAAATGAACGATCAGCTATGTCGTAATTGTAATAAATATTTTGCAAGTCAAGGAATTACTAATCATTATAATTCTTGTATAAAATCTACAAGACAATGTACAAATTGTCAAATTATTAAACCTAAGACAGAGTTTTATGATAGTAAATATCAGTGTAAGGATTGTTTAAAGGAAAAAGTAAAGTGTAGAGGTTGTCAAAAAATTATATTGAAGAAAAAATTTCCGCGACATGTAACACTTTGTCCTAATCTATAATTGAGCAAATGCAAGTATATGATAAAGATTTGAATATATTAATAGATACTGAACGTGAAATATATAATAACTCTCAAGACTTTGATATTAGAATGTATGCGAAAGTAAAAAATTTAACACCTCAACCTATAGAAGAAATAATTATCTTTTTAGAAAATGAAGTAAATGTACCACTAACAATTATTCCTGAAACATTTTATTTTTATTTTGATAATTATTTAAATACAAAATTTGGTGTACCAATACCTAGTATATTAGAAAATAATAATACATTAAATATGGAATTGATGATGTAAGAAATGCCTTCAAAAAAGCAACACCAATAATATCTGATGCCAAATCTACATTAGCTGAAGCAAAACAAACAGTTGAAGTTAAAAAACCAATAATAAATGGTGTGAGTGCTATAATTAATTAATTATATTTATAGATATAATTTTTTAGATTTAATTTTTTAGATATAAATTCTAGATATAATTTTTTTTTAAAAAATGATGGATGCGATAAATGAATCTTGAAGAAAAAAGTTACACGACAAAAAGTTGCACGAAAAAATGCATGAAATAGAACATGTGCCAGTTTTAAAAAATTATCGTCATCCTTCTAATCCACTTACACCTACATAAACAAGAAGTTAAATTTCATTATCATCGAAAATATATGCAATTTGTAAAAGATTATAAAATAAAACACGGTATTTTAAAATACACTAAAACAAATGATTTTCCACTTTGTTTGCGAAGTTTCAGAATATTTTTGACATATAATACTTTATGGTGGCTAATTAATAAAGAACCGTTAAGAGTCTATGATTTAAAAACATTGCAACAATTAAATATTCCTGCCTTCATCTAAAAAATTTATAAGATCTAAAATTTATATCTAAAATGAAAACACAAATTTTTTCTTTAAAAATAAATAATGGAAAATACCAAGTTTTATTGTGTCTTATGTAAAAGACAGTTACAAACAAAAAGAAGTTATAAATCTCATTCAAAAAGTAAAATGCATTTACAAAATGTATATCGAGCTGATGAAGGATATATATCAAAATTAAATAATTACAAAAACTATCTAGAAACATTACCTACTGACATGAAAGTTAAAAAAATATTTGATTATTTTTCACATTCAGAATATAAAAAAGTTTTTAATAGTGAAGATTTTTTGGGGAAATCGAAGGTTCTAGTACTTCGCCCGAAACAGATACAAGATATTTATTTAATAAAACTGACGAAACCGACGAAGCTGTAACAGATATAAATTTTTATTTGATGAATCTGTTTAACGTAATGAAACCGATGAAACTTTATATGATGTATTAACAAACTTCTCTAATATATTTAAGAAATCTTTCAAGTGTTATATGCAGAGTTGGAAAATTCGGAATTGGAATTAATTCCGATCCGGAATTAATTACATTTTTCATCGGAATTGGAATTGGAAATGGCGATATTTAAATCCACTGGAATTGGAATTGGAATTGACCTTGATAAACCTCAATTTCACTTTTTCGATAGACCTGTGATAAATCTATTTGTACAAATATTGACATCACAGTACTCGACCGTTGTGTTAACTGCACGCAGAGATAAAAGAGAGAGAGGTAGATCGAAAAAGGTAATTTTTTTCTATTGTTAAATAAAGGGTGTTTTTTGTGACTTCGATGGGCCTACAGCCCCGGACCCTGTTATTTCAGCGATTAAGCAGACAATGAAGAGACAATCATCCTTGTTCAATCTGTTATTTAGTTATTTATCAAGTAAGATAATTAATCAAAATAAAGCAATTGTTGAATTTAATTCTTGATAGGATAAGCACAAAAATTGGAGATTAACTTAGTTAATCTACACGAAAAACAATTGGTTTGGAAAGAAGAAAATTAATGCTGCATTAAAGGGCAGCAATCCAGTCAGTTCAAATCAAAATATAGATAGTGTCAACAAATTATTCTAATAATTAATTATTCAATTACATGAACTATTATTCAACTTCCAATCACAACAATTAACAATATTAATTTTTAAGACTATACATGTAGTTATATAGATGCGATGCGCAACTTTACACTTACAGTTCACTTCTTTACAGCTGATTTCACTTCAATTCGATCGGACTCACTTATACCAAAATAATATCATAAATATCAGTGTCACTTATACCGTCAATCTTCAATCGCGCTCGCTGATGTGTTGTTGTTTGCTGGTAGGCAGTTGTTGTTGTTACTTCTGTAGTTAAGTTACACTACGAGCGCCCGGAGTTGTTCTAACGGCTACTGAGGATGTCGTATGTGCTGTTCTTGTGTCAATTTCTCATCGTTTCTAATTTACACAAATTTTTGAGACTTGACGATAAAACCACTTTCTTTTGAAAATTGAAAGAGTTTCCTTTAATCACTGCTTGCTAGCTTTCGACCCGACCACATTTCGTTCTAATCACGGAATTTTTAATCTCCTTTTTTAAAATGGACCTTTAATCGGATTTCATGATATCATTTTTATTGTCGTTTGTTCTTTCATCAACAATCACGTTATTCGTACATTGAATTTCTTTCTTTTGTCAGTTTATTAATAGATTTATTCGCATCTCATCTCTCTCTCTCTCTCTCAGCGTTTGATTCTTTGCTGACCGTTAACTTTCTTTTCTTTTTTTCACGACATATTGAATGTCGCGTTTACGAAACGAAAATGGTGTAGGCTGACCAGTTACATATATACATGTACACAAGAAATATGAACTATGAGCATGAAAACGCACATAGGAACGACGCTGGGAGCGGCACACAGGAACAACGAGGATAGGATAAGGGCACATGGGTTAGATTGAAACGAACAAACGTTAGATACATTAACATAAGACACTTTACGCGACATGCAATTATCGGAATTGAATCTTATTATGGAATTGGAATTGGATTGGAACTGTTTCGACTGGAATTGGAATTGGAATTGGAATTGAAATTTCTGCTCCGGAATTGGAATTGGAATTAAAAAATTTCAGTGGAATTTTTCCAGGTCTGGTTATATGAATGTAGAAGAACTTTATACAAAAACTGGATCCGATGGAATGACTGAAGAAATAGTACAAGGGCATTTTACACAGACACAAGAAATTCATAATGTAAATGATATACAACCCATATTTGAAACAATGATAAATAAATTAAAAGATGCTATAACTGAAGCTGAGTTGCGTGAATCTGGTTGGAGATTTATTGCAATACTATCTAAGAAAACAATACTATTGACAAATATAAAAAATAATACTGGTGCTAGTTACATACCCCTTCCTTTCAGTTCTCCACAAATAATCAACATACAGAATGAAGATGAATATTGTTTTCTGTGGAGTGTTATAGCACATTTACATCCTGCAAAATATCACAAAGAAAGACTAAGTAATTATAATAAAGAAGAATATATAAATGAATTTGATCTCTCTGATGGCTTAGATGAATTTCCATATGATTATAATAGGTTAATAAAGTTTCATAAAAAAAATAAAAATTTAATAGAAGTAAATGTTTTTGAATTAAATGTGAAGTATGTTTCTATTGGCGATATTACTCCCTTATATCCTGGAGATATTGAAGTTAATAACATTGTTTATAACAACTTAAAAGAATTTTATTTGAATAACAAAAATTTATGCCAAACAGAAGTAGTATACAATGAAAGAGGAAATTACATGCATCATAATATTATTTACAAAGGAAATGTAATATGTACTGAAAAATATGAAATTATGAAAACATTAACACCAATAATGATTAATCATAATAATTATAAGGGATGTGGATTTCCCTATGAGTACGAAACCGAGCGTTCGTCTCTATTGTCAGAATATATACATAAGTTAAAGATGTTACCGCAACTATACAAAAAACAATATCAACAAGAATATCAACAAGAGTTACAAATGTTACATAATCAATATCTACAAGAATATCAACAAGAAGTAACTGTATTATTTCGCAAATATATTGAAGACGAATGGAATCTTGAAGATAAAGAATATTTAAAATTATCATACATAGTCTACCAACAATGTAATTCTCAATTTAATGAACTAGAATGTCATCCAAAAAATCTACAACAATATAAAGAACATTGTCAACAAAAAATCTACAAGAATATCATATGGGTATTAATATGTTAAGTAAGGAATATCATGAACAATATGAAGAACAATGTCGAAAACAATATGAAGAACAATTTCAAAACAAATATCAAGAACACTATCAAGAACAGTTAAAAATATTACAGCAGGAATATCAACAAAAGTTAAAAATGTTAAAGCAGCAGTTAATGCAACCAGCACAAGCGAATGTACTATATTATCAAGGTCATTACATATTGTGTAAAGATATTTCTGTATTTACAAAAACTTCAGATAATGCTAATTTTCCCCGTCTCCAATGTATGACGAGCTTTAGAACTAAAGAAGAAATGAATAGACATTTGGAGAATTGTCAACAAAATGAAGCAGTTGAAAATACTTTTACTAAAGAAGATTATTTAGTATATAATAAATGATATTACAAAAATAAGGTGCCCTTTATTATATATTGTGATTTTGAAGCATATAATGTTAACATGACACAAAGTTCTGGTAAGTATTTGCTTGAACAAAAACCATTATGTTGGGGAATGTACATTCATTCAAATTGTCCTGAATTATTTAAATCAGAATATTATCAATACTATGGTGAAGATAGTTCAGAAATGTTCACAAAGAAAATAGAAGAATTACAAAAATATTTTTCACAATTGCTTAAAACAAATAAACCAATGCTTCCATTAACGCATGACCAATTAGTACAATTTGATAATGAAAATTTGCTATCACTGTGGAAAAGAATTTACAACTTATAAAGTAAAAGATCATGATCATCTAAATGGATTATATAGAGGTGCAGCACATAATTCGTGTAATCTTGATGCAAATAAATTTAGATATAACTTTGTACCTCTATATTTCTACAATGGTTCTAAATATGATTTCCATTTAATAATAAAAGATCTATTCTCATCTGAAAAATTACAACAACTAAAAACAAACGTACTATGTAAAACAGAAGAAGAATATTTTTCAATGTAATTTGGTTCTATTAGAATATAAGATGCATTTAGATTTTTTAATCCTTATTCATTAGAGGTCATGAGAAAAACTTTGAAACCTGAACAATGTAAAATATTAAATAAATATAATTTAAAACCTTTAAAAGGTATTTTTCCCTACGAATATTTAACTGGAGATATAAATAGAATAAATGAAATAATGCAAGAACATCAACTTTCTTCACGTGATAAATTTAAATCAACATTAAAACAATCACAACTATCTGAAGAAGATTATGCAGATGCTGAAAAGAATTGGAGAGAGTTAAATTGTAGAACAATGTATGATTATGCAATGAAATATCTTCAGATAGATGCATTAATCCTTACTGATCTTTTTGAAAACTTTCGTAACCTGTGGGTATAATATTACGGAATAGATCCATGTTATTGTTATTCGACATCAGGATTAACATGGTTAGCAGGGTTGAAACATACAAATGTTAAACTTTAATATTATGAAGAAAGTTCTTATGATAAATTATTATTTTTGGAATCTGGAATTAGAGGTGGTGTTTCATCTGCTCTAGATAATAGATATGTTAAATGTTATAATAAGAAAGTAAATCCTGATGATTATGGAATATACAAACCTTTATCTCCAGAAGAAAGCGATCAGTTTATAAAATTGTTTAATCAAAATATAGAAGGACTTATATCAAATGAAGAGAGTCAAGCAGCAGTTGATGAATTCATGAGAGAAAACTATTTGTGATATTATGACTTTAATAGCTTATATTCTTCTTGCATGATACAAGAATTACCAACAGGTGAAATGGAATGGAGTACCATTCTTCAATGCGAACCTACATTAGATGGTGAAAATAATTATGGTTATATATATGAAGTTGATTCAGCATAGCCTGATTATACAAAAGGCGCAACAAAATATTATCATTTCTGTCCCGAAAACTGTCCCAATATAGATGATTTTTCAGGTTATCAAAAATCTTTAATTCCTAAGAAATACAGGGCAACAAATAAAACTTATGTTAACACAAAGCAATAAAGGAAAGTATGTTGTTGAAGGAAGAATGCTAGATTGGTATTTAGATCATAGAATGATTCTTTTTAAAATTCACCGGAAACTAGTGTATAGAAAATCTAGGTGGCTAAAAGATTATATAGAGTTCAATATTGAAAAACGTAAAATAGCTAAAAGAAATAAAGATGATTTTGGAAACGTGTTCTTTAAATTAATGAATAATGCATTTTATGGTAAGACTTTTCGAAAATGTGCGTAATAGACAAAATATTGAAACAGTTTACGATAAAGATAGATATCAAAATTTAACAAGGAAACCTACATATAGAAGATCTACTAGATTCAGTGATGAACTATGTGAAGTGCATCTAAGACGAAACGTTATAAAACATGAGAAGTTTAATTTTATAGGATTCACTATATTAGAATTAGCTAAACTATTTATGTATAAATTTATATATGATTATTTAGCACCTGCTTATGGTGAAAACTATAAATTACACTTTACAGATACTGATAGCGTTTTCTTAGAATTAACAATACCGTATAATTCTTCACTTGATGGAGAAGTTAATAAAATAAAAGATATCATTCATCCTTCTGATTTATGTAAAGTAAAAGATGAGTTGAGCGGAGATAAATCGGAAGGAAATGAAGAGGACATAACAGATGCTGTATTTTTAAAATCTAAATGTTATTGTTATAACACAAATTCAAAAACATTAAAAGGAATTTCTAAGGCATCAGTGGATAACCAAATAACATTTCAAGATTATATGAATGCATTATTTAATGATGAATTAAAAACAGCATCTAATTATAGACTTAATTCAAAGAAATATAAAATGTATTTAAAAGAGGAACATAAATTAGCATTAGATCCATTTGATGATAAAAGAAAAATTTTACCTGATGGAATAACAACTTTACCTTTTTAAATTTCAACCCAGAAAAAATTTCAATCCAGGAAAAATAAATTATTCGATCACTCCGCGAAAATACTTTCTATAACTCTATCATGTATTCTTTTATCAATATTAATTGTAATGAAGCCATAATCTTTTGACCAAGCATTATTACACGAATGTTTAAATTCATCTTTATCTCTTATACATAAATCTCTTAACAAATCACATAAATTTCTTGCATTTACTTCAAATAGTATAAATATATTTGCATTCTTTCTAATAACACTTCCATCTAATGAATACATACTTTGTGTTAAATATAAAACACTGCAGTTGTTATGTCTACCTCTTGTGAAATAATTTCTCTGAACTGACTGATTTCTATCATTAACACAATCATCAAAAATTACACAATGTTTCATTGTTTTATCTAGTTTACTAGGATCTTGCATATTACCACTATCATCTATAAATTGTATCTTTATATGCTTATTTTTATTGGATTCTACTAACTGATTATTTTTTGCTGCTTCTTCACACCACGAACTTATTTCTTCTTCATATTCAGATTTTTCATATTCTTTGAATAATGAAGCAATTGCTGTTTTTGTAAGATTATTTTCAAATCCACATTTTAAAAATTGATAGACGGGTTGTTCTGCTGTTGTTGTATAAATTATAAGATTGTTATAATCCAAAAAACTTGGAGTCGTTAAAATTTTAAATAATAGATACGTTTTCCACAACCTGATCTTCCGCAAATAACTGACAAAACTTTATTAGATAAATTTGGATGATGATTAAATTTAAGTTTTTTTATTTAATGGCAATTTTGTAAAAATTTCTTCACTCATTTTTAATAAAAATAATTTTTATTTTTAAGAAGAAGAAAAATAAATTTAAACTTCTCTAACCAAAAGATCTATCATAATCTCTTCACCTCCAAAATTTATTTCCTTTCCTTTCTCATCAGTGATTCTAATGTTAATGCTGTTAACAGTTTTTCTTGTAATAGGGAAATATATTAATGTTTGTGGAAATACATTTAATCTATAACCAATGGGTACAGTAAAAGCTGGAAAACTGAATATTAAATTTGACAATTTACCATTTATATATCCTTCTTCAATAATGTCACAATGTACAACAATTGAATTTATTTCAGTTATTTTTGGAATCTTCTCACCTAAATGATAACGTTGACTATAGGTTTGTTTAGTAAATCCTAATAGTTTTGACAATGATCTATCATGACTAAAATCAACTTGATGATTTTCGTCTAAAGTAAGAGAAAATTTATTAACTGCTGGTTCAACTGCGAAATGTAATTGTTTCTTATCTTTAAATGCTATACCTAAATGTCTCTTAATTTCATTTGATATTGATTCAACTTCGTAAGAACCAGGAAGAAAGGTTAGTACTTTCCACGTTTTACCTTTATCAGTAGAATATCTAAATTGATCATTCACATCTTTGATAACGTTTTGAATAGTGTTAAATGTGGAGAAACTAGTCAATGCAATTTGATAATTTGTATTTTGTTCCAAATGTAGAATGGGTTCTAAATTACAAGTGTGTGATGAAGTAGTTGTTATAATTTTTAACGACGTACTAAATTTTGATGAACCTGAAATCTCGGTTGGATTTTCTAAATGATCATTAACTTTTTATAAATCTGCTGAACACATTTTATAGTTAATGTGATTAAATATTCTAAATAAATATTTTGTATTAAATATTTAATTTAAAAAAAATAAAAACAACATTTTTCAGTTATACTTTTATAATCCTCTTCATTTAGAATCTTCTTTTCTAACAGTCTTTTTAATATAGCATGAATTTCATTGAAACTAGAATTATGTCCTTCTTTTATTGCAGATATTAAAATCTCTAATCTATTTAGTAATTCTTGTGGATCATCTGGTAAAATATAGTTGTTTCTGTTTTAAAGACTTTTCCTACTTTAACTCCCGTTGATAGTAAATTTTTTAATTGTTTATAACGTCTAAGAGATTTTACTGCACCAACTCTATCTAACATAGCTTTATATTTTATAAGATCTTCTACAGCATATTTTTTTAAATCTGCTCCTCTTAAAAAATGAACAAAATTTCTATTTAAATCTAATAGGTGATTTATCTGGTGAAAAAATTGAGCCCCGTGAAGGTTGTGGAAATATTTCTTTTCCACCAAGATAAAATCTTGCAAATAATTTTTTGTCTAAAAAGAAAGTAGAATGTTCAAATAACATAAATTTTGGCAATTTTTTCTATATTTGCTTCCAACAATCCATAATCATCTAATAATGTTTTAAGTACTGGATCTGTTATACACTGTATTTACTCGTTTATCCTGATTAGCAAGTTCTTTTTCAAGAGTTTTAAATGGTTCCATAGCTTTTTCAAAATCATTTTTTGCTTGCTCGGTTTGCTGTATTTTTTCAAACATATCAGATTGAATACCAGCTTTTATCATTCTATGCTGAGTATGATTTTCTTTCATAATATTTTGTTGTTTTATTACCTCATCTAATTGTTGAATTCTTTTTTGATTATCAGCTTTAATTTTATCCATTTTATATATAATTTTTTTATATTTTATTTATTTTTTAAAATATAATATTTGAATTTTGTGGTGACATTGGAATGCAATAAAAACATTTTACTGAACAAATTATTTTTTTATTGCTTTGTCGTCTAAAGTTTTGTTTAATAAAGTTTTTAGTTCTTCTAAAAAAATTTATCATTTTCTTCATTAGAAATTTTACCATCATTGGAAATTTTACCATCACTAGAAATTTTACCATCCTGTTTATTCTTGTCATTAACTTGTATCTGTAATTGAATTGATACTTCATTAGCTTCACTTGCTATTTGATCAGATTTTTCAATTTCTTCTAACGTAATAACATTATCACCACAGACTCTTTGAAAGTAATAATGTAGTTTATCATAAACTTCTTTAATATGTAAATGTTTATTTTTAATGATTTTTGTTTCTTAGTAATTAAAGATTTATCTAACATTGTAACAAGCGACGTTGTAAAAACACCCGTACCTATTAAAGCAGTAGCAATAATAGGAATTGAAAGAGCTCCAGAAGAAATGACAATGGTCAGAGCGCCTAAACTTACTGTTAAAAATATTCCAATACCTTGTGTTACATTATTAACTTTAGACCATCTTTTTCTTAATTTATCATAATGTTCTAATCTTAACAATAATTGAGATTCCTTAACATTTCATATAACGTACTCTATCTTTGTGCTTTTCAATGTCCATTAAAGTATAACTAAGTTCATTCATTAACGAAGGATATATTCTCGAAGTTTCTTCCATTTTTGAAGTTCCCTCCATTTTTGAGGTTTCCATTTTTTAATAAATATTTTGAATACAATCTTCTGATATTTTTAGACTATGTGAAAAGACTACATAAATTTTGTAAAATTTTAGACTACGTAAATTTTTGGACTACGTAAATTTTCGACTACGTGAAATTTTTAGACTACCTAAATTTTGGCTCTTTGGCTCCCCCAAAGAGCATATCACAATCGAAAGTGTACTCATATTTTTTGAAGAAGGATGGGGACTTTCCTGCCTGGTAGAGACTGGAGAAAAACCATGTGAAGCACACATCAACAAAATGGGAGGAGCCGAGTCGCATGCATCCAATTTAAAACGACATTTGATAAACTGTCATCGAAATTGATTGATAATTAATGCAGCAATGATCACTAAAGATAGGTTCAGGAAAGCCTACAATGATCTATGATTGAGATTACTAGCTTTTTTAAAAAGAACTAGGCTATATATAGTGGCCACCCGGAGTCGGAGCCCTATCAAAAGCCGAGGTCCCATCAACCCCCGGAGTCGGAGTCCCATCAAAATGATAGGACTCCGCATCCCTGAATCGTACTAATGAATGTCAAATATATGAGCAGCCATATTTGTGTTGTAATTGCAATGTCTATTACAAATTGGACTACGTAATTGCAATTAAGCTTAAAATTAGACTCATTGTGGGTAGGCATAATAGGTAGAGAATCAACTCAGTGTCAATTAAATCTTCACTGTGCATACAGTTTCGATTTTATGAAATGAACTCGAGCTGTGACCCACTACCACACTTGAGCAATGCACTTTTGGAGAAATTTGCACAGATTTGACTGATCATGGAAGCAATACAGAGCATTTTACAAAACCACCGTGTCATGACAACCTTGGAGAGGTAATGTTTATCAAATAAGCAATTCGATGGGTAACCACTTTAATGCTCAGCCGCAGAAATGGGAGCATTATCTTATCACAACTACATGCCAGAGAAAGAGCAAAATATCTAAATCAAAGACAATGATTATAATTAACTTTAAAACATGTAAATGAGTCTGCAATATTATTCAGCATCAAGAAATGAAGCATAAATTTACTGAAACATGAAATCATGCCGATGAAAATTGAATTAAAAACCTGATTTTCGGCCTAGAAGCACATTTAGATCTCAATTTTGCCATGAAGACTTGTAGATTAAGTCAACAAGTCAATACATGTTTATTTCCAAGTACATTGGAAGAAGATGGAGAACATGCATGTGAACAGAAACATTCGTGTTTCAAACACGAATAAAACATAATTATAAAAGCTCAGACATCTAATAGCACATTTCAGGTTGCGGTCAATTTCAACAACGAAAAAAATCGTGCTCAGGAAGGAGAGGAGAAAATTTGCTTCTAAATGTCATTTAGTTTGTGTTCTCTGTAGTAGACTGTCGCAACTCCTTAGCTTTTTGAAGGAATTTAGTAGTACTTTTAAGATTATTTGGAATATACGTATTCATCAACTTGTAAAACTCACTTTTACTTTTGCAGTGGTATAATATTGTTGCTAGCTCCTGTCGTAGTTTCTGATATCTTGAACATTCAATCATGAAATGATCGAAATTTTCAACCCGTGAATCACTGCATAGCTCACATTGACGCTCTTCATGCGATTTCCATAAATGCTGGTGGTAACTTCTAAGTTGTGGTTTAATGCTCTAAACTTCAATATGATGTTGATATACATGTAGTTATGATCGATATCAACATTTAGATATGACTTAATTGTATCCTCAAACAGGTATAACTCCAAATAATTTAACCCAGAATGGCTGTTTTTTTGTTGAGGATATCCGGATATCCGTTGTTCCCTATGATAATCAGCTAATCGACCTTCTGTTATCTTTAATAAATATAATTGTTTATCAACAATGAACTGTGTATCCCATAATTGAGATAGGCTCAATTTTATAAGCAATTGCTTTATTCGCCAGCACCACATGTATCCATCGTGTCCATTTGAAATAATATTTGAATAAATCGCATTGTCTGCCTCCTTTAATGTGCTTGCATTATAATGTGGTTCACGAAATTTACTTGATAATCGGCTTGATTTCCGTTACACCTGTTAGCAAATTTCCATTCATTTTGATATACACTAAGTTTCATGCTACTTATACAGAGGTATCAAATATAAACATAGCGACTATCTGCACAAATAATTCTTCTTAAAAATTGATCGAATATTTTTTGGACCACAGCAACGGCATCTACGCAAAAAACTGAATCTTTTGAGACAATAATTTTAATTGTATGCTGACATTTCTTGAGTCGACAATCTACCTAGTAGCCTACTACATACTCAGGCCTACTGCATGATTAGACTACTGCGCAGCAATTGCTAATTGCAAATGTACGTAATATATTGCATTTTCTGCGTAAGTGACACAAATCTGATATATACTCACTGACATAAATAATGAAACCAACTATCATTGACTTGAATGGAAGTTTGTTTCATTTTTTTCTATGGTTTGAGTTTGAGATGATATCTCGCTTTCTATGTATCACCATTGAACTCCATATGATAAGGGAAATTATACACGACCATCAAATTTCAAAATTTGATATTGATCACAGTAACAGCTAGAAGTTGAACAGAATCACCACCTACTGCTGACCAGATTTGACTTATGAAATGGCGCACGATAACTTTACCAGAGGAATGGCAATTGGGATGATGCGTTGTGGGCAAAGTTCTACAACTGTTGCGAAAGAATTGAAAATTTCAAAGGTCGTTGTATGGAGGTGGTGGTGTCGTTGGAAAGCAGAATGAAATGTGGAAAAGAAGAAAGGATTAGGAAGACCAAGGGTATCATCCAAGCGGACAGATGCACGCTTAGTTTTAGCTGCTAAAAGAAACAGATTTGTGTCCGTCCCGAAGCTAATTGTGTACTGGAAGGTTGCTGGGAACGTTGCCTGTAGCGTTCGAACTGCATATCGAAGATTGCGAGAAGCTGGTATACAGTCTCGACGACCCGCTGTGAGAATTCCGCTGAGCCTGGAACATCGAAGGAGACGAGTGACGTGGTGTCAAGGTCATCAGTCGTGGAGTGACAGTCAGTGGGAACGTGTGCTCTGGACTGATGAATCGAGGTTTTCTCTCGATTTCAACGATGGTCGGATCCGTGTTCATCGCTTGCCAAGTGAACGATTTGCTCCATGTTGCGTCAAAGAACACGACCGGTACGGCGGCGGTAGTGTCATGGTTTGGGCCGGTATCTGACACAATGGAAAAACACCAGCAATCGTAGTGAAAGGAACATTGACAGGACAGCGATATGCCGACGAGATCGTGACACCGGTCGTGGTTCTAGCAGTGACATCGAATCAATTGATTTTTCAGGATGACAACGCAAGGCCCCATCGCGCTTCAGTGGTCTCTAACAGGATAGCAAGCAGTGGAATCCCAACCTTGGAATGGCCCTCACGTTCTCTCGACCTCTCCCCCATCGAGCACTGCTGGGATGAACTTGGTCACAGAGTGAGGGAGAGGTACAACCACCCACCAGTGTCTTTGAAGATGTTGGCCGACAGACTGATCGAGCAGTGGAACCTCTTAGACCTGGCATTCATCCAGCGACTGTGTTCATCCATACCCTCACGCATCGATGCCTGTTTGGATGCTCGCGGTGGTCACACCCGTTTCTAACTTAAGTTGATAAAATCATGAGTATCAAATTAAATGTTTTTGAGTAAAGCATTCGAGTTCTCCTTTTACAAACAACAAACAAACGTACAGTACAACCAAGTTTAAGTCATAAGTATTCATATCAGGACTTATTTCATTCTTTTTGTCACTGAGTATACATGGCCTTCTTGTAATATCGATGATAGGCCTTCTTGTAATATCGAATTCGAGTATCAGTGTATGTGAAGATCCAGCAAGAGATCTCGAGATTGATAGGCGAGATCGAGATTGAATTCATTACGTCTCACTTCATTAATCCCATAGGGATTTAATGGAGTGACTTGTCATAGCATCAAGAGCACTAAATCTACCGCCGACGCAGTGGTCAAAGGGCTGCTCAAGTAATAACTCCGTTATGCTGACTCATAAAATGTCACATTACACGGAAAATGTGCGTTTCATGTATCATGTGTGCACAGGAATGCACTTCTAGTGCATTTCCACTTCTAGTGTGTTCTTTAAACAGCGGCTGCAGAAAACTGTATTCTAATTGACTGTTCTATTAGCAACACATGTTTGTGTGCTGTCGACTCAACGGTGTCATCTGTGTCAATTTTATCCGCCGCATCGCAAATACCTATCAAGTTAGATTTAATTCTTCGAGTTGAACTTGCAAAACCTTTTCGCTTCCGCCGTTTGACCTAACTGTTTTGTAAAATGTTCAACAAGACTCACGATTTCTCTGTTGTCGGATTATGCTGACAGATAATTTTGAATATAGCACACATTTAGACATATTTCATCTCTGCGTGAAGTCCAAAGTTGGGGAGTTTTTGCTATGACTATGATAAAGCCAAATCACCTGATGCATAGTTTTATCAGACACTAATTAAGACAGACATTATACACTATATTTCACAAATATCGTTCGATATTCAACCGTGCTCTTTGAATACACGCATAATTGACAATGGAGGCTACAGTTTCAAATATGGGACACCATTGTCAGTATAAAATGACTATTGTCCGATTCGACAAATAAATCTATCTTTCATGTCACATCTCTTAGAGCCGGTCATTGCTACGGAATATTAAAAATCTCTCTCAATCATTGTCAATTTGATTACAGGTGAGTTGCTTGATAACTTCATTTTTATCTGATTAAATGCTTGCTACTGTATATCTGCCTTTGCATTATATATTGACCGGCTCTCCAAAGCATATTAATAAAACTTATAAACAAATTGCGATTATTATATAAACAAGAAATTAATCCAGAAAAGATACAAAATCACAGCTAAGATTTATTCATTCATAAGAATACTAAGACGTGAGCTTATGCTAATATTATTGAACACACATGTTTTTCAATATGCAGATAATTCATGATCAATTTTGACATTTGAGTTGTAATGCATGTAATGATTTACGCATGGCCTTTTCTTCCCATCCGTATCATCATTTCACTTACTTGTACATCTCATCCGCCATCCATCATTCATTGTATATGGACATTTTTTATCATTTCATCACTCATCACATCAATTCGACACTGCGATTCACCCATAGAAATTTTCCTTCTTTAAAGCGATCGTGCAAACCAATCCACACGAATCGACCAACTGATTTTCCTGGCAATTCTTTTATCCATCCTGTGATATTGCTTTTTTCCACTACATCTTTTATAACCAGGAGATCTCCTCCCTTCTTTCTGTACCATAGTCGTCCATCCCAATTTAATGTCTCATTGGAAGCATGAACACATGATGTGGCACTCAATTGAAGAGTGTGATTCTTCGGCAGAGCAGAGCACATCTTCTCGTCATGATTTTCATCTGCGGGAATCTCACTAGAACAAAGTAAAACCGGAAGAAATATGAGAGAGAATTTGCCTTCAAGAATCATTCCTGATCTAATGACCCAACAGCACATCTAATCTAAATGCGAATTATTTTACAAGGATGAATCCTGTAATATCACAGATTTATGAGAAACTAAAGCCATTGTATATGTAAGCTTTATTTTTCATTTCTTCTAATGTAACCTTGTCATTGACTATTAAGCGCCCGGTAAATATTTTGAGTGGTCAAGCTGGAGCCGATCCAGTGATACGCTGATTGTTTGAAATATCATCGTAGATCAACCAATTATTGTTCTTGCCTACATTAGCAAATAGAATAGAATAGATTATTAATGTATATTCGATCCGAATGAACGTCAAACAGCATAAAGGTTTGGAAGTAAATATTGAAAGTCAATTGAAAATAACTGTAGTTCAAATGTACATTCGATTATAAAGAATAGTACAGCAAGGAATGAACGAAGTCGAACGCCGTTTGGTGCATTGCTTGAGTGTCATTAAATGCTTTGATCGTGAAAGAGCAATCGGTGTCAGATGGTTGATAATGTGGCTGGGATTTAACATTTCCAAGAATGATATGGTTTCTCTGTGATCCATTCTGATTTTTCAAGGGTATACATTTTCCACAATTACGCGGTACCCCACACGGTATCCTATGGCAACGACAGTGTATTTGCTCTAAGGGCACGTTGCATTGACTTGAGAGTCTAACGTAAATTGATGAATTGTACTCTATTACACTTGTAACACAAGAGTGGTACACAATCATGAGATTTTCTTCATTTACGTTGGAGATTTTATTGATCTGCTTCAATAGGTAAATCCGCTGACTGGCTGGATTGTAATGCATGATGTATGTGATTTCCATTTCATTTTGTTGTTGAAGGTTACTTTTCTTCATCCCTAGTATTTTGATTTCAGAACAAGCAGCTGGTCTCCTTTAAGTTTCACAGTTTTCTTTAAGGTCTCTTTATAGTTTGATTTGGTACAATACATAGATTTGGTTTTCTTTTCATTTAATTCCAGTCAATTTTCTTTTCACCAGGTTTTGATTTTGTTCATTTCGGCTTTCACATCTTCTATATCTACGTCGGTCTTGATCGGTAATGCAATCACTATGTCATCCGCACATTTCGTCATCAGCATTTCAAGACCGACAGGATTTAGAGATCCGATATGTGCAAAGAACAAATTCGGCGACAGCATTGAACCTTGAGCGAATCCAGAAGTAGCGTCAGTTGGAGTGCTTAAGGTAATTCCATGGATGGAAGCCTGTTGACGACGAGATCTCAAGTAGCTAACGCACCAGTGAATAAAGGGCACAGGAAGTCGATGTTGACACAAAGTATGTATGAATAAGATTCTTATGAGATAGACGATCAAAAGCATTTTTTTAAGTCGAAAGAGGTGATAACTATACCCGAAACATCCTTACGGTCAAGTAGCCGAGTAGCATAGTCATGTAAATTCACAACCGCATGAAGTGTTGAGGCACCAGGGCGAAATCCAAATGGAAGAGGCCCATAGATGTCTAGACGTTTATCCCGAGTAGAAGCCAGTGCACACTCCTCGAATACCTTGGAGACTATGGGCAGGAGTGATACGGTTCGTAGGTCATCGATACTTTTGCAGATCTTCTTTGGAAAGGGTATAACGTGGGAAATTTTTCACAAGGAAAGGAAATGGTATGTTTCAAGAAAATATAGCTAGCCGTAGACTATCTAGCAGTACTGCCAAGTATACATCTTACGTAGTATATATCTAGCAGTATCAAGACAAAAATGCTAGGATTCCCGCCGGGAATTTCCTGGTATCCCATCCCCAACCACCCAAAAAAAGAGAAGGGATGGAAACCGGCCAGGCAACCGAACGGGCATGCCTTTCTGGTTGGAACAGACCGTTTTTTTTAAGCAATGGCTAAATACATCAACAAGCAATACACTTTTGTGATTGAAAAGCTTCTTTTGATCAATCAGTCAAGCCAATTTAATTTAATTATTGTTTGACTTATTAGTTATTTCAACTTTAAGCATATTGGAAATGATTTTAGCTTAAAATATCGGACGGGCATGCGGCTTTCGAAATAAATCTTGTGGGTAACGTAGCCGACATGTATGTTTAATTAATAAAACTGATATTTCGTGAATATCGAGCGGGTAACCAAATAGGAAAATTGTGATGTGTAATCAGTTATCGGTAGGACTATAAATACAACAACGATTTCATATATCAGAAGGAAATATATACACGTTGTAATCATTTCACAGCATTCATTAGCAGAATTTGTATAGCAGGCTATTAGTATGTACTCATCTTGATGAAATAATGCATAACGATAGCTTTAATCATAAATTGATGTAGGCCTATAGCATGTCGTAAGCGGTTTCCTATATCATGCATGTACTACCTTGCTTAAATATATTTTAGACGAATACAAATGTCATAGAATATTATCAGCACCAAAGTTTGGAAATATGCATTTGGACTTGGATTCATCGCAGATAATCCCTGCTGAAAAAAAAATTTCCTGAAAATTAGAATAATCGCGTATTCGAGATTGTTTTGCAATTAGCGTCATGCATAAGGCTAATTGCAAAACAAACACCATGTGAATTTGGCTACCCACACCGTAAACTAATCATATCAATCAGCGGAGAATCATTTATCAGATATAGCTTCAGGCAGTGACACGTATTCGTACAAAGAGTCCCTCGAAAACATCAGCATTGCCTTCTCATCTGAGTAGCGTGCTTGGTATGCTATTACGCCTATAAGTGAAATATTGTTTAGTGCAGAGGATTTGTCCGTAGGCCTGAAAGGTTAAAAGGCTAAATATAAGTCTCATCAGCAATTTTAGTGACTTGCTGGTGTGAGACTGGCCTGCTTCCGGCGTCCTGCCTGGAGTTACCGGTTGCCGGAGCAGCCGGACAATCTCGAACGGTTTCGGTCTCTGATTCAGATGTTCATTCACTTGAATATGCTGGAGACGATAATAAGTCTATTATCAATGTTGTGACTTCTGCACTTTGTACATGTAAGTTCATACAGTACATTATGTACTCATGTACTGAACATATGAAACATTTCTGCAATTTTTTTAGTGCAATCATTCAATTTGATGAGAATATTGGGGAGTTAGTCTCATTATCTGTTTGGAAGCTCCCCATGTCAGATATTTGACACATTAGTGAAAAGCAAAATTAGCTAGTCTCGCGCGAGCGCTTTCGACGACCGTCGGCCACCATAATCATGCGCAAGTGAATTTATTCATCATTATTGCAGACGGAACGAAATGATAACAATTCAAGAAGACTTATTCATTTACAAGAATGGAAAATTAAGAAATTCAAGACTACTAATGAAATAAGAAGTTAGTAAAGTCAAAATAAGTAAAAATCATATACAGTCACAAAACAGAATCATAGAGAGTTCCAATCTCTGCCTAAAGGCGCGTGTACACAGACGAGAAGACGGTCGCGAGTTTTTGATGCGAGTAGTTGCATGGCCTATTACACTAATGCGACTCTCCGCTGTTCGACACTAGAAGTTGGCGGAGAGATGCATGACATGTTCATCACGTGATCTGCAGGCCGCAACTAGTCCAAGAGAACCAGTGACAGCATGTTCATTATTGCTTGCAAACCCTATTACATTGATTGCATGAGATGTGCGACATCGAAGTGGTGGCGGCAGCAATCGTTGTGGCAATTGCTGCAAAGAAGCGCAGATGTGCAGGCAGGAGAAGATCTTGTTGGGTGCGAAAATGGATTGCAAGAAGAGAGCAACTGGGTGTGTATACAAATTTGTTGAAAAAACTTGCAATTGAGGACAGAGGACAATTCCGCAACATCCTGAGAATGACCCCTGAAAATCTGGAGGAAATTTTGACACTGATTGGGCCAAGTATTTCAAAAATGAATACTCAAATGCGTGCCGCAATTCCAGCAAAAGAAAAATTGACTTTGACCTTGAGATTTCTTGCCTCGGGTAAGTAAGATACTTTACTGCACTGCATGCAATCTTTTACTACCTGTACATGACTTTTTTATTCTCTTGTTCATAATATTGTATGGAATCATGCGTACATGCGCGGACCAAGCACCAAGATTTCAAGCTGGCTGCATGATCATTAATTGACTAACTCGTGATGTGATTTTCAGGTGACTCCTATGCCTCATTAGTAGCGCTATTTAGAATTCCCCAATGAACGATGTCCCGCTTCATCCCCAAGGTGTGCGCAGTTATATTCGAAAAACTGAAGGACGAAAATTTGCAGGTACGCGCTAATAAAAATGTACAAATTCAATTTACAAGCAATATATCTTTTACAAATGCTCAAAGCATTTGACAGAATGAATGTAGGTCAACATGGTCTTGCAACTTAGATATTTCTATTTTTCCGATGCCGTCCGATTTAGATGCATGGAAGAGAGTGGCTCTTGAATTCGAGGAGAAGTGGAACTTTCCACACAGCTTGGATAGCATGGATGGGAAACACATAGGTCTTCAATCTCCTGCTCACAGTGGCAGCTACTTCTACAATTACAAGAAATCCCATAGCATTGTTTTACTTGCCGTAGCTGATGCGAACTACAAGTTCCTGTATGTGAACGTTGGGTGCAACGGCAGGATCTCTGACGGAGGTGTATTCGCCCGATCATCTCTTTGTGTAGCTCTTGAAAGTGAATCTCTTTCTATACCCAATCCCACCTGTTTACCTGGAACGACTGATATGGTGCCTTATGTTTTGGTGGATGATGACGCGTTCCCACTGACAAGACAGATCATGAAATCGTATCCTTTTCGCAACCAGAGTGCCCCTAATCGCATTTTCAAATATCGCCTGTCGCGCGCGAGACGTGTTGTGGAGAACTCATTTGGTCTCCTAAGTCAAGTCTTCATGATTTTTCGGAAGCCAATACTCCTCAGTCCGGAAAAAGCAGAGGCTATTGTGTGAGCTGCTTGTGCGCTCCACAACTTTTTGCTAACAAAATCCCCCAAAGTGTATGCTCCTGTTGGTGTCCTCGACACAGAAAATGAGGACAGGTCTTTCGACAGAGGAAACTGGCGTGATGAGGTGCCATCACGCAAGTCATTTCTTCCTCTCAAAGCGGGTTCGAGAAGTTTCTCAGACAATGCTCGAAAGATTCGTGAGAATTTTCGAGACTATTTTCTGTCTCCCGCCGGTGAAGTTCCATGGCAATACAAGTACATTTAATCATCTCCATATGTCAATCATCAGGAATTGTAGTTTGATAAAATATAGCAACTCTTGGATATCCTTCGTGTTTTATTTCATGGTCGGAATTTTACTTGTAAAATGTTAAGTGTAATGTACATAGAGAACTACATCGATTCTTGAAATTCTGACTTCAGATTCGAGTTTTTCATGGTCGAATTGAACATAATAAGATTCTATTAAGTAATTCTAGGGGTAGAAAATATAATGTAAAGCTAGTGACGCATATGAAAATGCCTAACAACAGAATAAGCGGTACTTATTGACATACAATGTATATTTTGTTCATTTTGTTGAAATACCAAAAGTAGAAAGTCATTCTTTCGTCAAGTCTTGAAATGGCTTCAAGTTCACAAAATCGGTCTGTCTCTGCAGAGACTTCATACGTCCTTGAAAAATGACGTCATTTATCAGCTTTTCAGCTATAAACTATAAACGTAGAACACTCCATTCGTCCACTGGCGATACTCTTCCCAAACTTGTCGAAGTGGTCTTCCTCCTTCTGTAGTCTCTCCCCTGCAATAGAAAGAAGCTCATCCAGCTTCTCATCTGCCTTTCTCTTCTTGACGTTCACCTTCTCGTCTTTATAATCTTCCTGGAAATAATAAAAGAACTTAGAATATCGGCAAGTTTTCCTGCCTACAGGCAATACGAGATACATGTACCTGTAGACCTACCACATAATAAATGCACAGTCACAGTTAACGCTGGTCCTCACTGGTAGTACAGTTTATAGTCTATAGTTTTATACTATCTTTTATACTCTATAGTTTTATAGACGGCGACATTTTTGTCATGTGCTATAATATATCAGAACTATAAAACAGTAAAACTGTACCAGTGAGAATCAGAATTCATTGTATAATATATCCTGGTGTATAGGAATTACGCACTGCTATATATACGTGGAATAAGACTACATGTATATGTCCGCTATGGCGTACCTTCTTATCCATATTCGACTTGCTTGATCTGGCCTCCACAACATCTCTCAAGAAATCCAACGATTGGAAATGCTGCCACTGGTTCTTTGAGCTGCTGCTACTACCCTTGCTTCCCGACTTTTTCCTCCCATCCTTCCTCCGCTCACTGGTGTATTGGCTCCGAAGATTGTGGATTTTCCGAGATATCTCCTTCGTAGTTGTCCCCTCGAATTCAGCTGCAATTGAAGCCAATGCATCGTCTTTTGAATTCCTGTCCCTATATTCGTCGGCGAAAATATCCCATAGACAAGACTCTTGTCGGTACAATCCAATCAGCTTTTCAGCATCTTCAGGGCTCCACTCCTTCTTTCCCATCTCTTCTTCGGATGTCATTGTCTTCTCTTCCCTCGCTTGAAGTTGTGTCCAGTTCGACAGCTGAAAACCTCTCGCTCCATTTATAGCTGCTTTGATTGATGACTTCTCTCATGTGGTCTTGATTTGATCTCGAGACTCAATCGCACACTGCAGTGTCGAATGCTATTGCATTGTGACAGAAGAAATGGATGTATGTCAAGGTCATACGAAAACGTGGTTGTCTTCTCTCAAGCCCTATTACATTGAATGCAACTGCTTGCATGCAAGAGCTGGCTGAAGGTAAAGCACAATCTGTCATTTCCTGGAACCTCAAAATAAAGATCGTCTATTGGTTGAATCACAACTTCTCGCGTGCGAAAGTCGCCTGTGTACACGCGCCTTTAGTCTTATTGGATGATCTCAGCTTTCGAGTCCACAACGCCTCTTTGGTGACTCGACGCCGCCAGTTCTCCTCCCTGTCAACACACTCCATCCGATCTAGAGCAACCATGTGACCAGTGTCGCAAAGATGTTTGGCCAGCTCCGACCTGTCGACGTCGAGGGTTTGTAGAGCTCTTCTATGTTCTTTCTTCCTTTCGTTCAATGGTCGATCACTCTCACCGACATAGGAGAAGCTGCAATCTGACTCATAGCACGGGATATGGTATACCGAGCCTAGAGTGATTGCAAGCGAAGGACGTTTCTTGACTAAAAGGGAACGCAAAGTATTGGCAGGTCGAAGGGCTACATTAATGTCCTCAGAAGTCAGAACAGACCTGATTCTCTCACCATGCAATACTTTGCGTTCCCTTTTAGTCAAGAAACGTCCTTCGCTTGCAATCACTCTGGGCTCGGTATACCATATCCCATGCTATGAGTCAGATTGCAGCTTCTCCTATGTCGGTGAGAGTGATCGACCATTGAACGAAAGGAAGAAAGAACATAGAAGAGCTCTACAAAACCTCGACGTCGACAGGTCGGAGCTGGCCAAACATCTTTGCGACACTGGTCACATGGTTGCTCTAGATCGGATGGAGTGTGTTGACAGGGAGGAGAACTGGCGGCGTCGAGTCACCAAAGAGGCGTTGTGGACTCGAAAGCTGAGATCATCCAATAAGACTAAGGCAGAGATTGGAACTCTCTATGATTCTGTTTTGTGACTGTATATGATTTTTACTTATTTTGACTTTACTAACTTCTTATTTCATTAGTAGTCTTGAATTTCTTAATTTTCCATTCTTGTAAATGAATAAGTCTTCTTGAATTGTTATCATTTCGTTCCGTCTGCAATAATGATGAATAAATTCACTTGCGCATGATTATGGTGGCCGACGGTCGTCGAAAGCGCTCGCGCGAGACTAGCTAATTTTGCTTTTCACTAATGTGTCAAATATCTGACATGGGGAGCCTCCAAACAGATAAATCATTCAATTTGCAATCACTTTTAGCACGAGGATATTTTCATTCATTTCTAAGAGCTTTCATTGCTTCATCTGGCATTAAATCCTTTAGTTTTAAATATTCGCAAGATTCTAGCCTCATACGTCATTAATTTATTTAATCATTCATCTTATGACGCTGTGTTTTCATTTGCATATGGATTATTGATATTGTTGACACTGCCTCTGAGGCAATTCACACAGGCATTTAAAAAACCCGGGTTTAGGGATTCTAAGCTCCGCGGAAAATCCTGATCTCAGGATCCCAGAATCACTGTAAAAACTGTGAATCAATGTCCCTTATTTTTCTTAATTGCTGAGTCGGAAAACATGCTCTGTCCCCGGGTCTTGAATAAGGTTTTGCGTAAGAGAGCCTCATTTTTCAAGCTTGAAAAACCGTGGTGAAAAAATGTAAAGACTTCGCATCCCTAATCAATTTCAGCAAACCTGATCTAAAATGCCAGTGAAAATATTGATAAAGAATCATATGCGTAAATACTTACATTTAGACTCATGTACATTAGTGATTCATATCCACATTAATTTCAATTTATACAATTATATACGTTTCCGTTTTAAGAAACAGCAACGTATTTACAATATAAAATGAATGTCTAGGTAAGTCAATAAAATATGCACATAACCTTCATATGTACATGCAAGTCACATGCTTATACCGACCTTAGGTAATATTAACGTGAGCTTTTTATTAAATGCTAAGCTCAATAATCTCTTGATCACAATTCAAAATTAGGACTAATGACAAAAATACTACTATTTTTGGGTGGAAGTTGTGCAAGGAACACATCTTTCAATTTACAAATATAAGCAGATTTTAGAAATTTGGACATTTGTTCCGAAACTTCGCAAGGCAGAGTCTAGTCAGGAAGAAGTGACTTGTCCATGTCATTAATATTTTTACGACGTCGATTCCGACTCCGGGCGTGGAACATTTGACTACTCCTACACCATTTGATAATACACCAGATTCTGGCTCTACTAAATGAAGAACAGACACGTTATTCTGATTTCAATTGTATATACACGGTGTTTCATATGTCTCTGTTTCTGCATCTGTTTCTTGTTGCTTCTGCCTTGTCTCCGTTTGCAGAAAGTTGCAACTATTCATGTGAAAAGTAAAATATTTTTAAATGGTGATTTTTTCTGAAGTCTCTCTTTTTTAAATGATTAAAGAATTAGTACACGTATTACATCAAATCCTTTGCCTATTTTTAAAACTGTAAAATATTTTAATGAATGAAAAATTCTATTTATTTGGACAAGCATTGAAAAAATAAATGAATACACGTATTACACTTTGTGTTCAATATGACGTCCTTCTTCTTGGATGCACATCTCACAGCGTCGCACGAATTCAGGATAACACTTTTTGATCATGTCATTTGGAATGTTTGTCAGTGTGTCCTCAATTGAAAGTCTCATTTCCTGTAATGACGTTGGCCTGTTTCGGTAAACATTTTCTTTGACATAAGACCACAACCAGAAGTCGCAAATAGTTAGGTCCGGAGATCTGGGCAGCCATTCGTGAAATCCACGTCTCCCAATCCAACGTCCATGAAGGTGCTCACTGAGCCAATTTCTTGCAAGGAGACTGAAGTGAGGTGATACCCCATCCTGTTGGTAGATTTCATTCCGGCGAATGAAAGGAGCGACTTTTGTGGACAGAATTTGCACATATCTTTCAGAATTAACGGTTTGTTCCATGATGACGTAGGTTAGACCGTGATAATAAGAAACTGCTGCCCACACTGTAATTGCTTCAGATTTTAGTGGACGGACGATGGTAAGATGTTCGTTTTCCTTTGAATAATAAAACATTATGCCGATTCACATTTCCGTTCAAATGAAAGCTGCATTCATCCGAAAAAACAATTGTCTTTGCAAATCCAAGAGGATTGCTTCGGGTCAAAAGCCATTCAGCAAACTGTAATCGTCTATCAAAATCTTCTTCGTTGATTTCATGGACAAGCTGATATTTCCATGGGCGAATTTTTTCGTCTCTCAAGACTCTGTTGACAGTTGAAAGGGATGTTCCAACATTCGCGGCAATTTGTCTCTGACTTATCCCTTCGCTGTTTTCTAAAACATAATTGATCACTTGATTCTTCACATTTTCGTCCGATGGTCTTCCAGACTTCTTTCTTGGCAGTAAGCTTCCCTCTCTCCATAGTTGATCTTTCCAATACTGAACTGTTGTTCGACCAGGCGCTTTACGATGGAATCTTTCTTCGTACTCTTTTATCGCTCTGGTAGCACTGTCGTAAGTCATTGCTGCACTAGCCAGAAATACCTTTTCCTGCATTGTAATTTCGGAATCACCTGAAGCCATCAAGTGCGAAAAGTTCGTCCGATAATGAAAACACATGGAAATGAAAAGTTTCGAAGATGAAATGTGGGTTAGCGCTATTCACCGCAATCGTGCAATCAATCACAATTGAACATCGCTTTCGTCGTCACGAATATCGATTTCTTGACCTGGCCTGACTTAGATTTCTTTCTCTGGTTTGTTGAAGCAGGCCTGCATAATTGCAGCAAATGAGGTGCGCCGTCCCCACGAGTACGCATGAGTGCTTCATGCGCTATTATGATACATGCATTTCATTTTGAAAAAAAGAACCGTAGGTAATAAACAACACAATATTGTTTTCTTGATCATTTAAAAAGAAAAGTCTTCTTGAAAATCATATTTGAAAGTTTTTTTACCTTTGAAAAAAACTAAAAACTACTTGAATAGTTGCAACTTTCTACAAAAGGAGACAAGGCAGAAGCAACAAGAAACAGATACAGAAACAGAGACAGAGACATATGAAACACCCTGTATTTCCCTATTTGCTTGATTTTTTATGTAATGAGATTGCCTAAATAAATTTGGATATTGATTATCTGCACATATGAGTTCTTGTCCTGAGAAATAAACTTCCAGCAAAAATGTTACCAAGTGTATCTTCTAGCAAGCTAAATAGAGGATTTTGTAAAGATATTCAAGAACCAAAGCTACAAACTGGTGTTGCAAGGTGAATTGATTAAAGTTACATGTGAAGGGTAGTAGCAATACTATTTGCCATGAGAAAGATATACAGTTGACAGGCAACTTGAAAAGACGCAGCTAAAACACTCTGACCACAAATTAAGAATAGAAGAATTGAACAAACGTCATGGGAAATTGACATTCATATTCCAAACTTGTAAATGCGCCGGGCCTGAGCCGGACTTGGGCTGATATTTTTGAGCAGAAAATGGTCAGATTTATCTTCCATTTATAGTGAAGATGCGAAAGTCAAACAATCTGAGTAGCTATTATTGCGAGAAAATACTTTGATGAAAATCACATGATGTGATGTCTAGGCTTAAATGAATGCACACATACCACTTGAGTTGTTACCCACTTACCTTTGAATCATGCGAAACAAAGCAGCCCGTCTTTGTGATCCAGAAATAATGCGATAAGATATGCTTACCTACGTGATAGAATTCGAATGTTGTGCAGAAAATTATGAGTCTCAAAAAGTTATCGGTGACTGAATTTATGAAGATAGTGCTGACTGGGGAAGTGGTGATTTTAGAGTTTTAGAGGTTTAAACAGAATCTTTTAATTTTAAACAAATTGAATCGATTCAACTTCATAAATTGAATGTTTGATCATCTACTACTAAAAGTTATATAATGCAGGTCATTCTGAGATAATACGACGAAAATCTGTTTTAAATTCTCCAGGTTTGCTGATTCAAAAATTGGATATTGAGAATGATCGACCATGAATGTACACGATGTCATGGTTGTATCCATACACCGCATATATCGCTAGTATACTAATTACTCATACTAATTGCGGGCCGAGTGGACTTGAATGAGCGGCTGAGAGTTCAGGCTTATTTACAAGTCTACACAAATAAATGGAAGTCCCTTCTTCATTTGTATCTTGAATTTAGACAGGATTGTTCATGATTCAGGAACTGAAATTCTTATACATCCAAAATTAAAAAATTGACCACTAAACATGTAGATTTCGCATGCATCTTGGCTGTATGACGGTTCTATGAACCCCACAGGCCATTGTTGAAGCTATTATTTGAAGGCTGACGATTGATCATTTGAAATTTCTCATTACTTCATAACGATTGTCAGACAGTTTCACCTTTAGATGTTGTTTAATTGAATTTCTGTGATACAAAAGCGTCAATTCCACAAATAAAATGCATAAAATGTTGTATTGGAATCGGATCGGCATTAGGCCTACAAATGGGAACTCTCGGCTGGACCTCGTGTATTTTGGCGTAAGGGCCTGAAATTACATCAGAATGTAAAAGAAAGAATGATCGTTTTCCTACTTCCTTCTAATTTGGTCTTGTCAGATGGCGCCATCATGGCGGAGAGTGTGATCCTATAAATGAATATCTACAGCTGTGTCACAGAAATCGGGAAGTCGTTAATGGTATCCACGTGAAGGAATTTGCGGTCGGGCAGCTTACGAAGAAAGGATGTAGGCCTATACATCAACATATTTGTAGGCCATCTTCACTGATCGACCCCATGTCACGCAACGCACTTTGCCTCGAGGAAATAAGCGGTCGCTGATTGCTATGTTTTAATCAAACTGTAATAAAGCATGAAAGCCAGAGCGGAGAATGAAGTGAAACGACCAGATCGTTGTTTGAATGATTCGGAAATTTTGCATCAGTTTCTGAATGACAGTCCAGTTATTCAAACTGGCTTATTACCACTTGCCTGAAAGCATAAATATTTCCGCATACACATAGTACAATGTACATGCCTGTATTCGTAAATGCAAATCTCATTTTGGTCTACAACTAAATCCATCAAAATATTGTCTATACCCGTGATTCTTAACCGGGGACCATGTGACTCCAAGGGGAGATATTCAACATGCCTTAGGAGGAATGGCGTTCAAAGGAGGATTTGGGGAGTTATGAGGTTCGAACGACTACATGTATTTTGGATGAGCAAGATCTGTTGATTTTATCCTAAAGACAAAGAAAGCTATAATAAATAGGCTACTTATTGAAATAGGCTTGATAGCAGTTCCTAAATATATGTACTTGCATGCTTCCTATTATTTGCCTGGAAAGTCTGTACTTGAAAATATTTGTTGCTAATACCTTTGATCTCTTTTTCAAACTTGAATAGACACCTACCAGTTTAGAGGGAGGTTAGGGAGGAATCTGAACAAATAGGTTAAGAACTACTGTTCTACACGAACTGTACATGTATGTCCCAAAATCATGCCATTGCCATTAAGCTCCAGCCTTAGTATTTATTACTATTATTATTACCTACTATCAACATGCCATCACATGTATTACTCTGTCATTATTCTGGTGTGTCAGTATAAAATGTAGGCCTACGGTGCATTATAACTACTACAATGCTATGAAGCCAAATTTAAGTAGCTATCTAAAACATTGTTGCCTGGAGTTGAGGCCTTGGAGGAGATTGCAGACCTTACATGTTTCTGCGATCGAAGAAAATTATTTAGATTCATCCATAGTGTAATGAATGATACGAGGTCTTCATTTATATCATAACACTATACGAAAGAATAGTCAATGATTAGAATTTGCCATGAATGCAATACACTTCAATAAAGGCCTATGTAAAAGATTCGTTCGCGTATAGTGAAGGATAATAATTCATTTGCAATTATATGTAAATGCGACATGTGCAGCACATGTGAACGTTTGCAGTAAATTGTACTGCATTGTAGTCTAATTAAGCATGTATTCTAAGATTATCATCACCCTGTAAACAATATTTTATGTCAACGCATTTGTGACAGTTGGCGCTTAAGACAATGTGGAAAATATAAATAAAGAGCATCATCATGTAATACCTTACAAGGCAACTATGCACAATGCACATGTAAATATGATATGCTTTCAATCACTTGCTTGCAACAAATTGCATTGTATCACTTTTTTTCAATTTTTGAAGTCAACGCATCTGTGACTGCTGGCACATAAAACTAGATTTTCAGCTTGTAGGAAACATTCATGAAGGTGGCCACTGCAAAAGGTGGCCAATCAACGGTTTATGGTATTGAGATCCAATCAAGATTGATTCATGCATTTGGGAACTTTGGTAGCTCGTCAGAGAGAAAATGAACCCTTGTGGGTTTTGAGATAAATAATGTTAGGCCTAATAGCAAAACGTTTGCTGCAATCAATTATTGAGCTCTTGTATCTCAGTTTTTGAGATCATCGTAGCATTTTGCACAATGGATTATTAGTTGAAAATTATAAGATCAAGAAGCTGCGTAATGTGTGTGTAACAAGTCATGGTGAGGTAGTGCCAGATACACTTCTCAATCAGCAATGCCCGATCTACAAAAACCCTATCAAAATGGAAAGAAAAAACAAGTCTACCCTTGGACTATGTGTTATGATGACATTTATGGCAATTCGAAAAATGTCAATATTTTGATTTTTATGAGGTAAAACGTTGTTTGACTTTTGATTTCTGAATTTTCATGCAATGTCGGATTAAATCGGAAATGCGATCGCCATGATCACTTCAGGAGTTTGATAACTACTGACCACAATCACAGTCAAGGAACTTAATCCAAGAAAATCTTTGATCTCAATCAGTATTACACAGAAGTTTTATTACACAGTTTTTAGATGTAATAGTGACAAAAAGTGTCTTATGCACGTGTTTTTATATTATCGTAATTAATATATCAAATACATAATAAATCTTTGGATATCGCTTGCTGCTCAAAACCGCGCATATTTCAAAGAACGCATGTGAATACACAGCATGCAGCATGGAATGTAGTTGTAATCATAGGGCACGATCATGCACTCACATTTGGTAATCATTGCTAGGATACTTCTATGAGTTTTATTGTCCGATTCGACAGATAGATCGATTTTTCATGGCACACCTCTTATCCATCCACTTTCCGTTTATGCGCCTTAGTATGACACAATCTCTGTCTGGATATCGCCGTTTATCATCAATGCGTTTCAAGCCGGTTGGATTTCGAGGGGCCCAATTAGGAACCACTTTGATGCTACGATCAATCCATTGAAATTTTCCTTCTGCAATGCGATCATGCAGCCCAATCCAAACGTATGGGCCGATCCATCTCACCTTCTTTATCCATCTTGTGATATTGCGTTGTTCCACTGCACTTTTTATAACCAGGAGATCGCCTTTCTTCTTTTTGCACCATTCTCGTCCAGCCGCCCAACTTAATGGTCTCCAGGAAACGTAAACACATGATGTAGCACTTAAGCGAAGAATACGATTTTTCGGTATGAGAGTGCACATCTTCGGATAATCACCTGTTGAATTTTTCGTTCCTCGGTTACGTGTTGAACTTTTCGATTTGCTGGGAGGTACATGTATGATGCTCATGTTGTTGCGCTTCAGCAACATGTTCACTGCTTGCAGCAATCTCTCTATGCGATTGTTCATCTCCAGCATGCGAATAACCAGCCTTTTCGTCAATGCCATACCCCACATCTCCATTTTCCTTTTATCTACAGTTGAATTGACTCGCTTTTCTAATGTTTGAAGCCGTTTTAGCATTGAGGACTTTGAAGAGTTGTTGATTTCTACACCATTGAGAATCATTTGCATCTTCATAGTATTGTTCTCCAATGCTCGGATCAGACGAGAGACATCAGATCGAGAGTTATAGCCCAGTCTTCGCAAAGTCACAGCTACACGACGTTCAAATTCACGGTCTTGTCGTCGTCTTGGCTGCCCACCTCCATTTACTTGGCATATGGAAAGAAACAAAACCAGCAGAAAACTGGTCGCAAAAACGGTTTTAGTTATCATGTCTGATCTGATTATCAAAACGCAAACTACTTTATGTAGAGATGCAGCGCATTACATCACATAGCGATAAACTTATCTCTATCAGATACATGTAAATAGTTATGCAGTTTCGTTTTATGGATAATGCATCGAGTGCTTTTCTCTCGATCAGTCGGAAACAATCAGGCGCTAAGTTGAGTGCATGCTTGAAATTAAATCATGTATCAATGGGTCACACTAATATACGCCCGAGCATTACCGATACAAAATTCATGCACACCGTATTGTTCCGTGTGGTTATTTCCAAAAAACAGCATTTTGCTTCATGCACGTTTTCTAGTCAGTACAGTCACTGTCGCCGTGCATATATCCAGGCATTAGTAGAGTTCAATCTCTCCTCCCCTGTGAGACGTAGCTTTTAGAGTAGCTGCCTTATAGGAGAAGTCACAGGCCTTGTTTCAACGTATCTCAGCATGACTTTTTGTCATGTTGTCCTTGATATTTAGTGTGATATATTGCGTCAATCTTAATACATTCATGTGTAGCCAAACTTCTACTTAGTCCTATAACGAACCATGTCGGTGATTTGTACTGCTCACTTCATAGAACCTGGTCTGTTATACACCATGCATCCGTATTCTCCATTGAATGCAGATCGAAATTAATTTATCGAAGATTATTGAAATGAATTTACTATTCAATGAAAATGTTTGATTTCACGTGAATTTAAGACTAGCCTCTCGTGGAAAACAGAGATAAAATATTTCATTAATCATTTCATTTGTGCCGTATTTGATGCCGGTATCAGGGTGGGAACCAGCCTCAATTTTGACCCCCGGCCGGCATGCCAGTTTTAGTAACGCCGGACGATCGGTGAGTATGAATGGACCGTTTACGACATTCTGTCAAGAATAAATTGCTTAGTCAGTCATTACAACATTAAGAGGATGTAAATGTACCATCATTTGAGAGTATTTACCCATATACTTTCTGACATAAATATTGCGATCTTTTCTTCAAACAGTTAGAAAATGATTACTAGCATCTTATACATGTACATATAGCTCGACAAACCTCACTTTATCAGTGATTTAGTTTCCGAAATTCTATATACCAGCCTGTATGAATTTTGGATACATTGTGTAGTCCTCAGCCTATCTATTGTAAAATTGTTCCAGATCTTGAATAATTTCACTACATGGGATAGTTTATATAACACGTATAGCTTAGAGCTTATGAATAATGGATTTCAATGCAACCTAGGGCCTACTACCTGAACATCTGACAGTGGATCGTGGATAAGAAGACACGTTAAAAGCACGCGATAAACTTTGATTGATGTCGTACAGGGACACTCACTGATATGAAACATTGATGACAAGTTTGGCGAGCTCATTGTTCCAGACTCTTGTACGTCAGCTCAAGGTCATCAATGCAAAATCAGAAGATTTAAACTGTAGTAAAGAGAGTTCGCAAATCACTGGAATTCCTTCACAAGTGAAAAAGTAGATCTCACTTCAGTGAATCACTTTAACCCATTAAACGCGATGATATATACATATATATATATATATATATATATATATATATATATATATATATATATATATATATACGAAATCTATGGTGTACATAATCCTATGACTTTGAAGATTTGTAAATAGCATGTTATCTAAATCTCATTACTTATAAAGCATCTGAAGAAAAGAAAGCGCTTATGCTTATAAGTAAAAGTCGTGTTTTCAGTTTTAATTTCATTATATATATATATATATATATATATATATATATATATATATGAAAGATAAAAAACACTGGTTCCGGACTAGTTTCGATTCATCTATTGATCTATTGAATCATCCTCAGCGGTCACAAAGTTATAAAATTGCATAAAATTCACATTATATACAAATTTACATCTGTTCACGAGTCAAGGTCATCAAGCATGGTTCCACTCTATGTCATCGATAATGATGTTACAAGTTCAGAAGAAGAACATGTGATCCATTCCGTTCATTTGATAATAGATTATTGTTTTCCTTTATCATTATGGATTCAAGAATTAGTGGCTGTCTGAAACGACCGACAATAGTGAAATTCTCAGCCTTAGGGCTATGATCGTGCATAGATATCTCTGTAGCGGTGGGATATCCACGCAAATGCTCACTGATACGAGTATTGAAATGTCTCTTAGTGGCACCGACGTACCGCATGGAACAGCGGTCACAACTGTATTGATAAGTAATATTCGATTTAACGCCACAAGGGACAGGATCTTTGTTATGAAAGAAATCCTTTAATTTAGAAGTTTTATATGCAACTTTTATTTCAGAATTTTGAAGACAACGGTTCAATTTCTCAATTTTAGACTGCAGCTCTTTGCAGCCTTCTTGAATGAACGGAATGGACCAATAGACTTTAGTTTCATCCTCTTTTTCAGATTCGCATGCATTTCGAACACCCTGTTCAACTTTCTTCTTGATGCGATCAATCAGATCGTCCGTAAAACCATTCAATTTGAAGATGCTACGAATACGAGAAGCAGCCTTTTCTTACAAATGGCTATCTGAGCAAATCCTCAGGGCTCTATAAAACAAAGAGCGAATGGCTGCGGTTTTATAACTGATTGGTGCATATGCAACAGAAGGAGTATAGACTCCCGTGCTAGTGTCTTTCAAATGAAAGTCAATTTCAAATTTGCTATTCTTGAGAGTGAGTTTAGTATCAAGCAAAGTAAGAGACTTTTCGACACTTTCTTCGCAAGTGAACTGAATGTTTTGATCCAATTCATTTAGAAAATTCAAAAAACCTTTAGCCTCTTCGTCACTATGAAAGATCAAGAAGCAATCATCGACATAGCGACGATAGTAGATTGGCAACTTGCCGTCGTACTTACTAAAATTGCTCTCAATTATATCGAGGGCAAAAGCAGCCATTGTGGGCCCCAAAGGAGACCCCATGGCCATCCCTTCAAATTGATAATACAAATCATTATTAAAGCTAAAAAGAATATTCGTGCAAGCAAGCTCCATAAGAGACTTGAAGGCTGTTTTATTTACTGGAAATTTGGAAAAGTCGATCAATGAGGAAATATGGTCGATTGTCTTTCTCACGGGAATGTTAGTAAATAAGTTCTTCACGTCAAAGCTATACATCTTCAAATCACCTTGCGGCAAAGATAAATTTTTGAGAGACTCGACAAACTGAAAAGTGTCTTTCAGACTGTATTGGGTAGGAATGTATTTTTTCAAATGGCTATCAAGCCAATTGACTAAATTAGCAGTGTATGTGTTGCGCATACTAAGAATTGGGCGGTAGGGCGGACTCGTCTCACTTCTATGGACTTTAATGCCACTTAATGGACTTAAATGCCACTAAGAGACATTTCAATACTCGTATCAGTGAGCATTTGCGTGGATATCCCACCGCTACAGAGATATCTATGCACGATCATAGCCCTAAGGCTGAGAATTTCACTATTGTCGGTCGTTTCAGACAGCCACTAATTCTTGAATCCATAATGATAAAGGAAAACAATAATCTATTATCAAATGAACGGAATGGATCACATGTTCTTCTTCTGAACTTGTAACATCATTATCGATGACATAGAGTGGAACCATGCTTGATGACCTTGACTCGTGAACAGATGTAAATTTGTATATAATGTGAATTTTATGCAATTTTATAACTTTGTGACCGCTGAGGATGATTCAATAGATGAATCGAAAAAAGCGATAAATTATTCGCTTTTTAAGATGATGAAAACTTGTGGCTTTCAACCAGCGCGGCTCTATGGATTCCCTAGAGTCCATAAAACTGAGACGAGTCCGCCCTACCGCCCAATTCTTAGTATGCGCAACACATACACTGCTAATTTAGTCAATTGGCTTGATAGCCATTTGAAAAAATACATTCCTACCCAATACAGTCTGAAAGACACTTTTCAGTTTGTCGAGTCTCTCAAAAATTTATCTTTGCCGCAAGGTGATTTGAAGATGTATAGCTTTGACGTGAAGAGCTTATTTACTAACATTCCCGTGAGAAAGACAATCGACCATATTTCCTCATTGATCGACTTTTCCAAATTTCCAGTAAATAAAACAGCCTTCAAGTCTCTTATGGAGCTTGCTTGCACGAATATTCTTTTTAGCTTTAATAATGATTTGTATTATCAATTTGAAGGGATGGCCATGGGGTCTCCTTTGGGGCCCACAATGGCTGCTTTTGCCCTCGATATAATTGAGAGCAATTTTAGTAAGTACGACGGCAAGTTGCCAATCTACTATCGTCGCTATGTCGATGATTGCTTCTTGATCTTTCATAGTGACGAAGAGGCTAAAGGTTTTTTGAATTTTCTAAATGAATTGGATCAAAACATTCAGTTCACTTGCGAAGAAAGTGTCGAAAAGTCTCTTACTTTGCTTGATACTAAACTCACTCTCAAGAATAGCAAATTTGAAATTGACTTTCATTTGAAAGACACTAACACGGGAGTCTATACTCCTTCTGTTGCATATGCACCAATCAGTTATAAAACCGCAGCCATTCGCTCTTTGTTTTATAGAGCCCTGAGGATTTGCTCAGATAGCCATTTGTAAGAAAAGGCTGCTTCTGAAAAAGAGGATGAAACTAAAGTCTATTGGTCCATTCCGTTCATTCAAGAAGGCTGAAAAGAGCTGCAGTCTAAAATTGAGAAATTGAACCGTTGTCTTCAAAATTCTGAAATAAAAGTTGCATATAAAACTTCTAAATTAAAGGATTTCTTTCATAACAAAGATCCTGTCCCTTGTGGCGTTAAATCGAATATTACTTATCAATACAGTTGTGACCGCTGTTCCATGCGGTACGTCGGTGCCACTAAGAGACATTTCAATACTCGTATCAGTGAGCATTTGCGTGGATATCCCACCGCTACAGAGATATCTATGCACGATCATAGCCCTAAGGCTGAGAATTTCACTATTGTCGGTCGCTTCAGACAGCCACTAATTCTTGAATCCATAATGATAAAGGAAAACAATAATAGTCAATAGTCAAAATTGTTTATTTGAATGAGAAGCTACATTAAAAACCGCAATGCAATGGCCACTTGGGCACTTACATGAAAGCGCAAACTGTAAAATGACACATTACATGCAAAAATCGGGGAGATCAACGATCTTCAGGCGTCTTTTAAATACAGTGAAAGTCTCAGCCTGTACAATATCATGTACTATTATAATCAATATATCAATAATCTATTATCAAATGAACGGAATGGATCACATGTTCTTCTTCTGAGCTTGTAACATCATTATCGATGACGTAGAGTGGAACCATGCTTGATGACCTTGACTCGTGAACAGATGTAAATTTATGTACAATAAAATCAGGTTATCACTCCCTTTAGTTTTTGCCGATAAGTAAAATTGAAAAAATTGAATAAAAAAAACGTGTGTTTTCTACTCGGACGTTTCGGGTCCCGACCCTTTATCAACGAGTTTTGGCTATATACATTTTTGTTTTATATATATGTTTTGGCTATATATTTATAAGATGTAAATTTGTATATAATGTGAATTTTATGCAATTTTATAACTTTGTGACCGCTGAGGATGATTCAATAGATGAATCGAAACTAGTCCGGAACCAGTGTTTTTTATCTTTCACATATCAATGAAGAGACTGGGTACACTTTGCTGCAATATATATATATATATATATATATATATATATATATATATATATATATATATATATATAGAACAATAATAATAAGAACTCAGTATTTGGAAATGTATATAAAAAGTTTGAATGCAAAAAACCAAACGAATGAAACTTTCATGAAAACTTGATTTTTCAGCACGAGCACTTTCATGTATTGTGCATACAATCTTCAAGTGCATAAAAGTGACATCAAAATCTTTTTAAAATTCATATCAGTACATACATAAAAAGCTCATAGAAATTCATGTTACTTGGCGTTCAGCTTGGGATGGAATAGGTCAGTAATAAAATGTCTTTCTTTAGCTTTCCTAAAAATATCTGTGGCATTATGCATCTTATAAAAAGGGAAGATGGTAAAACGCCCATGACTGCATTCATCTAAATGTTTACTTAAACTAATTTTACGGTATTCAGGAATGTTAATTTGCTCCTTGTGGATTCTACAACGTTCTCTTATTGTGTTACCTGTTTCGCCAATATAAAACTCATTACAATTGGTACACGTAATTACATAAATGACGTTTTGAGTCGAACAATTCATGTTATTTTTGATTTGAAATTGTTGATCATTGAAGTTGTATGTGTTGCCTTCTCTCAAATAATCACATGTTCCACATCTTGCATCATTACATTTCTTTACGACGAAATCACTATTTGTACAAAATTTCGATCTACACAATATGCGTTTTAAATTCGATGGTTGTCGCTTGCTATTAATGAATTTTTTGCTTTCAAATATATATTTAGTTTGTTGATCACTTCTCAAAGTTATATTAATAGAATTAATCATTGGATATATTTTTGTGTTTCTAGGATTGTGTGTAGATATAAAGGGTATGGCAAGTGCATTGTTACTTTTCGAATTCGCGTTTAGAAGTTCAGTTCTGTTTAATTCTTTAGCTCGCTTAATACCATCTGAGATAAGTTCGTCAGGATATGCTTGTTTTTGAAGAAACGTTTTCAATTCTGAAAGACGGTTAATCAATAAAAATAGTCAATAAAAATAGTTAATCAAAGACCCAATATCACAAACTCTTACTACGAAAGAAAAGGACTACTTAACTAAATTCGAAAGTAAAGAAAGTAATTTCTACGGTCTACCTAAAATCCATAAATCCTCATCGATCAGAAGTACTGTAATGAACACTTTAAGTACAATGTAATGAGCATAATGAACACTGTCATGATTTTAACTTAGTATCAAGCATCTACACAAATAGCGTTAGGGAATTAGTCTGAATGCTCATGTCGGAATTTAAATAAATTGCATTCTTCAATATGGGAAATATGTGCATGGGTCAATTGACCCATTCCGTAGCTCTGACGATATTTTAGTAGTTCTATGGTCAAGCTATCAAAAAATGAATGTAAATCAATTTAGGAATCCGGATAGATAGCATCTGAAATCTAGACATGTACTAAATACGATTACTTCAAATTATTTGACTTCAAGTTTTGTCGCTGTAGGTCAATTCTGTCCTGTCTGCAAAGTTTGTCTATATTTCTAAGTAGAATGGCAATTTATGATTTTGCTGTGAGCAAAGTTTAGTACGTCATCAAACTGAAAATCCTGAATTACTCAATTCAGACTAAATCAATACATTAGTAATAATTAAATAATGACAACAATAGTTAATATACACGACGAAATATTTTATTAGATCACCATACAAGCAACAGTTTCTGCAATGAAAGCATCGGTTAGTACCCATTTACTAAGTGAAGTTTGTTGAGAATAACAGAATGTCCGATGAGTGTCAACTGAAACTCGTAAATCGTCTGTACACAACTTGCGTATTTTATCTATATACACTTTGCTTCCACGATCAGATGTCGTCAGGCATGAATCATGCATGCATTAGCATTGATATCTATTCAGAAAACTAATCTTATAATGAAGAATATTGACTATTGCTGGTGGAATCTTTAAGAATTTCTTGGACTCAGATCCAAATTATCAGAAATCCATCAAAAGCAGATTTATGTAAGCCTATCGCATGCACTAAGCAACATCGAAAGTTTCCTTCATGGAAATGTATAGCTTTTTCTCTTAATTCACATGGCACCGCAGACCGCATGATGATCGCTCGTGATGTACAGCTATGGCCAGATGTCTGGTATATTGTTATCCCCCGCCGTATTTCCGGCACGCAAAGAATTGTAGCAGAATTTTTCACACTAATGTCCGTAATGGATGTTGTGAATCATCGTATATTGATGAAACACGTCATTAGCATTTCCATCACGATCTTTCAATTAGGGAGAACATGGTGACGTCATAGATGTAGATAGATCAAATTAAGACACGACACAGTTAAAAAATTCGAAGGATCCAGGAAACGGAAGACGCCAAAGTTAAACAATTACCCTAGTGGAGAATCTTGTAAATAATTAGGTAATTAAAAGTCATGAATGAATGAAATAATACTGACAACATAGAGTAACCTACTCTAGTATAGAACAGGTACTGAAATATGTATAAAGGCAAGTCTACTCAACTAAAGACGGTAAGGGAAATAAATTAAAACTTATAAACGATTTAATTTTTATCAAACAAGAAAGAAACCTAAAAAACCAAAATTAAGTTTGCTATGTATGGAGTCATCATGGAGGAACCATGTGGCTGCATGAAGCAAGGTTTCGGCCCCTAACCTCCAACCTGTACCACATGGCGGGGCCAGGCCAACCATATCGAATGTACGATATGGAAGGTCTCTCCAAGCCTGAGGAAACATAGCAGAACCAAACCGAAAATAATTTTTTTTTTTAATATATTAGGACAAAAGGACGCACTTGAAACTAGAAGAGGTTATCTTATCCCAACATGCCAATGATGGATGGCATCTGGCGGGGTGAAAAACAACCAAACTTAAAAACGAGGAACCTATTCTTGGAGAAGGACTTAATGCAAGAATTAACCAGCAAATTATTCTTATAACCCCGTCCTTTAAAGATATCAAAAATGCCCTTAGCTCTTGATATGAAGGCGGAAGCATCAGAAGAAATCCTAGCGAATCTGATGAGTTGGGCAGCAAAGATGTTTAAGCCAGTTTTCAAAGGCATGTTACTCTCGGGGAAAGTATACAGCACCACTGGGAAGCTGAACTCATCAACCTTATGGTAAACCTCTGTGATGTAATGGACACCATCTTCGATCCTGATTTTAACATTCAAATAATTAACACATTTGTTGTTGTCCCCGCTTCAGACCTATTGAAATGCCTGTGATACTTGGTTTTAAAAATGCACTGTTAAACTTGTGTTCACTTCTGATAATTGAAAATATGGAGCTACAATCAACTGTTCGTGCTCAAATAGTAGCATTAATCGAATCTGGAATAACACAGAAGGCTGTCGCTGATTAGCAGAATACCTCTCAAGCAAATGTTAGCCGAACTGTGAGTCGATATCGTTCAACCGATGACTTCCAATCCAGGCCACGATGTGGACGACCGAAGATCACCTCATCTCAAACTGACCGCCTCATCCGTCGACGTGTTGTGTGTAATCCATCAATTTCTTCTCGATCATTGTCACAAGAATTCAAAGGAATATCTGCTCGAAGTATTCGTCGCCGATTGAGCGACACATTCAATTTAAAATCACATCGTCCAGCAAGAAAACCGCTATTATCAATCAAAAACATTCGTGATAGACTGTCTTTCTGCAAGAAACATCGGCATTGGACGTCGAAGGACTGGTCAAAGGTTCTTTTCTCTGATGAAACCATGGTGCGTCAGTTCAGTAACCATGGATCACAGCGAGTTAGACGACCTATGGGTACCCGGTTTGATCCTCGATACTGCGTTCCAGCGGTGAAGCATTGTGCCCAAATTATGGTCTGGGGCTCCATGTCGGCTACAGGTCGAGGAAGTCTCTGGTTCTTAAACCCAGGTGAAACTATGAATGCAAAGAAGTATTTGGAAGTCTTACAGGATCGCTTAAGACCAATGATGACACTGAGGCATGCCACGAAGTTCATGCATGATGGTGCTCCATACCATAGTGCAGGGATGGTGAAAACTTGGCTGAGTTCCCAAAAATTCGATGTTCTTTGTCCGTGGCCTGGATGCAGTACAGATCTCAATCCAATTGAAAGTCTTTGGGCCATCGTCAAGGTCAAGGTTTCCGCTCACAATCCAACGGGATTGGACAATCTTAAAGACGTGATGCGACAAGTTTAGTGCAAGGAAATCACTCCCGAAGTGTTCAAAAATCTCATAGACAGCGTGCCTCAACGACGACAACTGGTCATTAGAAACCGTGGTAGACACATTAGATATTGAATGAGACAGTGTAAATATCTTTTTTACGATGATTAGAACGATTAATGAATGCCATCAATGGCAAATTTGTTCCTAAACATTGTAATGTTGCAAATTTCAATAAATTGTTTTTGAGTGGTCAATATACCAGACTTCTGGCCACAGCTGTATTATTGCCATTGTTGCCTCTTTATACTTCAGATTTATAATATGTCATACTCAGAGCTGGAACCGGGTCGTTATGCACTCAGTCCGGGCCCGGCGCGGATGACACAGTTCATCGTCTTGTGCACTTCACCATTCTTAATGAAAATAAATTGGTTTCGTTGGTTGAGTGTAATCGTCTTAAGAATCATTCTAAAAAGCTGATTTTTGATTACATGATAGTATACCGGTACTGTAAACCCTATGCACCATCTGCAAACAAATTGATTACTGTTGAGGAGTAAGGTGAATTTTTAAACATTCAATATAGTAAATGTTTAGTTGATTTAAATGATAGAGTAGGGATATATACATGTAGGTAGAGTGTCGACTCAAAAAAGTATCTGTATAGTGAAATTTTTTATATCAAAAGATTCAGTTTTTTGAGGAGATCACGTTCCCGTGATACAAAATTGCCAATTTAAATACACCGAGATGACGCACCCTTGTAAGTAGTATAAAACAAGTTGGATATCAAAAGGAATGATTTGTTGATAATCATCCTAACAAAGCGGAAATTAAGCTAATTTGCAAGGTAATTTCATGATCCGCATTATGATGGAAGTCTTTATGAAAAAGTCAATATCTTATTTTGCTTTCTCGGCTGAAATTTCAAGTTTTATTTCAATTTTCACCGGCATGATCTATGATTCACTAAATTCATGTTTCATTTCTTGAATCGGAATAGTCATGTGGACCCATTCACATCTTTCAAATCTGATTGAAATCATTGTCCTTGATTCTGTTATTTTGCTCTACCAGTGACAGGTTCCTTATGATTTGATCTCGCTTAAGAAGATTCTTTTGAGGTTCATCATGAAAGCAATGGCAAGCAGGTCATCAAATTGCTAATTTAATAAACATTACCTATCTAAGGCTGTCATGACAAGGACGATCTATAAAAAATATCATTTCCTTCTGCATTACTGTCATGATCAGTCAATTCCGTTGTAATTTCTGCAAAACTGCAAAAATTTGCATATCTGACATTTGGTGAAAATATCACCTGTATCCCCCACGAGTCCATTCAAAAACTCGGAAGTGTATAAGATATTCAATCGCAGAAAAATCACTTGCTGATCGCCTGTCGATTGTCATTCAACATCATCTCCACATGACATAGTTGACACCTGTCACCTTTAGAAACATATTTACATCGTATAGAGGCGAAAAGCAACAGCGTGGTGCTTGACCAGACTTAATCCATAATTCCCTTATCTATTCAAGATATGCTTGAACTCTGATAAAGGCGTGAAACTAGCATGAACATATAATTTGGCCGCTTTGATTATCTGTCAGCGAAAGAGGATTATTCTCTTATGCAAGCAAACTGGTCGAGAAAGCATGTCATCTGTCCAACAATTTTCTTTTTAAGTCATTGCCCCCTACGATCCTGATTATGTGCTGGCTTATGCCCTCCGCATCTGACATAATTTCCTTAGATGAATGAGTGGACTAAGTAGTCACTTCATTTGACATCGCGCTATCAGATAATTGACGGCCGCTGGCTAATTTATTTATGACATATTTCGTCGCATGCCGGAATTTTTCATAATGCTTAAAAGATACATTTTGATAAGCCATCACATAAATTGATTCAGAGAACTTAAATGATTAAAAAAAAGAAAATATTGTTAATTTCAGACATAACAAATATCGGCCCGGGTGCTGGATATATCAGGTCCGGGCCCGCTTCCACCTACGGCCATACTTTGAAACAAATTAGAGCCCAAGACCATAGAACCCTCGTAGAGAAAAAGTCATCACGATTTAAGATAGCTATAATCAAAGTGAATGATTAATGATCAGTGAATGATTATTATTTTCTAATTGAATTTAAAAAGTTAGAAGGGTGTTTCATTGATGCAACACTGGGCTCTTATAAATGTATAAATGCATCAAATCCTGTTCCAGCCTACTGCTGCATTTTTGCAACAGCAGCAACATTGAGAACATTCAATGTTCCAATGTTTCAATGTCCATAGCAACGTTCCGCCGAGTTATTGCAAGTATGTTGGATGCAGGTAAGTGACATTGGCAGCAAGCACGTGGAAGATATGATTCGCTCAAAAAGACGACAGTAATGGGCAAAAGACCGTTCCAGGACACCATAAAATTCAAAAAAATGGTATCTTTAAAAACGACATAAATTCATGAATTTAGACCCTTTTTCAGGTTTTTAAGACCTAAATTCATGAATTTAGTCCATTCAAAAAGTACCATTTTTTCAAAAATGGTACTTTTTAAAAACGACATAAATTCATGAATTTGAACCCTTTTTCAGGTTATGAAGACCTAAATTCATAAATTTGGGTGTTTTTAAAAATACCCAATTTTCAAATTTTTCAAAATCTCAAATTTGAGAATTACAATTTTCTCGCTTAAATCATGACCGTTCCAGGACACCGAAAAAATCAGAAAAGTTAAGAATCTCAAATTTGAGAATTACAATTTTTGCCTTGTAAATCATGACCGTTCCAGGACACCGAATATCATAAAAGTTGAGAATTTCAAATCCATGAATTTTATCCATCTTTCAGGTTTTTAAAATATATCATGTGACTAATAATATTTGAAGGAATTGGCATATTCCTGTTGCAATAAGTTTAGGAGTATTTACAATTGTCATTTCATCAGGCGTTCTTACAATTTATCTACTACTTTGCACTCAGATAAACACTCAATTGTAGAGAACATCTGCTTCTCGCATTTATGAAGAAAAGGCATTTCAGTGTAAAGAGCTGTGACTTCCCACTCAAACATTTGAAAGGAAACAATGTATGAAAGAACAAACAGCTGCTGCACCCACTTAGACATTTGTAAGACGTGGAATATATAACCAGCAAATCCTACTCCGGCTGCAATGCCGTGTAACAATACACAACAACAATAATCGATATGGCTATTTCAAACAATTGTGCTAAAGACTTATTTAATTTAACAGTGTTTCTTGTCAGTGAAGGTTGTGTCAAAACGCTCTCGTCATATATTTCTCAAAATGAGACAAGATCAATTTGAAGATAGAAGAAAACAATCGTTGCCAGGGAGGATGAAAAAATTACGGGAGGAATTCAAGAGGAATATATTTTGAGAGGCATGAATTTACAGATTCTTTGAGTGATTTCATAGAGCCAAATGGTGGAGAGAATAATACAATTGTAAACTTACACAAATTCTTGTTGCATGAAAAAAGAAACAATTCACTCAGTGTTATGTGTAAAATTTTTATCGGTAAGCACTATCTGCTCTCTGTTTGTGATAATGACAAGTCTTATTTTTATAGTGATCAATTACCGAAGTTTCATTTGTTATGAAATTAGGTAAATTAGCAGACAAATTTCCTACGCTTTGTCGGGTGTCTGTTTCTCTTGTACTTTAAAAGTCACGACCTGACGTTATCGGAAGATTGTCTTCATTGTGTAAAGCAATTATGTGACATTCCAAATGATTCCATTCTTCTCCCAAACAATGGTGCGTCATTTAGCAATAATACCGCGCTGACATATTCAATGGAATTTGGATGTTAAACTCCGCTATTGTTATTGCGATACGGCCGCACGACACTTTATTTTCAATGTTTATTTTCAGACCTATGCTATTTCATTATATTCTCTTGAATAATGGTGCGCCATTCAGCTAAAATACTGCGCCATTCAACTAATCAAAAAACAACGCGTTAACATTAGACGCGCTGTGAAGAAAATTTATCATTCTTGAAACCCCTCTGTTTTATATGCAATGTTATTTCCTGTTGCACATGTAAATACAATAGAGTGTTTCAACCAATGAAACCTTGTCCACCCGTGGACAGAAATCCCATTGTTTAGAAAACTTGTATCTGTCGGTTTTATATGCAATGCTATTTCCTGTTTTATATGCAATGCTATTTCCTGTTTTATATGCAATGTTATTTCCTCTTGCACATGTAAATACAATAGAGTGTTTCAACCAATGAAACCTTGTCCACCCGTGGACAAATTTACATGTATTTCAGTGTATCCAAATTGAATGTATGCAAAGTGGATGCAACCAAATTGAAATATCCATGTGTTGTTTTTATTTTCTCATTTACGGGAATATAATAGAAACATTTTATCTTCTATAAAAATGAGAAACATTAGAGACTTCAAAAAAATATACGGCAAACAAACTACGAATTTCGATTTAAATGAGATTGCTAAGCAATTGGGAATAAAGAATTTTCACATATTGATGAGTAATGAATTACTATTGATAAAAGATGTCCGAAACACTAACTCTACTAATACAATGCAACAATATAACGTTTTAATATAATCTAAATTAAATCATTTCAAAATCGAATAAGTAGTAAGGAAAGACATCATTAGAGAACAGTTTTAAATCAATACCCCCCCCCAAGTAGTAAGGAAAGTCATCATTATGAAACAGTTTTAAATCAATACCCCCCCCCAAGTAGTAAGGAAAGACATCATTAGAGAACAGTTTGTTTTAAATCAATACCCCCTCCCTTCTGACTTCTAGGGGTCCCTTAAGAAATTTTTTTATTATAAAATGAGCAACATAAATGAGTTTTTGAAATTATATGGAACACAAACGAAAACGAATTTCGACCTAAAGAAAATCGCTAATCGATTAGGAATAAAGAATTTTCATGTTCTAATGAGAGACGAATTACAATTCCTAAAAAATAAGCCAACAGGAACCTTCAGTTCCCGGAACAAAGTTCCATCAATAACTATAAATTTCATAACGAATCTTCACACTTCAGACCAAAAAGGCGTACATTGGTCAGCAGGTATCTTTAGTAAAAACGGAGATAATTATTATTTTGACTCATACGGGCTTCCACCTACGAATGAAGTAAGAGAAATACTTGGCAATGGAATTTATAATACATTTCAAATTCAAAAACCGGGAACAACTTATTGTGGTCAATTATGTCTTTATGTTTTATTTAAATTGCAAGAAGGAGTGCCATTTCTTGATATTATGTTAGAATTGAACGAACCGTAGGTTCTATGGCTACGCCTAATAAGGGAATTTCATTCCCGAAACGTTAGTTCCAATAATAATGATAATTAAAAATCAGTTCGTTGTAATTCATTTTGATAAAATCGGCCTCTGATATTTTCATAATCTAAATCTTTGATTTCGTAAGTAATCGGATAACTTTGATTTATTTTAGAAATTTCAAATATCTCTTTCGTCCAATAGCCAACAAAGCCTTTTTCAGATTCATTCTTATATTTAAATATTCTAACTCTGTCTCCAATTTTAAATTTCGGCTTAAGTTTCTGCAAATTCGGATTACTCTCATTCAAATTATTATTCTCGAATATTTTCTTTCGTATCAAATCAGGATCGTCAGAAGCATTCTTTGGGGTTTCTTCAATACCAGAATGAACTTTATTATTGTACTCTTCTACAATTCCTGGTAATATCTTCAACCATTTCTGATTTCCTTGCTGAGTAAATTTTTTGAAAATTTTATTTTTCAACGTCCGATTGAATCTTTCTATCACTACGGCCTTCCCTGCATTTTCAGTTGAATAAACAGTTTCAAATAGTGGCTGAACATTTCTGTTATAAAATTCCGACCCTTTATCAACAAACAATTTTTTTGGCTCTCTTTTACTTTCTTTAAAGATTTCTTCAAACGCATATTTAACTGATAGACCACTTTTGTTTTTTAAAGGCTTTACCCAAGCGTATCGTGCATATAAATCTATAACGGTCAATGCGTATTTGTAGTCCCTTTCATTCGGCATATGAATAAGATCAGCACTCCAAATATCATCTTTATTAAATACTTTTACTTTCAATAAATATTTAGGCCTTCTAATTCTATATTCCTGTGGATTTCGGACGCGTAGGTTCGAGCGTTGCTCTCAGACAACTTTGCTGTCGTTTCATTTAAACCCTGACCGAATAATATTTTAGCTTGTAAAGCTTTCTTAACAAACATTCTTTCAATTTTTTCTCTAAATGTAGGATTTTGAATACTATCTAATTCTTGAATCATCTTCTTATCAGCTGCATGTCGATAACTTAGATCATGATTTCGATAAGCTAAATCATGCCTGTAAGCTGCGGCATCTACTCTATTTATTGGATCTTCACCTGGTTTCAGATTATTATTCTCATCTAGTCTTATATCTAATCGAGTTCCTGGACCGGTATATGAATGGCCAGGAAGATGTTTTTCTTTCGAATATTTACTCCAAATAAATCCAGGAAAGTTTTCTAATGCTTTTTGTATATCACCACCGAAGTGGTATGGAACTTTGTTCTTGTCACCTCCAATATGCTGACAATTTGAGTTTTTATTTTTGTGTAATAGATAATTCAATAAATCTAAATTAGAAATTTTTAATTTAATTAAATTTTCGGAATTTGTAGAATTCATTTTAAAAGATAAAAAAAATTTAAAAGATAAAATAAATGTTTTACCTAATCGAACCTTGTTCAGAGGCTTTAGCCGATCGGACCGAAGGTCCTGAGGTTATTACCGAATCATACTAGGACTTAGATATATTCCAGAATCATCTTTAGTTTCTTTAATTTCAATTAAATCATCAACATTGTGGAGAATATTTTTAAGAACTCGTTTTCCTTCATCAACTAATTTTAATTTACTAATAAAATTATATACTACTCCTTCACCCCTAGCAACTTTCTCTAACTCTCTATTATGTCGTTTTTGTTCTTCAAATGCTGCCTTCTCTGATTTATTTTTATTTACTGCTTGGACAATACCAGCTGTCCCACCTGCAACACTTCCTGCAGCTGCTATGCCACTTATTATTAGGGGAATTAATGGGAGAATCCCGCCATTCTTTTCTTCTTGTAATTGAATATTCTCTATCATTGGTTCACTTATGTAATATTTCTTTTTGCTAGTCGTAATAGTTTTAGGGGTATTTTTGTCAACAATATTACGTAATTTTAATTCAACAGTTTTATTATTATTACTTTTCGGTTGCGACATTTTTAATAAAAAAATTTTAAGTTACGAAAATTTTTAATCTATTCTAGTTATGAAAAATTTTTAGTTCAGAATTTTTTAATCTATTCTAGTTATGAAAAAAAATTAAATTAATTTATCGGAGCGAAGCTCCTCTGGCTTTAGCCTATCCTAGCCATCTTCCCATTAAGAACTTCAATAGAATATTTTACATCTTCTAGCAATAAACCATAAGCCATCAATGAAGTTGTGGAATCTTTCTTTTCAATATTAATTGTTACATCACAACCAGTCTTGATAATATCTTCAGATTGTGCACTTAAATCGAAACAGAAAACAGGATATAAATGTCTCCAATCTCCAGGAGTTAATTGTGGTTCAACTCCAAATTCTATACAAAGATTTCTATAAGCATCATATCCTTCCATAAATTGATTATTGGTATCATCGAATCTTAATGGATCAATTGGATAACGGGTTTGATTTAATGAAACTTGTAAACTTCGAATTGTATTAATATGAAAAAGATTGTTGTTCTTATCAAAACTTGGAGAATTATTTCTTTGAAAAGTTAGTAATAAATATCTTGGAGTATTCGCAGTTCTATTAAAATGCCAGTTAAATCTTTGTTCGGAAAAAGTTACTGAACTAGCGGTACGCTTTAGAAAATTTACTGGAATTGGTTTGTTAGTATTTAATCTTTTCGCAATAGCAGTTTCAATCTCTAAACTAGGAGTAATATGCTTAATCCACCATTCAAGTCTATCAATTTTTAAATATGCTTTTTTTCCAGTCTTACCAAAAAAGATTAATTCATTATTTGCTGTACGATGAATTATTAACTTAAATTTTAATTGATATGATATTTTATCATAATCTAAATATCCGAATAATGGAGACAATGACCAATTAACTGTCTGTTTACTTTTCTTGTTAAACTCACGTCTTTCTTTATATGCATCATTATTTGTTTTATTTAAATGTTTTGCAATATTTTCTACATCTTTCGCAATTCCTGCTGCATCTGTTCCAGCGTGAGTTAAATCATCAACAATTATACCATCATTAGTATCAGGAAACCAACCTTCGATTTCATACTTTTTATTATTTTCACCAATTGTTATAAATCTAAGCATTGTATCAATTACACCTGGAGAATCACTTATTGTTTCTATATTTTGAGTTGCAACATCTTAACGCATTTGTGTAAATAATCTTGGAAAGAAATTATTCTCTAATGCAATATTATCGGTATCTGGTAATGGTGTTGCAAAGTTGGCATCACTATATAAAGAATATTCACAGTGTAAAAAGGAATAAGGTAAATATAAATAACTTTCTTGATCATCAACTTCAAAGATTAAATCTCCTCCAGTAGTTACTCTACTGGAAGATCTAGGATTCATAGCAATTCTTATATAGTCATTCTTTTTTTGATTATTACTGACGAACGGAGGATCGTCTAATCTAAATTTATTTTCGATAAGCGAAGACATTTTTATAAAAAATAATTTGACTTTTTGTTTTTCTCACAGACAGAAAAAATTTTTACTAAAAAAATTACTAAAAAATTTTGCTAAAATATAATTTTAGAATTTTGCTAGACCATTACCTCTTATTTCTTCAATTGTTTTTTCATTATGTTTACTATCAGACGGAGCTCCGCTCCTCAAGGTTTCCCCAACAGCAATGTTAGCAATTTTATTTTTTGTTTCCTCTGAAAGTTTTTTTAAATTTTTTAGTTCTTTGGAATCATTCCTAAGTTTACGAATAGCTTCTAGTTGTTTTAATTCGTTTTGAGACTTGACAGCATTTGATATTGCACTAGCTGCACTACCTATAGCAGCTGCTCCTTTTGCAGCAGATGTAATCAAATCTTTATTATTTTTAATTAAGTTAACGATACTTCCAATACCAGAGAAGATCCCAGCTCCTTCCGTGTGAACGGCACCTGCGGTGCCTAGGAACTCTTGTGTTCCGACTGTTTCTCTATTATCATAATGATAAACGGGATTCATACGTGGTTCATGAGCAATTCTTTGATTTGAAGGAAAATGTTTAAGATTGTGTTTATAAATTATAGGCATTTTTTAGGATTAAATTTGACTTTTGGGAAAAATATCTACGTTCGGCTAAAGCCTCAAGGAGCTTCGCTCCGATTGGTTAGTAACCTGAGGACCTTTGGTCCGTTTAATATTTGCGCTAAGATTTACGTTTATGATCAAGATTTACGTTTGTGAATGGACAACAACTTCGAGATAACTTTATTAATTGACTGTTGAACTTTATCTATTGCGTCAAGTAGCGTGTGATGTACTTTAATTTCTTTTCTATTAACTTGCATTTTCTCCTGATTCATCTTCAACGCCGTTTTAAGTGCATTTAACTTAATTTTAAGAACATCTAATTGTCTTTTAACAGCATCTAACTGTTCTTTATTTTCTTTAGAGTTTTCTTGTAAATTTTTCTTTAATTCATTTTCTAAATTGATTTTAAGAGTTTTCATTTTATCAACTTTTTCATTAAGTGAGTTTACTTCATTTATTATTCTATTCATCTTTTTCATTTGTTGAGTAATTTTAGAACTCAATTCATCAACACTTTTTTGGAATGTAGTTTGTAACTGCTTTAAATTTTTTTTAATTCTTTCAGGTAGTTTTTCTATTTCATCTTCTAATTGTTCTGTCAATAGTTGTATCTGATGTTTATTCTTAATGACTGCAGATTTTAAATTTATAGAAAGTAATATTAAAATTTTTGATTGTTCAGAAATCTTTTTAAAAAGTTTTGCTATATCTGCTTCTAGCTCTCTATCCTTTTTATCAAGTTTCAATAATTTTTCGTTTAATCATTTGTCATTAAGTTTTAGCAACTTTAATTCATTCATCAGTGGAACCAAAACATCGTTTATATATTTTTCTTTTAAGTCATTGATTTGTGTATCAACATATTGTTTATTTGTTAACTCTGTATTTTGTTGCGGAAGAATAGAAAGATGCAATGGACCAGATAAAACGTCTCCAGTTTTCATAATATAATTTTCTATCTCTATTTCTAATTCACGATTATTCGGGATATATGCACCTCCACCAACATTTGGTAACATCATTTTTAAAACAATAAAAAAGTAAAATTTTTTCTAATAAAAATAAGAAAAATAAAATTTTTTCTAATAAAAATAAAATTTTTTCTAATAAAAATAAAAAAATGGAAAAACCAAATTTAAAAAAATTATATTTGTCCGCATCATCCTGTTCTTCTTATTCGAGGAGATCAACGGGATTTGAAAATAAATGTTTTGATAATAATAATAATCCATGTATAGATGTTAATATTTTATTTCAATTACAAGCCGAAATATTTAGAGAACAAACAAAAGGTTTACCTTCTATAGAAACTAATTATTGTATTTTTCCGGGGGATCCATTTATTAAATTTATGGAGATTGTAAGTAAATATAATGATGTAGCTTATGTGGAATTAAATAAAGAAAATATGGTTATAATAGGTCATAATAATGTTTATGGATTTATTAGAGCAGTGTTACCATTTAGTAATACTGATTGGATAGAAACTAAAATTATTAATTATATCAATATTAAAGAATTAGTTAAAAAATTAAAATCTTTTTCGAAAGAAAAAATTAGATTATTTGTTGACGATCAAAACCAATATAATATTCATATCGAGAGTAAAAAACGTAATGAAGAATTATTATGTCAAGTTTATTATAGAGACACAATTTATAAACAAGAAACATTAGAAATGCCGCAAAGATATGATGATGATACTTATATAGGATTATATTCAAACTTAAATATTAATTTGTTAAAATCTTATATAAATGGTTTAGCTCAACAAGAGAAAATTTATATGTGGACAACACCTTATACTATTAACAATGACCATAATCATAATCATAATAAACGAACTGAAGGTTCTAGGGCTTTGCCCGATCTTAAAGAATCTTATGATAATAATGATGATTCTGTAACATCTGAAAAAGGTGTAAATTGTAAAAAAGATTATAAAAATATTAGTAATTATAAAAATTTATCTAAATTTCATTTTCTTACAATTGAAAATAATAATGATGGTATAGTTGAAGATACTGTTAGACAACTATGTGTCGGGTCTACAAAATTTAAATTAGGATTTACATCTAATCAATTTAAAATTTTATCATCTTTAATAAAAACTAAAAGTGATTCAGATTATGGTGGTGTTATTAAATTTTCCAAAATAGATCAAAGACCAATATTTTTCTCTATTATATTATTATCAGATAAAAGATGTAATTTAGAATTAGATATTCCAATAAGAGAATGGTATCCTATCATGGAAGGGCATCCTATACCAAAAAGTGTAATTTATGATGATGAAGAAACAATTTATGATGATGAAGAATCAATTTATGATGATGAAGAATCAATAGTTAGTGAAAAAAAATTTAAATTATCTTTTGATAAAACATTATATGATGAAACTTAATATGATAAAACTTAATATGATAAAACTTAATATGATTAAACTTAATATGATAAAGAAAAAAAATAACTAAAGAACGTGTAATATATAATAATATAAAATAACACTCACGTCCTTGATATTAAAATGTTTATATCTAAAATTAAAACACAAATTTTTTCTTTAAAAAATAAAAAAATGGAAAATACCAAGTTTTATTGTAACTTATGTAAAAAAAAGTTGCAAACAAAAAGAAGTTATCAATCTCATTTAAATAGTAAATTGCATTTACAAAATGTAGAACGAGTTGATGAAGGAAATATATTAAAATTAAATAGTTATAAAAACTATCTAGAAACATTGTCTACTGATATAAAAGTTAAAAAAATGTTTGATGATTATTCACATTCGGAATATAAAAAAGTTTTTAATAGTGAAGATGAGACCCTACCAGATGGAAGATATTTATTTAGCGATACTGATGAATTTGATGAAGCTGAACGAACGGATGAAGCGGTAATAGATATAAAATATTTATTTAATGAATCTGTTCGAACCGAAGGTTCCAGGGCTTCGCCCGTTGAACATAATGAAACCGATGAAACTTTTTATAATGTATTAACAAACTTTTATAATATATTTAAGAAATCTTTCAAATGTTATATGAATGTAGAAGTACTTTATACAAAAAATGGACCTGATGGAATTCCTGAAGAAATAATACAAGGACATTTTACAAATTCACAAGAAATTCATAATGTAAATGATATACAACCCATATTTGAATCGATGATACTTAAATTAGAAAATTGTATAATTGAAGCCCAGTTACGTGAATCTGGTTGGAGATTTGTTAAAATACTATCTAAGAAAATAGTAATTGATAAATATAAAAATAATAATAATGGAGGTAGTTATGTTCCTTTGCCTTTCAGTTCACCACAAATAATCAACATAAAAAATGAAGATGATTATTGTTTTCTGTGGAGTATTATAGCACATTTACATCCTGCAAAATATCACAAAGAAAGACTAAGTCATTACAATAAAGAAGAATACATAAATGAATTTGATCTTTCTGATGGCTTAGATGAATTTCCATATGATTATAATAGGTTAAAAAAGTTTCATAAAAAGAATAAAAATTTAATAGAAGTAAATGTTTTGAATTAAATGTGAATTATGTTTCTATTGGTAAAATTACACCACTTTACTCAGATTCAAAAAAATTTTATTTGAATAATAAAAATTTATGTCAATCAGAAATAGTATATAATGATAGGGGAAATTACATGCATCATAATATTTTTTACCAAGGAAATATAATATGTACTGAAAAATTTGAAATTATAAAAACACTATCACCAATAATGATTAGTCATAATAATTATAAAGGACGTAATTATAATTATGATTATGATACCGATTATTTATCTTTATCTTTAGAATATCAACAAAAATTACAAAAAATTTAAATGAAATTTTACAAAAATGTAAAACAGATTATCAACAACAAACAAAAATATTAGTACAAGAATATGGCCATAAATATCAAAATAAGATAGAAACGATTCAAAAATTAAATGAAGACAATAAAGAATTAAATAATGAAGAAAATGAAACCAATCAAAAAATAAATCAATCTTTAAAAAAATGTCTACAACAATATAAAGAACAATATGATAAAGAATATAGTTATCAGTTACAAATATTAAATCAAAATTTTCATCGAAATACATTTAATCTTACAAAAGAAATTGATGAAACACATGAAATATATCAAGATAAATTTGAAAAACTAGAACAGTCAAAACAGCCAGCACAAGCGAATATATTCTATTATCAGGGTCATTTTATATTGTGTAAAGATGTTTCTATATTCACAAAAACTTCAGATAATGCCAATTTTCCTTGTCTCCAATGTATGACAAGTTTTAGAACTAAAGAAGAAATGAATAGACATTTGGAGAATTGCCAACAAAATGAAGCAGTCAGAAACACATTTCCTAAAGATGATTATTTAGAATATAATAAATGGTATTTTAAAAATAAAGTACCCTTTACTATTTATTGTGATTTTGAAGCATATAATGTTAATATGACACAAAATCGGACGGAAAGTTCCAGGGCTTCGCCCGATTCTGAAAATTATAATTCTGAAAATGGTACGGGCCAAGCCCTAGAACCTTCGGTTTGTAATTATGAAAAAAGTGCATCTGAACAAAGTAAAGAAAAATATTTATTTGAACAAAAACCATTATGTTGGGGAATGTACATTCATTCAAATTATCCTGAATTATTTAAATCAGAATATTTTCAATACTATGGTGAAGATAGTTCAGAAATGTTTACAAAGAAAGTAGAAGAATTACAAAATTATTTTTCACAATTGCTTGAAACAAATATTCCAATGATGCCATTAATAGAAAAAGAAAAATTAAATTTTAATAACGAAACAAAATGTTATTACTGTGGAAAAGAATTTACAAAAGTTATAAAAATGGCAAAGGTAGATATCTTGATAAGGTAAAAGATCATGATCATCTAAATGGATTATATAGAGGTGCAGCACATAATTCTTGTAATCTTAATGCTAATAAATTTAAATATAACTTTGTTCCTCTATATTTCTATAATGGTTCTAAATATGATTTCCATCTAGTAATGAAAGATTTATTTTCATCTGAAAAATTACAACAACAACAAATAAATGTACTATGTAAAACAGAAGAAGAATATTTTTCAATGCAATTAGGTTGTATTAGAATTTTAGATGCATTTAGATTTTTTAATCCTTATTCATTAGATGTCATGGGAAAAACTTTGAAATCTGAACAATGTAAAATATTAAATAAATATAATTTAAAACCTTTAAAAGGAATATTTCCGTATGAGTACATAACTGGAGATTTTAATTCTGTGAATAAAATTATGGAAGAAGAACAACTTCCTCCAATAAATAAATTTAAATCAACATTAAAACAATCACAATTATCTGACGAAGACTATGCAGAAGCTGAAAAGAATTGGAGAGAGTTAAATTGTAAAACAATGTATGATTATACAATGAAATATCTTCAGATAGATGTATTAATACTAGCTGATCTTTTCGAAAACTTTCGTGACATGTGTTTAGAATATTACGGAATAGATCCATGTTATTGTTATTCTACAACAGGTTTAACATGGCTAGCAGGATTAAAACATAGTGGTGTTAAACTTAAACATTATAAAGAAAATACATATGATAAATTATTATTTTTTGAATCTGGAATTAGAGGTGGAGTTTCATCAGTTTTAGGTAATCGTTATGTACAGTGTTACAATAAAAAAGTAAATCCTGATGATTATGGAATAATGAAACCTTTATCTCCAGAAGAAAGTGATCAGTTTATAAAATTGTTTAATCAAAATATAGAAGGACTTATATCAAATGAAGATAGTCAAGCAGCAGTTGATGAAATCATGAGAGAAAACTATTTGTTATATTATGATTTTAATAGCTTATATTCTTCTTGCATGATACAAGAATTACCAACAGGTGAAATGTCATGGTGTAATATTCTTGATTATCAAAAAACATATGATGGAAATTATAATCATGGTTATATATATGAAGTTGATTTAGTATACCCTGATGAAATAAAAGATAAAACAAAATATTTTCCTTTCTGTCCCGAAAACAAAATACCGAATATAGAAGATTTTTCAGATTATCAAAAATCTATAATTCCTAAGAAATACAGACCAACAAAAAAACTTCTGTTAACACAAAGCAATAAAGGAAAGTATGTTGTTGAAGGAAGAATGCTAGATTGGTATTTAGAACATGGAATGATTCTCACCAAAATACATCGAAAACTATTTTATCAAAAATCTAAATGGTTAAAAAATTATATAGAGTTCAATATTGAAAAACGTAAAATAGCTAAAAGAAATAAAGATGATTTTGGAAACGTGTTCTTCAAATTAATGAATAATGCATTTTATGGTAAGACTTTAGAAAATGTGCGTAATAGACAAAATATTGAAATAGTTTATGATAAAGATAGGTTTCAAAATTTAACAAGGAAACCTACATATAAAAGAACTACTAAATTTAGTGATGAACTATGTGCTGTACATTTACGTCGAATTAGCGTAAAACATGATAAGTTTAATTTCATTGGTTTCACTATATTAGAATTAGCTAAACTATTTATGTATAGATTTATACATGATTATTTAGCACCTGCTTATGGCAAAAACTATAAATTACACTTTACAGATACCGATTCTGTTTTCTTAGAATTAACAATATCGTATAATTCTACACTTGATGAAGAAATAGATAAAATAAAAGATATCATTCATCCTTCTGATTTATGTAAAGTAAAAGATGAATTAGAAGGAAATGAAGATTTCATAACAGAAGCTATATTTTTAAAATCTAAATGTTACTGTTATGATACAACTAATAATATTAAAACACATAAAACATTAAAAGGAATTTCAAAGGCGTCAGTGGCTAATCAAATAACATTTCAAGATTATAAAAATGTATTATTTAATAATGAAATAAAAACAGCATGTAATTATAGACTTAATTCAAAAAAACATAACATGTATTTAAAAGAAGAACATAAATTAGCATTAGATCCATTTGATGATAAAAGAAAAATTTTACCTGATGGAATAACTACTGAACCTTTTTAATTTTCTAATTTCTAAGATAGACAAATTTGATATATACATAAAATAAAAAAATATTATAACACTATATTTGTATATTTTTATCACTCCGCGAAAATATTTTCTATAACTCTTTCATGAATTTTTTTATCAATATTAATTGTAATGAAGCCATAATCTTTTGACCAAGCATTGTTACACGATTGTTTAAATTCATCTTTATTTCTTACACATAGATCTCTTAACAAATCACTTAAGTTTCTTGCATTTATTTCAAATAGTATAAATATATTTGCATTCTTTCTAATAACACTTCCGTCTAATGAATACATACTTTGTGTTAAATAAAAAACACTACAGTTATTATGTCTACCTCTTGTAAAATAATTTCTCTGAACTGACTGATTTCTATCATTAACACAATAATCAAAAATTACACAATGTTTCATTGTTTTATCTAGTTTGCTAGGATCTTGCATATTACCACTATCATCTATTAGTTGTATCTTTATATGCTTATTTTTATTGGTTTCAACTAACTGATTATTTTTTGTTGCTTCTTCACACCACGAACTTATTTCTTCTTCATCTTCAGATTTTTCATATTCTTTGAATAATGAAGCAATTGCTGTTTTTTTAAGATTATTTTCAAATCCATATTTTAAAAATTGATAGACGGGTTGTTCTGCCGTTGTTGTATAAGATTGTTATAATCCAAAAAATTTGGAGTCGTTAAAATTTTAAACAATAGATATGTTTTTCCACATCCTGATCTTCCACAAATAACTGACAAAACTTTATTATATAAATTTGGATGATGATTAAATTTAAGTTTTTTTTATTAAATGGAGGTAATTCACTCATTTTTTAATAAAAAAATTTTATTTTTATTTTTTTATGTTTTGTTTCTAAAGAAGAAGAAGAAAATTAAACTTCTCTAGCTTCGCGTAGGAGTTTATACCTCTCGAACCAAAAGATCTATCATAATCTCTTCACCTCCAAAATTTATTTCTTGTCCTTTCTCATCAGTGATTCTAATGTTAATCACTGTTAACAGTTTTTCTTGTAATAGGGAAATATATCAATGTTTGTGGAAATACATTTAATCTATAACCAATGGGTACAGTAAAAGCTGGAAAACTGAATATTAAATTTGACAATTTACCATTTATATATCCTCCTTCAATAATGTCACAATGTACAACAATTGAATTTATTTCAGTTATTTTTAGGAATCTTCTCAACCTAAATGATAACCTTGACTATAGGTTTGTTTATTAAATCCTAATAGCTTTGACAATGATCTATCATGATTAAAATCAACTTGATGATTTTCGTCTAAAGTAAGAGAAAATTTATTTAACTGCCGGTTCAACTGCAAAATGTAATTGTTTCTTATCTTTAATGGTATACCTAAATGTCTCTTAATTTCATTTGATATTGATTCAACTTCGTAAGAACCAGGAAGAAAAGTTAGTACTTTCCACGTTTTGCCTTTATCAGTAGAATAATTGATCATTCACATCTTTGATAACGTTTTGAATAGTGTTAAATGTAGAGAAACTAGTCAATGCAATTTGATAATTTTTATTTTGTTCCAAATGTAGAATGGGTTCTAAATTACAAGTGTGTGATGAAGTAGTTGTTATAATTTTTAACGTCGTACTAAATTTTGATGAACCCAAAATCTCTGTCAAATTTTCTAAATGATTATTAATTTGTCTAAATCTGCTGAAACACATTTTTTAGTTAAAAAATTTTGAATAAATATTATAGATAATAAATCGTAGATAAAAATCGTAGATAAAAATCATAAATAAAAATCATAAGATAAAATTAGAAACAATAACATATTCAGCTACCTTTTATAATCCTCTTTCATTTAGAATCTTCTTTTCTAACAGTCTTTTCAATATAGCATTGAATTTCATTGAAACTAGAATTATGTCCTTTTTTCCTTTATTGCAGATCATAAAATATTTAATCTATTTAGTAATTCTTGTGGATCATCTGGTAAAAATATGGTTTGTTTCTGTTTTCCTGTTTTTCAGATAAAACCTTTCCCTACTTTAACTCCCGTTAGATATTAAATTTTTCTAATTGTTTATAACGTCTAAGAGATTTTACTGCACCAACTCTATCTAAACATAGCTTATATATTTTGTGAGATCTTCTACAGCAATAATTATTTAAATCTTGCTCCTCTTAAAAGATTAACACAATTTCTATCTAAATTAAAAGAGATTTTATCTGGTGAAAAAATTAAACCTCGAAAAGGTTGTGGAAATATTTTCCTTTTTGTCCGAGAATAAAAAATCATAGGTATTATTTTTTCCATCTATAAATGAAATAGAATGTTCAAATTGCATAGATTTTGGTAATTTCTTATTAATGTTTGATTCTAGTAATACATAGTCATCTAATATAGTTTTGTGCTATGGATCTGTTATATAAATTTGTTTATCATTATTTGTACTTTCTTTTTCAAGAGTTTTAAATGGTTTCATAGTTTTTCGTCAAAAAATCCCAAGTGTTTTACATTGCTCGGTTTGCTCTGCATTTTTTTCAAACATATCAGATTGAATACCAGCTTTTATCATTCTATGTTGAAGATGATTTTCTTTCATAATATTTCTTTGTTTTATTAACTCTTCTAATTGTTATATTCTTTTAAAATTATCAGCTCTAATTTTATCCATTTTTAAAATATAATATTTGAATTTTGTGGTAACATTGGAATACAGCAAAAACATTTTACTGAACAAATTATTTTTTTATTGCTTTGTTGTTTTGACGATCTTTTCGTTTAAAAAGTTTATCTCGTTTTAAGTTTTGTTTATTGTAATAAAGTTTTGCTTAAATTTTCGCTTAAAGTTTTTAGCTCTCTAAAAAAATTTTGTCATTGATCTATCATTAGAAATGTTTTACCACCACTAGAAATTTTGCCATCCTGTCCTATTCCTTATCATCAACTTTTCGGACTTAATTGAAAGGTTTGATTTTACTTCATTAGCTATTTGATCAAATTTTTCAATCTCATCTAACGTAATAACATTATCATCACAATACTCTTTGAAAGTAGTAGTGTAGTTTGTCATAAGACTTCTTTAATATGTAAAATGCTTAGTTTTTAAAAATGATTTCATCCGTTTCTTAGTTATTAAAGATTTATCTATACATTGTAACAAGTTTGAAGTTGCAAAAACACCCGTACCTGTTTAAAGCTGTAGCAACTACTTTGGAATTACTAAAACAAAACTGAAAGATATAACAATTGTTAAAGCACCTAAACTTATTGTTAAGAATATGCCAATTCCTGTGTGTTACATTCTTACCTTTACTCCATCTCTTTCTTAATTTTTTATAATGCTCTACATCTTAATAATAATTGAGATTCCTTATCTTTCATAGTAACGTACCCTTCTATCTTTGTGTTTTTCTTTATTCATTTTTTCAAATGTCCATAAATAGAATTACGTTCATATGATAACGAAGGATATATTCTTGAGTTTCCCTTCCATTTCTGAAGTTCCTTCCACTTTTGTTTCTTCCATTTTTTAAAGAAATATTATAGTCACAATGATATATTTTAAAAATCTACCTGAAAGATGGATAAAATTCATGAATTTGAAATTCTCCAACTTTTATGATTTTCCGGTGTCCCTGGAACGGTCATGATTTTCAAGGGTAAAATTGTAATTTCTCAAATTTGAGATTCTTAACTTTTCTGATTTTTTTCGTGTCCTGTAACGGTTCATGATTTGGATTAAAATTGTAATTTCTCAAATTTGAGATTTTGAAAAATTTGAAAATTGGGTATTTTTAAAAACGCCCAAATTCATGAATTTAGGTCTTCATAACCTGAAAAAGGAATCAAATTCATGAATTTATGTCGTTTTTAAAAAGTACCATTTTTGAAAAAATGGTACTTTTTGAATGGACTAAATTCATGTATTTAGGTCTTAAAAACCTGAAAAAGGGTCTAAATTCATGAATTTATGTCGTTTTTAAAGATATCATTTTTTGAATTTTATGGTGTCCTGGAACGGTCTTTTGCCCATTACT
>CAJQUW010007799.1:0-16859 GCA_907163375.1 Prostheceraeus crozeri
AAAAAAAAAAAAAAAAAAAAAAAAAAAAAAAAAAAAAAAAAAAAAAAAAAAAAAAAAAAAAAAAAAAAAAAAAAAAAAAAAAAAAAAAAAAAAAAAAAAAAAAAAAAAAAAAAAAAAAAAAAAAAAAAAAAAAAAAGAAAAAAAAAAAAAAAAAAAAAAAAAAAAAAAAAAAAAAAAAAAAAAAAAAAAAAAAAAAAAAAAAAAAAAAAAAAAAAAAAAAAAAAAAAAAAAAAAAAAAAAAAAAAAAAAAAAAAAAAAAAAAAAAAAAAAAAAAAAAAAAAAAAAAAAAAAAAAAAAAAAAAAAAAAAAAAAAAAAAAAAAAAAAAAAAAAAAAAAAAAAAAAAAAAAAAAAAAAAAAAAAAAAAAAAAAAAAAAAAAAAAAAAAAAAAAAAAAAAAAAAAAAAAAAAAAAAAAAAAAGAAAAAAAAAAAAAAAAAAAAAAAAAAAAAAAAAAAAAAAAAAAAAAAAAAAAAAAAAAAAAAAAAAAAAAAAAAAAAAAAAAAAAAAAAAAAAAAAAAAAAAAAAAAAAAAAAAAAAAAAAAAAAAAAAAAAAAAAAAAAAAAAAAAAAAAAAAAAAAAAAAAAAAAAAAAAAAAAAAAAAAAAAAAAAAAAAAAAAAAAAAAAAAAAAAAAAAAAAAAAAAAAAAAAAAAAGAAAAAAAAAAAAAAAAAAAAAAAAAAAAAAAAAAAAAAAAAAAAAAAAAAAAAAAAAAAAAAAAAAAAAAAAAAAAAAAAAAAAAAAAAAAAAAAAAAAAAAAAAAAAAAAAAAAAAAAAAAAAAAAAAAAAAAAAAAAAAAAAAAAAAAAAAAAAAAAAAAAAAAAAAAAAAAAAAAAAAAAAAAAAAAAAAAAAAAAAAAAAAAAAAAAAAAAAAAAAAAAAAAAAAAAAAAAAAAAAAAAAAAAAAAAAAAAAAAAAAAAAAAGAAAAAAAAAAAAAAAAAAAAAAAAAAAAAAAAAAAAAAAAAAAAAAAAAAAAAAAAAAAAAAAAAAAAAAAAAAAAAAAAAAAAAAAAAAAAAAAAAAAAAAAAAAAAAAAAAAAAAAAAAAAAAAAAAAAAAAAAAAAAAGAAAAAAAAAAAAAAAAAAAAAAAAAAAAAAAAAAAAAAAAAAAAAAAAAAAAAAAAAAAAAAAAAAAAAAAAAAAAAAAAAAAAAAAAAAAAAAAAAAAAAAAAAAAAAAAAAAAAAAAAAAAAAAAAAAAAAAAAAAAAAAAAAAAAAAAAAAAAAAAAAAAAAAAAAAAAAAAAAAAAAAAAAAAAAAAAAAAAAAAAAAAAAAAAAAAAAAAAAAAAAAAAAAAAAAAAAAAAAAAAAAAAAAAAAAAAAAAAAAAAAAAAAAAAAAAAAAAAAAAAAAAAAAAAAAAAAAAAAAAAAAAAAAAAAAAAAAAAAAAAAAAAAAAAAAAGAAAAAAAAAAAAAAAAAAAAAAAAAAAAAAAAAAAAAAAAAAAAAAAAAAAAAAAAAAAAAAAAAAAAAAAAAAAAAAAAAAAAAAAAAAAAAAAAAAAAAAAAAAAAAAAAAAAAAAAAAAAAAAAAAAAAAAAAAAAAAAAAAAAAAAAAAAAAAAAAAAAAAAAAAAAAAAAAAAAGAAAAAAAAAAAAAAAAAAAAAAAAAAAAAAAAAAAAAAAAAAAAAAAAAAAAAAAAAAAAAAAAAAAAAAAAAAAAAAAAAAAAAAAAAAAAAAAAAAAAAAAAAAAAAAAAAAAAAAAAAAAAAAAAAAAAAAAAAAAAAAAAAAAAAAAAAAAAAAAAAAAAAAAAAAAAAAAAAAAAAAAAAAAAAAAAAAAAAAAAAAAAAAAAAAAAAAAAAAAAAAAAAAAAAAAAAAAAAAAAAAAAAAAAAAAAAAAAAAAAAAAAAAAAAAGAAAAAAAAAAAAAAAAAAAAAAAAAAAAAAAAAAAAAAAAAAAAAAAAAAAAAAAAAAAAAAAAAAAAAAAAAAAAAAAAAAAAAAAAAAAAAAAAAAAAAAAAAAAAAAAAAAAAAAAAAAAAAAAAAAAAAAAAAAAAAAAAAAAAAAAAAAAAAAAAAAAAAAAAAAAAAAAAAAAAAAAAAAAAAAAAAAAAAAAAAAAAAAAAAAAAAAAAAAAAAAAAAAAGAAAAAAAAAAAAAAAAAAAAAAAAAAAAAAAAAAAAAAAAAAAAAAAAAAAAAAAAAAAAAAAAAAAAAAAAAAAAAAAAAAAAAAAAAAAAAAAAAAAAAAAAAAAAAAAAAAAAAAAAAAAAAAAAAAAAAAAAAAAAAAAAAAAAAAAAAAAAAAAAAAAAAAAAAAAAAAAAAAAAAAAAAAAAAAAAAAAAAAAAAAAAAAAAAAAAAAAAAAAAAAAAAAAAAAAAAAAAAAAAAAAAAAAAAAAAAAAAAAAAAAAAAAAAAAAAAAAAAAAAAAAAAAAAAAAAAAAAAAAAAAAAGAAAAAAAAAAAAAAAAAAAAAAAAAAAAAAAAAAAAAAATAAAAAAAAAAAAAAAAAAAAAAAAAAAAAAAAAAAAAAAAAAAAAGAAAAAAAAAAAAAAAAAAAAAAAAAAAAAAAAAAAAAAAAAAAAAAAAAAAAAAAAAAAAAAAAAAAAAAAAAAAAAAAAAAAAAAAAAAAAAAAAAAAAAAAAAAAAAAAAAAAAAGATGAAAAAGAGAAAAGAAAAAGAGAAAAGAGAAATGAAGTAGGGAAAAAATAAGAAGAAAAATAAAAGGAAAGATGATGAAAGAGGAAAAAAAAAGAAAGAGAAAGAAGAAGATAAGGAGAGGGAAAAGGAGGAAGAAAAGAAGAATAAAAGGAAAGATTGCCCGAAGAAAGTGGATAGAGAAAAGAAAGAGAGAAGGAAAAGAGATAGAGTATAAGGAAGGTAAGAAAAAAACGTAATAAAAAAGAATAAAAAAAAAGAGAAGCAAAAAAAAAGATGAAGTGAGAAGGAAATAAAGACTTTCATGCAAATATAAGAAAATACATATCGCCCATTTTGTAGCATCTTGTTACCAATATTAAAACAGTATTTACCTGGTCGCTGCCTGGGGGGACTTTGTCCCTTGGCTCGCTACGACTGGTGGTTGACTTTGTCCCCTGGGAAGTTTATTTAATAGATTTAATGAAACCAGTATCGAGATTTAGGATGATAAAACTGAAATTTGTAAGAAAATTTCAAATCAACTTACTTGAACAAAAAAATGAATTTCTAATGGCTTTTGATGCAACATCTTTATATCCATCAGCTATGTATGATGAAAATTCAGAACCCTAAAGCTGAATCAGCTAGAAAATTTCGTCAAGAAGAAGAGCGGGAAATAGTATATAAATTTTAATACTCAAACATTTAGACCTAAAACTGGAATATTCTCTGTTGTGTTTCAATATCCGAATGATATGTTTTTCCAACCAGTTCCTATAAAAGATAAAGTTAAAAATCAAAATAATAATTCTCATGTAAAAGTAATCAGGTTTAGAAATGGTATATGTTATGATGTATTAACTTCTGTAGACATAAAAGAAATTGTTACTAGATGATGGGGGAAAAATCTTACATATTACTGATGGTAATAATTTATGAAAAAAAAATATCAAGTTTCACCATTTCGAAATTATATTGAAAAACTTTTTAATTTTGAAGAAAAAGATATAAAACAGAAGGAAATACTGTAGGTGATGAGTTAATTAAATTATTGATGAATTCGCTATATGGCAAAACTGTGCAAAAAGATATAACCACTAAATATCATTTATGGAATGAGAATACATTGAGAAAAAATTTCACTCAAGAAGTAATAGATTATGAAAAATTAAATGATGAACAATATTTAGCGAAAGTAGAAATGGAAGATGATGAATTTCTCAAAACTAATATTGTAAAAGATGGGAAGACGTCATTCATGCCATCACACTTAGGTTCTTTCATTCTTTCTCACTCTAGAAGAATCATGAATAACTTTATTTTAGAAATTAATGGTTTCAAAGAAAAATACATTCATTATACAGATACTGATTCAATATATATTTCCAATGAGCTCTTTAATAAATTAGACGCTGCTGGATATGTTGGAGGAGAATTGTGTCAAGGGAAAATGATTATGGAAATGGTGGAATTATTTTTGCAATGTTTATTGCACCTAAAGTAAAATACTGTATTACTGTAGATGAGCAAGGGAGACTTAGTGAAAAGAAAACATTCAAAGGATATTCACAAGATAAAGTAAAAGTAGAAGATTTTCTAAAATTATATTCGGGGAAAACATTATCGACTACAGTTAATAAACCTGGAAAAGATCTTTAGAAACTGGAATTAGTATTCCTGATAAAAATAATAATGCTGAAGAAAAAAAATTTTCTGGTCAAATAAATATTCTTAAACGTCAAGCACCTGATGAAAATGAAATTATGTTACCTTATAACGGAGAAGATATTCAAGCTGAAATATTTTCAAACAATCATCTGTGAGAGTAATTTAAGTGATGATGATGACACGTGGGAATAATAATTTTTTTATTACATCAAAAATTTTATAACATCTAAAAATTTTATAACATCTAAAAATTTTATAACATCTAAAAAATTTATAACATCTAAAAAATTTATTACATCTAAAAATTTTATAACATCTAAAAATTTATTACATCTAAAAATTTTATTACATCTAAAAATTTTATTACATCTAAAAAATTTATAACACATCTAAAAAATTTATTACATCTAAAAATTTTATTACATATGAAAATATATTTATCGAATATTTTGGTATTTTCTATTAAGTTTTATCATATTAAGTTTCATCATATAATGTTTTATCAAAAGATAATTTAAATTTTTTTTCACTAACTATTGATTCTTCATCATCATCATCAATTGATTCTTCATCATCATCATAAATTGTTTCTTCATCATCATAAATTACACTTTTTGGGATTGGATGCCCTTCCATGATAGGATACCATTCTCTTATTGGAATATCTAATTCTAAATTACATCTTTTATCTGATAATAATATAATAGAGAAAAATATTGGTCTTTGATCTCTTTTGGAAAATTTAATAACACCACCATAATCTGAATCACTTTTAGTTTTTGTTAAAGATGATAAAATTTTAAATTGATTAGATGTAAATCCTAATTTAAATTTTGTAGACCCGACACATAGTTGTCTAACAGTATCTTCAACTATACCATCATTATTATTTTCAATTGTAAGAAAATGAAATTTAGATAAATTTTTATAATTACTAATATTTTTATAATCTTTTTTACCATTTACACCTTTTTCAGATGTTACAGAATCATCATTATTATCATAAGATTCTTTAATATCGGGCAAAGCCCTAGAATCTTCGGTTCGTTTATTATGATTATGATTATGGTCATTGTTAATAGTATAAGGTGTTGACCACATATAAATTTTCTCTTGTTGAGATAAACCATTTATATAAGATTTTAATAAATTAATATTTAAGTTTGAATATAATCCTATATACGTATCATCATCATATCTTTGCGGCATTTCTAATGTTTCTTGTTTATAAATTGTATCTCTATAATAAACTTGACATAATAATTCTTCATTATGTTTTGTACTCTCTATGTTGAATGTTATATTGATTTTGATCGTCAACAAATAATCTAATTTTTTCTTTCGAAAAAGATTTTAATTTTTTAAACTAATTCTTTTAATATTGATATAATTAATAATTTTAGTTTCTATCCAATCAGTATTACTAATTGGTAACACTGCTCTAATAAATCCATAAACATTATTATGACCTATTATAACCATATTTTCTTTATTTAATTCAACATAAGCTACATCATTATATTTACTAACAATATCCATAAATTTAATAAATGGATCCCCCGGAAATAAACAATAATTAGTTTCTATAGAAGGTAAACCTTTAGTCTGTTCTCAAAATATTTCGGCTTGTAATTGAAATAAAATATTAACATCTATACATGGATTATTATTATTATTATTATTAAAACATTTATTTTCAAATCCCGTTGATCTCGTCGAATAAGAAGAACAGGATGATGCGGGCGAATATAATTTTTTTAAATTTGCTTTATCCATTTTTTTATTTTTATTAGAAAAAATTTTATTTTTTTATTTTTATTAGAAAAAATTTTATTTTTTATTTTTATTAGAAAAAATTTTATTTTTTTATTTTTATTAGAAAAAATTTTATTTTTTTATTGTTAAAAAATGATGTTACCAAATGTTGGTGGAGGTGCATATATCCCGAATAATCGTGAATTAGAAATAGAGATAGAAAATTATATTATGGAAACTGGAGACGTTTTATCTGGTCCATTGCATCTTTCTATTCTTCCACAACAAAATACAGAGTTAACAAATAAACAATATGTTGATACACAAATCAATGATTTAAAGGAAAAATATATAAACGATGTTTTGGTTCCACTGATGAATGAATTAAAATTGCTAAAACTTAATGACAAATCATTAAACGAAAAATTATTAAAACTTGATAAAAAGGATAGAGAGCTAGAAGCAGATATAGCAAAACTTTTTAAAAAGATTTCTGAACAATCAAAAATTTTAATATTACTTTCTATAAAGTTAAAATCTGCAGTCATTAAAAATAAACATCAGATAAAAATGTTAAAAGAACAATTAGAAGATGAAATAGAAAAACTACATGAAAGAATTAAAAAAAATTTAAAGCAGTTACAAACTACATTCCAAAAAAGTGTTGATGAATTAAGTTCTAAAATTACTCAACAAATGAAAAAGATGAATAGAATAATAAATGAAGTAAACTCACTTAATGAAAAAGTTGATAAAATGAAAAAATCTGAAAATCAATTTAGAAAATGAATTAAAGAAAAATTTACAAGAAAACTCTAAAGAAAATAAAGAACAGTTAGATTCTTTTAAAAGACAATTAGATGTTCTTAAAATTAAGTTAAATGCACTTAAAACGGCGTTGAAGATGAATCAGGAGAAAAAGCAAGTTAATAGAAAAGAAATTAAAGTACATCACACGCTGCTTGACGCAATAGATAAAGTGCAACAGTCAATTAATAAAGTTATCTCGAAGTTGTTGTCCATTCACAAACGTAAATCTTGATCGACGAAGTCTTGGGTTTCTAACCTATCGGAGCGAAGCTCCTCGAGGCTTTAGCCGAACGTAGATATTTTTCCCAAAAGTCAAATTTAATCCTAAAAATGCCTATAATTTATAAACACAATCTTAAACAATTTGCTTCAAATCAAAAAATTGCTCATGAACCACGTATGAATCCGGTTTACCATTATGATAATAGAGAAACCGTCGGAACACAAAAGTTCCTAGGCACCGCAGGTGCCGTCCAAAAAGAAGGGGATGGCATCTTTTCTGGTATTGGTAGTATCGTTAACTTAATTAAAAATAATAAAGATTTGATTACATCTATAGGTGCTATAGGTAGTACAGCTAGTGCAATATCAAATGCTGTTAAATCACAAAACGAATTAAAACAACTAGAAGCTATTCGTAAACTCAAGAATGATTCTGAAGAACTAAAAAAATTAAAAAAACTTTCAGATGAAACAAAAAACAAAATTGCTAACATAGCTGTAGAGGGTGATAGTAAACATAATGAAAAAACAATTGAAGAAATAAGAGGTAATGGCGTGAGCAGCGGAGTCTAGCAAGTTCTAGCGGAGTCTAGCGGAGTCTAGCAAAATTCTAAAATTATATTTTAGTAAAAATTTTTTTCTATCTGTGAGAAAAACAAAAAGTCAAATTATTTTTTATAAAAATGTCTTCGCTTATCGAAAATAAATTTAGATTAGACGATCCTCCGTTCGTCAGTTATAATCAAAAAACGAATGACTATATAAGAATTGCTATGAATCCCGGATCTTCCAGTAGAGTAAATACTGGAGGAGATTTAATCTTTGAAGTTGATAATCAGCAGAGTTATTTATATTTACCTGATTCATTTTTACACTGTGAATATTCTTTATATAGTGATGCTAATTTTACAACACCATTACCAGATACCGATAATATTACACTAGAAAAATTTTTTTTCCAAGATTATTTACACAAATGCGTTTAGATGTTGCAACTCAAAATATAGAAACAATAAGTGATTCTCCAGGTGTAATTGATACAATGCTTAGATTTGTAATAATTGGTGAAAATAATGAAAAGCATGAAATCGAAGGTTGGTTTCCTGATACTAATGATGGTATAATTATTGATGATTTAACTCACGCTGGAACAGATGCCGCAGGAATTGCGAAAGATGTAGAAAATATTGCAAAACATTTAAATAAAACAAATAATTATGCATATAAAGAAAGACGTGAATTTAACAAGAAAAGTAAGCAAACAGTAAATTGGTCATTGTCTCCATTATTCGGTTATTTAGATTATGTCAAAATATCATATCAATTAAAATTTAAATTAATAATTCATCGTACAGCAAATAATGAATTAATCTTTTTTGGTAAGACTGGAAAAAAAGCATATTTAAAAATTGATAGACTTGAATGGTGGATTAAGCATATTACTCCTAGTTTAGAGATTGAAACAGCTATTGCAAAAAGATTAAATACTAACAAACCAATTCCAGTTAATTTTCTAAAGCGTACTGCTAGTTCAGTAACTTTTTCCGAACAAAGATTTAACTGGCATTTTACTAGAACTGCGAACACTCCAAGATATTTATTACTAACATTTCAAAGAAATAATTCTCCAAGTTTTGATAAGAACAATAATATCTTCCATATTAATACAATTCGAAGTTTACAAGTTTCATTAAATCAAACTCGATATCCAATTGATCCATTAAGATTCGATGATACCAATAATCAATTTATGGAAGGATATGATGCTTATAGAAATCTTTGTATAGAATTTGGAGTTGAACCACAATTAACTCCTGGAGATTGGAGACATTTATATCCAATTTTCTGTTTCGATTTAAGTGCACAATCTGAAGATATTATTAAAAATGGTTGTGATGTAACAATTAATATTGAAAAAAAAGATTCCACAACTTCATTGATGGCTTATGGTTTATTGCTAGAAGATACAAAATATTCTATTGAAGTTCTTAATGCGAAGATGGCTAGAATAGCCTAAAGCCCAAGACTTCGTCGTTTAATTAATTTAAGTTTTTTGATAACTTAAAAATTTTGATATCTTAAAATTTTTTCATAACTAGAATAGATTAAAAATTCTTAACTTAAAATTTTTTTATTAAAAATGTCGCAAGCGAAAAGTAATATTAATAATAAAACTGTTGAATTAAAATTACGTAATATTGTTGACAAAAATACCCCTAAAACTATTACGATTAATAAAAAAAAGTATTACATAAGTAAACCAATGATAGAGAATATTCAATTACAAGAAGAAAAGAATGGCGGGATTCTCCCATTAATTCCACTAATAATAGGAGGCATAGCAGCAGCAGGAAGTGTTGCAGGTGGGACAGCTGGTATTGTCCAAGCAGTAAATAAAAATAAATCAGAGAAGGCAGCATTAGAAGAACAAAAACGTCATAACAGAGAGTTAGAGAAAGTTGCTAAGGGTGAAGGGACATCGGAGATGTCTTCCAGGGCTTCGCCCGAAGGAAAAGGAGTAGTAGATAATTTTATTAGTAAATTAAAATTAGTTGATGAAGGAAAACGAGTTCTTAAAAATATTCTCCACAATGTTGATGTTTTAATTGAAATTAAAGAAACTAAAGATGGTTCTGGAATATATCTAAGTCCTAGTATGATAAGGTAATAACCTCAGAACCTTTGGTTCTTTTCGGTAAAACAATTTTTTTTTTGTTTTATCTTTTTAATTTTTTTTATCTTTTAAAATGAACTCTACAAATTCCGAAAATTTAACTAAATTAAAAATTTCTAATTTAGATTTATTGAATTATCTATTAAACAAAAATAAAAACTCAAATTGTAAAATTTATGAAGGTAACGACGACAAACAAAGTTTGGCTACTACCTACGGTGGTGACATACAAAAAACATTAGAAAACTTTCCTGGATTTATTTGGAGTAAATATTCAAAAGAAAAACATCTTCCTGGGCATTCATATACCGGTCCAGGAACTCGATTAGATATAAGACTAGATGAGAATAATAATCCGAAACCAGGTGAAGAACCGATAAATAGAGAAGATGCCGCAGCTTACAGGCATGATTTAGCTTATCGAAATCATGATCTAAGTTCTCGACATGCAGCTGATAAGAAGATGATTCAAGAATTAGATAGTATTCAAAATCCTACATTTAGAGAAAAAATTGAAAGAATGTTTGTTAAGAAAGCTTTACAAGCTAAAATATTATTCGGCCAGGGTTTAAATGAAACTAATAACCCTGAGAGCAACGCTCGAACTAATAACTCTGAGAGCAACGCTCGAACCTACGCGTCTGAAATTCATAAAGAATACAGAAGGCCTAAATATTTATTGAAAGTAAAAGTATTTAATAAAGATGATATTTGGAGTGCTGATCTTATTCATATGCCGAATGATTCTGATTATAAATACGCATTGACCGTTATAGATTTATATACACGATACGCTTGGGTAAAACCTTTAAAAAATAAAAGTGGTCTATTAGTTAAATATGCGTTTGAAGAAATCTTTAAAGAAAGTAATAGAAAGCCAAAAAAATTGTTTGTTGATAAAGGGTCGGAATTTTATAACAGAAACGTTCAGCCACTATTTGAAATTGTTTATTCAACTGAAAACGCTGGGAAGGCCGTAGTGATAGAAAGATTCAATCGGACGTTAAAAAATAAATTATTCAAGAAATTTACTGAGCAAAGAAATCAGAAATGGTTGAAGATATTACCAGGAATTGTGGAAGAGTACAATAATAAAGTTCATTCTGGTATTGAAGAAACTCCAAAGAATGCTTCTGACGACCCTGATTTGATACGAAAGAAAATATTCGAGAATAATAATTTGAATGAGAGTAATCCGAATTTGCAGAAACTTAAACCGAAATTTAAAATTGGAGATAGAGTTAGAATATTTAAATATAAGAATAAATTTGAAAAAGGCTTTGTTGGTTATTGGACTAAAGAAATATTTGAAGTTTGCAAAATAAATAAAACTTATCCGATTACTTATGAAATTAAAGATTTAGATAATGAGGATATCAGAGGTCGTTTTTATCAAAATGAATTACAGAAAACAGAGCTTTAACCTTTAGGTGGCGCTTTAGCTAGCTTCGCTTGAGTTATAGATTGTTTAACTCTAACATAATATCTAGAAATGGTACTCCTTCCTGTAATTTGTACAAAACGTATAAACATAATTGTCCACAATAGGTAGTGCCTGGTGTTTGAATTTGAAACGTATTGTATGTTCCCGTTCCAAGTAATTCTTTTACTTCATTTGTAGGGGGCAAACCGTATGAATCAAAATAATAGTTCTCAGCCTCCGGGCGGTCAAAATAATAGTTCTGCTGATGATTTTTAACGCCTGCTGACCAATGTACACCTTTTTCATCTGACGTATGAAGATTTGTTATGAAATTTACAGTTATTGATGGAACTTTGTTCCGGGAACTGAAGGTTCCCGTTGGCCTATTTTTTAGGAATTGTAATTCATCCCTCATCAATATGTGAAAATTCTTTATTCCTAATCGATTAGCAATCTTATTTAAATCGAAATCGGTTGTTGTCTGTGTTCCATATAATTTCAAAAACTCATTTATGTTGCTCATTTTATAATAAAAAAATTTCTTAAGGTACCCCTAGAAGTCAGAGGGGGGGTATTGATTTAAAACTGTTCTCTAATGATGTCTTTCCTTACTACTTAGTCAGAAGGGGGTATTGATTTAAAACATTTTTATAATGATGACTTTCCTTACTACTTGGGGGGGTATTGATTTAAAAGTGGTCTCTAATGATGTCTTTCTTTACTACTTATTCAATTTTGAAATGATTTAATTTAGATTAAATTAAAACGTTACATTGTTGCATTGTATTAGTAGAGTTGGTGTTTCGCACATCTTTTATCAATAGTAATTCATTATTCATCAATATGTGAAAATTCTTTATTCCCAATTGCTTAGCAATCTCATTTAAATCGAAATTTAATGTGGTTTTGTTTGCTGTATATTTTTAGAATGTCTCTAATGTTTCTCATTTTTATAGAAGATACAATGTTTCTATTATATTCCCGTAAATGAGAAATTAAAAACAACACATGGATATTTCAATTTGGTTACATCCACTTTGCATACATTCAATTTGGATACATTGAAATACATGTAAATTTGTCCACGCGAGGACAAGGTTTCATTGGATGAGAGAAAAATGACGTCATATAACAACATAATGAAAATGATTGAAAACAGGAAATAACATTGCATTTAAAACAGGAAATAACATTGCATTTAAAACAGGAAATAACATTGCATTTAAAACAGGAAATAACATTGCATTTAAAACAGGAAATAACATTGCATTTAAAACAGGAAATAACATTGCATTTAAAACAGGAAATAACATTGCATTTAAAACAGGAAATAACATTGCATTTAAAACAGGAAATAACATTGCATATAAGATACAATTTTTCTAAACAATAGGATTTCTGTCCACGCGAGGACAAGGTTTCATTGGTTGAAACACTCTATTGTATTTACATGTGCAAGAGGAAATAACATTGCATATAAAACAGGAAATAACATTGCATATAAAACCGACAGATACAAGTTTTCTAAACAATGGGATTTCTGTCCACGCGAGGACAAGGTTTCATTGGATGAGAGAAAAATGACGTCATATAACAACATAATGAAAATGATTGAAAACAGAAGGGTTGAATAATCAATTATTCCAAAACCCTCATCTTGCGAAAGACACTGCTCCAAGATTGAAAGATTAGTTTTTAACAGTCGTATAGGAAGCGAGACTCTACAAAGAGTCTGATATTTATCTGCCAGTTTTGCCAACTTCATTGCGAAGCTCAATTCAGTTCGTGAATAGTTAATATTGTGATGTTTTAAGAGATATGTGAAATCTGCTTTACTATTCTCACACAAGGATAATATATGATTTGCGTGTTTTCGAATAAAAATTTTACATGTGACACTCAAAAGATGGCTTTGTTTTTCGTATTTCAAGTGTTGTTTCAAAGAATTCACTGTCGTTGAAATGTCCCCCGCCGGTTCTGTAAAATATTCCACTGATTCGATGAATGTATGACGTTCAACAACACTTTCCTTCAACTGTTTTGTAAATGTTTCGATTCTGAAGGGAAGTGCTGCTTCCTTCTTTGCTCTGGCTGCGATTTTATGTTGCTCTTTGTATGCTTTTCGAGCAGAACGTATAGCGTCAGGATTGAAGAGTAGAGGCGCTTTCTTCACTTGCTGGTCTATATACGAAAAGTATTCAGAATGTTTCTCCGATGGAATGAACAAATCCGCAATATTTTTGAAGAACTCTGGAAGTACCGTTGCTATGTTGGCTTGTTGTTCAACGACTGCTTGACTCATGATTGACGGATAAATTAGTACAAATCACTATGTTCAAAATATAAGAATAACGTAATTAAAGATAGCGGAACGATGAGGGCAAGCAGATGATAAGTGTTGATTGAAATAATATCACAACAATCTGAGCACACGATACAATGACAGACGAGAGAGATAAATGAAAACAGTACAGCTGGCAGATATCTTAACGTTATACGGGTGTGCTGACGCACTAACAAGAATTAAAACAACTCGCCTAACGTACAATTAAAATGTCATTGTTTCACAGAGTAGTAGCAGCTGTTTGTTCTTTCATACATTGTTTCCTTTCAAATGTTTGAGTTGGAGGACACAGCTCTTTACACTGAAATGCCTTTTATTCATAAATGCGAGAAGCAGATGTTCTCTACAATTGAGTGTTCATCTGAGTGCAATGCAGTAGATAAATTGTAAGAACGCCAGGAGCGTTCATGATTTGAGCAATGAAAATTATCATAATCACAAATTTGAAATTCTCAACTTTTATGATTTTCGCTGTCCAGGAACGGTCATGATTTTCAAGGTAAAAATTGTAATTCTCAAATTTGAGATTTTGAAAAATTTGAAAAATTGGGTATTTTTAAAAACGCCCAAATTTATGAATTTAGGTCTTCGGCCACGTGAAATTTGAAGTCTACCTAAATTTTTGAAATTTTGATTTTTTGAAAAAACCCGCAAAAGTGTGACATCCGGCGCAAGCGAAGCGAAGCGAAGCGTCGCGCCGGATGTCACACTATATACTACTATGCAGTTGAATGGTGCAAAATTTTTCTCTTGTTTAGATGCTAGAAGTGGCTATCATCAAATTTCTGTTAGTAAGAGTTCTCAAAAGTTCTTGGTTTTTAGTACTCCAGTTGGAAGTTTTCAATATACTCGTCTTCCGTTCGGAATTTCCACTGGTCCGGAAATTTTTCAGAAAGTTATACAGCACTTGGTGCAAGATCTTCAAGGTGTGATTGTATATTTTGATGATATCTTGATTTTTGCTGAGACTGAGGAAGACCACAAAAAGAGGCTTTATGCTGTTCTCAACAGACTGAATGAGAAAGGTTTGAGATTGAATGGTGAGAAATGCCAGTTTCACAAAAAGGAAATAGAGTTTCTAGGTCACAATTTGACAGCTGAAGGAGTGAAACCGCTTGAAAGCAAAATCGCTGCGATTCTGAATTTTCCCAAACCTGTTAATGAGTCTGAGCTTCGTTCGTTTATTGGGCTGACTGAGTATGCTGCTCACCGCTTTGTACCCAACTTCTCAAGTTATGCAGCTCCTCTGTATGACATGTTGAAACTGAAGGAATTTTCTTGGACTGATGATTCAAGTAAGGCTTTCAATAAGATAAAGCAAGTTGTCCAAAGCATTGAACCTTTGAAATTTTTTAACTTGTCTGAGAAGTCTGTAGTCAGAACTGATGCATCCGGTGTTGGATTAGGTGCCGTGTTACTCCAAGGTGACAAGCCCATTCTTTTTGCGTCTAGAAAGCTCACTGACGTGGAAAAGCGTTATTCTCAATTAGAGCGTGAATTTTTAGGAATTCTCTTTGCTGTTACGCGTTTCAGGACTTTCCTTTTTGGAAGCAAGTTCGTAGTGGAGACAGACAACAAACCGATTGTTTCGTTTTTTGAGAAGGATGTTGATAAATTACCGTTACGGGTACAACGTTGGATTTTACATCTGCAGTCTTATCACTTCGATGTTCATCATCTACCTGCGAGTGAGAATAAAATTGCTGATATTCTGTCCAGATGTCCGTCTGACGACCCAAGTTCTTGTCTTGAGGATACCTCATTGTCTGTTTGCTTGATTTTGAAAAACCTGCCTGTTACAACAGATGATCTTGTGCTCGCAACTGAAAAAGATGCCGAATTGATCGAAATTAAATCAAAATTGCAGAAAATGACTGATTGGGGTAGGAACTCATCCATAAATTTGCGTCAGTACTTCCATATTCGGAATGAGCTGTGTGTTTCTGATGAAGGCTTAGTGATGCATGGAAACAGAATTGTTGTGCCACAAGCACTCAGAGACAGAATTTTGCTCCAAGCTCATGAAGGACATGTAGGTTCAACGAAAATGAAGGAAGTTCTCCGTTCTTATTTTTATTGGCCTAAGATGACCAAGGAAATTGATGAAAAGTCAAGAGTTTGTGAACATTGCGTCAAGTTTTCCAACTGTAATACGCCTGCTCCGATGGTTTCTGTAGCAGAACAAGTAAGTGGTATTTGGGATGTGGTCGCTATTGACTTCGTAGGGCCTTCTTCAAGACTTCATGGCAAAACCTATCTTTCTGTCATAGATGCATGTTCTCGTTTTCCGTTCTTGATTGAAGTGACTTCCACATCGGCTTCGCAAACTATTAGTGGACTGAGATCTTTGTTCTCTACTGTGGGACTTCCCAAAGTTATCCTGAGTGACAATGGTTCGGCATTCACCAGCCAAGAATTTGATGATTTCTTGTCAAAATGTGGGATTCATCACAAGCGGTCAAGCCCATATTACCCACAAGGTAATGCTATAATAGAGCGATTTCATGGTACTTTGAAGAAACGACTCGACAAGCTCTTAGATGAAGGAGTGTTGTATTCTGCTGCCTTGCAGCAAGTGATGTTTGACATACGAAGTACTCCTAACGAATCGACAGGGAAGCCTCCATTTACTTTGTTCTACAATCGTGAAATGTCTACTAAGTGGAGTTTGATTAGTGAGACTGCAGTCAGGACTAAACCTAGATGTTTGTCTGATCAGTATGAAAGAAGTCAAAAGCGAGTAGGATGTTTAGAGTTTGACGTTGGTGAAAGAGTTGTGCTGAGAAGAGGAAATACAAGCAAATTTACTATTCCTGCTGTTGTTATAGGGAAGAAAGGTCATGGTGCGTATGAACTATGAATGCAAGTTTGTAGTGATGGTAGATTGACTGTGGTGAATCAGAGATTTATGAAACGCATGAAGTGGAGTAATGCACTGAACACTGATTTTGATCGGTTATGGGAATTGTCGAAACCCAGCATATCCGAGAGTGTTTCTTTAAATTGTAATAGTGAAGTCCGCCGCAGTGTATCCAATGATTTATTACGGAACAATGAGCATCACTCAAGAACTCAACGTGATTTTAATCTTCGACCTAAGCGAACTGATCCTGCGAAATACCGTATGTGATTCTATTTGAAATATGTATGTCATGTGATTGTAATTCACCAGGGGGAGAATGTGGTGTTTCGTTGTTTATTCTTATCAATAATTGCCATTTTAGTAGAGTCTGTGTTTATATGCAAGTAATTACAAATAAACGAAAGTATCAGAAGCGTATCGTGTTCTACCTCGTTATTAAGCATTGTTGAAATACAACATCGACCAAATCGTATGCACTTTTTAATGAAGACGTTTTGAAGTGCTTCAAATCACCAGCAACAAGGATATTAACATCTGG
>CAJQUW010007800.1:0-25060 GCA_907163375.1 Prostheceraeus crozeri
GATCAATTCTTATAATCGAAAAGTGAGCGATTGTGTATGTCCATCGACCGATATCGAAATTGTCGCCCTATTTCCGATGCGTCTCAGATCGAGTTATCATGGGCGTATTAGTCTGTTGTAGCATTTTGCCTGACTATCCGATAATTGTCTGCCCTGATTGCCGATGGCCTGCTGCCGTTTCGGATGTATTATGTCCCTATAAGTCGTTTCATCTTTGGCCGATATCGAATGTCGGTCGCTTCAATTTCCGAGGATATATATCCGATGATCAAGTCTCACAGTGTTTGAAATACGTACATGGTAAACGGTGATTGGGTCCCTCACTGTCATCATGGATATTGCGTGGGCGATCGTCATCCCACTCATCAGACTCATATTGGGCGTTGTGATGGGATCTGACACGGATATTCCCATATCCGTTTGTCCCGATCATTTTAATCACTTCTTTCGAGCCACTGTCTTAAGAATTCATTTATGTCTAGGTAATGTCTCGATAATGCGATTGGCCTCTTTCCAAACTCAAATTTCATAGGGTTATTTTGTATGACGGAATAATTTCACATGCATTCTGAGTCTGCAGCAATTATTCGCCTCTTCCTATTCCCATTGCTCGCTTCATGTATGATCCCAACTCGTGACATGTTCCAAGTCCGTCCGGCTGCCTCTCCCTAATTTTCTTTTCTTCTCTATTCTCCAGTTCCACGGATCCTCCTCCTCTCGATCCCCTTTTCTCTTTTCTTTCACTCCCGTGCTCTTTTTATGTGTCCTCTTATTCTTTTTCATATCCCTCAGCCTTTTCCCCTGGGTCGCTCTAATCCTACTATTATACTATTCCATCTATGCATGTGGATAACATTCGTATGCGATGTAAATAAAAATTGTTGTTCTCGAAAAATAAACGACAGTGTGTTTGGGCATTGCAAACTGTCACCGTAAATCGTCACAAGTATGAAGATAGTGGCGGCCATGTCACAAGTATGTCGTCTAATGAAATAAATTATCTTTTGGTGATGCTTTTTGCTTGCGTGTTGTGATTCTATCAACTCTGCTCTGCTGCTTTCCCTTTCCCGAATGATTTCATTACCTTGGCTGACAAAAAAACCTAAGTATCCCATTATAAAAAGATAGTCATTTTGCTTTCAGTGTAGTTATACGTCCGTATCTGAAATTCTGCGCTATAGTGATGTGATTTTGAAGAAGCTTTTACTTCAGACTAGTGTTTCCGTTGCGCTATCTCCCCCGCCTTTCTCGCTTTAAAGCAGGGACTAATTACCATTCCCGACTCCTTGCTTCGGCTGCATTTTGTCCTATTGTCCGGCGTTCGCCTGCCCCGGCAGCTACAGATGGGAGCGGATGACGCTGACTCTCACTTGCTGATCTCTAGTCACTTAATCTGCACGAGCATATCGCAACATGATGGATGTATGATGCATGCGTACAAATGTATAGCAGTGATTCCGGCACTAATGTTGTGGACGTTGTACGCACGCCACCTCGGCTTTATCCTTCCTCATTGTCTTCAGAGACCCACCGGGTCTTCAGTATTGCCTATTTTATCTGTGCACAATATCAAAATTTAGTGACACATGGGATGAAATTATTGCAACATGGGTTAAAGAATTCCTTGAAAGTATAGGCATCCCTTGCATCATCCGTATACGCTGCATTTGGTGATTGAATACACTCTTTTCATAGTGAAAATCGGGTTAGAAATGTCTGCAGAGCAGAAACGAATCTGTCTTATCTCCATAGTCCAATGTCTGTTTGGTGTTTCTACACTTAGTGTATCGTGTTGCAAATGGCTTCTCATGTTCTTGTGTCCGATTTACTTTCGTCTGTCGCAACATGTAAGTCTCACGCATGCTTAATATCATATTTTAGTATTGTGATTAAATGAATTAAGAACTGTACTGCTTACGCTGGGTAGCTTGTCGGTGATCGTCCAAAGAATTACATTCAGATGTTGTACAATCGAAAAATCTCCTAGAATCATTGGACTGTCTGGCATCTTCGTAAAGAGTGGATTGATTTGGCGCATCAGTTCTCAAACATATTTCAGTAACTCAGCGCTAAGGATGCAAGGGCCTCCCTCTGCAAGAATGTTTTCGCATAAAAGTGATTCATAAATGTACAAAGAAATCCGGAAATATTCACGTATAGAGTCTAACGCACTATTATTTTGGATCAACTACCATAAACATTCTTGCTAATACCTTTGCGTCCTGAAGATAGCGCTGAGCTATTGAAATATATCGCGAGCTGATGTAAAATAGATCAAACTTGACGTTTGCCCAAAACAACCACTAAGAAGCAGTCAAGTGCACCTAGAATGAGTTAATTTAGGTGTATATGTGAATATTACTTTCTTTGTTCTAGTTGTCATCAAAGATTTGAATTTATGGTGGCTTAATGTAATGTTTCTAATTTGTAAAATTTGCTGTGATTTTTTGCAGTATGCTTAATGTGATTGCGTTGTCGATACTAAATCACGGAGATATTAAAGAGAAGCTTGTTTGAGAAAAGCTAGACGCAGTGACTCCTTCCAGGTATTCCGATAGGCCTACAAAATGCGTGAAGGGTTTTTTTTTTTTTTAAACCTATACATACTTCGTTGATATTTACAAATGTTGTGCCCCTTGCAACATATGTGCGGTGATGTTTCGTGACTGATTTATACGTGAGAACTCGATTTTCAGAACCAGTTATAATGGTGATTGAACAATTTGTTTATTTTGCAGTATAGCGAATACTATTGGTTTTCCACATGCACTCTTTACCTTAATGCTATTAATAGGCCGACAATGTACATGTCAGTTTTGTGTGTTTATTTCTCAATTAATTGATATGTGTAAAACCTGAAAATATGTTGGGTTTTGTATATCTTAATAGTTCCTCATTTCAATTACGGATGTACATACCACCTGGCTGTTTTGCTCCATTGTTAGATTGATAGCGCTCTATTTGTGCGGAGTATTCATTCGATGGCTTGTGCCTTGAATAATGCTTGAACAATCGAGTTTGGCAGGCGGTTTGGTTTCTGGACTAGGAAAAGAAAACCAGTCCCCCCATAAGGCGAAGTAAGAAAACTTTCGCGCTGTAGATGGTGTGTAGTGATTCTTAAACTTAAACATGCATGCATCTAAAGCAGAATGTTCTCCACTCTTTTTACTGGATTCTCAATAGTATTAATTGTTGTTACAGTTTGTTTCCAGAGACTTGAGTGCGTAGTTTACATAAATTGACTTCAGAGCATGCTGGCCTAAGGTTGTGATTGCTTATGTGGTAGTTAGGTCTACTGACTCCAAACCGATTTTTTAAATGATAAATACTATTCAATAGAAGAACTGGATTTGTGTAGAATTAGAGTAGCGCCTAGATGTTCCCTTTCTTCTTCAAGTGGTAAGTGCGAAGTATATTGTTTTAATATTTCTGCTATAGAAGAATGAAAATCTAAAGATGTATGCTTTCCTTTATGTTGCGAACTGGAAAATTGCAGCCATTAGCTATTTGAGATAGACACATTTGTATATTATGAAGAAGTAGTTTGTTGATAGAACATTTTGTTTTACCCTAGGGTTCAGACTGTAATATAATCAGGCGCTTTTGACTAGGCTTTTCACATCATGTATCCATACAGACTTAAAAAATGTGTTATTCTGATGTTTTCAACACCATTTATCGCATAGAATTCACATGGATGAGAGGATGTTGCAAGGAATATCCTGTAAGATAAAGAGTGTTATTCGTAGCGGTTGATGTATCCTAATTTTTCTAAAAGAAAATTCTCCTATGACTTTCACAAACAGATATAAAGAACATCGAAAGTTTTAGACTCAACGTTGATACGGTGATGTGGACAATCGTTACTCCCCAAGAGTTTGGTTGTTTTGACTTGGCCTTGTGCATATTCTATGACATGTCCTACATTGCATTTTGCACCGGTACAGTGTACACGGGTACATGTCTGATATTCTCCGTTACCAATATGTAGGTCTTAAATCAATCTTGATAGTTTTGTTTAAATGTTGCTTTGTCAGTCTCGCTTAAAGAATTCGCGACAGTTGTGCGGTCAAAAGAATCTCGTCATTTTTTTTAGTTCCTGTAGAAAAGCCAGAGGTGCTATATTGTCGAGAAATATTAAAATGTGCAGAGTTGCAGTTTATTAGTTTGAAACTCTCTCGATTCTGTGATGGCCTATGCGTGTGTCAATGATAAATGTATCGGCCTATTATTTATGTTATGTAAATATTGTTTTAGTCCGAATCATATATCATAAATTCACTGATAAGTTAATTTCTCTAATAATTGAAAAAATGTGAAGTCACTCCTGCTGCTCTATTTACGCGCGTCTTGTTATTCCAATAAGCGTAAAAAGAAGCACCCGGACGCGTTCGGGTCGTCCTGGAAGACAGTCTCATGGGTGGCGTATGCAAATGTAGAAAGGATCCTTAAATACTGAGTTAGGCGCATAGTTGTTGGCGAAGTCTTCATTAGAACTTGTTCGATGACGTCCTATTGAAGTTTTGGCATTTTCATCTGCTATGTAAGCGTGGCTTCAGCTCTATTAGATCGCATTAAAAATTGTGTCTTGAATGAAGGATCGTCACAACTAAAGTCAGTGTATTTTCCCATCTCTGTGCTTGATCAGCATGAAATTTTTAGTGATGCTCGCCTTCAATAGCACTTTTTAGATTCTCTGTTGCGAATACTACGTTCGTGTTCTTGGTAGACGCAACTGAAAGGTCGCGCAGACAACTTTGTTGTCGCCATGCATGGAGGTCATTTGCACCTTAGTTAGTAATTATAAGACAAGTCTTTACTAGAATTGCTGCGTTGGTCAGTTGTATTTAGGATCCAATGGCGCGCTACACACACTTTACATCAGAAACTGCGTATCATTCAATGTATCATATATAACTGTTTTTGAAGAAGTAAATTAATTTTTATACTTTAGTTGGAGAAGCACAACTATCTCTATGTGGTGTAGTTATGCCTGAATGAACATGTCTTACGAAACCAGTGTTGTATTTTAGAACGGTTGCTCGATATCACTGATATGCTTAGGTCTCGGAAGTTTTTTTACTAAAAAAGTTAGATATTTTTTTTAAAAATTAATCCCTAGGGAACTTCTGTAGTGTACTGATATGTTGCTTGTCAATCGAGTTAAACACTTCAGTTATGTTAGATAAATATTTTCGACATCCTTGTAGACAACGGATCCTTGATGTATGTATCTATCAATGTAGCCGCTTGGTAGCATTCTTTGTATTAGCTTTGTAATATTCCTTGTTGTAATTGTTAATTGTAATTATAGTATGAGTCTGACAAATTTGATTGCAAAGTAAAAACACAAATCAGTATCATTTTAAATGTAAGTGATATAATTGCATAATTTGTGCAAAAATGATGTGAGTTATAAATATATATGCAACGTAATGATAGTACTTAGTAATTTATAAGTTGCGCAATACAATAACTAAAATATGTTCTACTCATGTTAGTATAGTACACGTAAGTATGTAATGTATTGATAATGTTCGTATGATTTTAATGAATATTATTAGTCATATCATTACTAGTCATTCATAGTTTATGGCCATTACATATTTGAAAATTGGACACCGCAGTACAGATCTCGTCATCTGCCTGTGACTAAGTGTCTCCCTGCTTGTGATTGAGTAGGTACGATAGACGTTGTGTCGTGAGAGTATGATGGATAGACAAAGAGTTATGAATATGGCGCCTGACAAGGACGCATGGTTCGTGTTCTCTGTCAGATGTTAAGAATCATGCAAAAAGTTCAGCAAATGTGGTTTTTTTTCCTAAAAAAAAAGAGTGGGGGATGAAATAGAAATCCACAACTCGGAAAGGAAACTGCGTGACCAAAGGATTTCGCGGTTTTCGGCCCCTCGCGCTAAATCCGGAACGCTCAGAACCTGGTTTGAGGGGGGCCGCATGGCGCAATCCATCCATGTTAGGCTACAGACTCAATGACCACTGGACTTCTAAATGTTTAATGCAAGTGAAATGCGCAGTAAAATCAAATGGTACCGATGAAAATCGATAAGAAGAAATCTGTAATTTATAAATAGCTCGGTAACTATGCAGAGCGAAGACAGATCACATAATTCTCATAAATTAAATATGATTATTTATCTTTCTAAATTTCTTCCAATTCAATTTTTCTTAAATTACTTATTTATTTTTTAATTTTTTTTAAATTAATTAAATATTTTTATTTCCTTCATTTATAAAATTTATTTTTTTATGTATTTTATTTTTTTATACTTAATAATTTTTTAAATAAATTTTTTTATTTTTTTTCTATTGACAATAAATAAGTATTTGTACGATGATAATGAACCAAACTAGCGGAAATGAATATCTGAATAAGGAAAATTGACATGATATAAAGATAATTGAAGAATAGCAAATATGTGAAATAGCTTACAAAATTAGAAGTCGAAACGGTGTTTGTATGGCATTACAAGTCAAGCGAAGGTTTTGTCACAATCTGGCAAGAGAATGGACAGTTGTAACCGGATAGTCTGTGAGTCAAGGATAGGCCGGAATCTTTGCATACTGTGTAGTCTCATGAATCGGTAGTTCAATGTTTAAAGTTCGTATTTAATTTGTTGTGTTGAAGGATTTGTAAGTCGCATCGCATTCTTGCTCAGTAGGTTCGTGCTTAAAGGTTTCTAGTTCAATCATGTAGAAGCGTGCCGGTCGTTTGTTTATCAGCGCGTTATAAGTATCCGGAATTTTCTGGCATAATCTTGTCTTGTCTATGCGTGACTTCTTATCTGCGGATATTAGTAAGCCTTGCGCTTTAGTCCGCGTGATCTTAGTAATTCATCATTACGTTTTCGTGCGATTTGCACTGGACGAAATCTTCTAATGGAGGTAGCAGATTGCGACCATATAGAGCTGTTCTGCGCGGAAAACGCGGCGTTAACTCCAATTTTGTGGTGCATTCGTCAGGTGATGTCAAAAGTGTTACTGGAAAAGTTGTGAGGTCGTCCACTTTGGGATATGCGAAGCAGTCTTATGGCTCACAGTGCCTGGTAACTTTCAGTCTTAACGTCAATGTTAATCGGCTTCTTTATTTATCAAGTCCGCATCTGTTAGCTTCTAGTAGCTTATCGGGGAGTAGCTACTGTGGAATAGATTTTTGTTCAAGCGCTTGGAAATGGGATAGATGACAGTAGAAGTCATCGTTGTATACTTGCGTGGCGTCTCTTGGACAGTTGTCGTGGCTACTTCCAAGCTTTGTTCTGTTTTTTATAGTCGCAAGATGTCCTTGAACTGATGATGAATGATCTTCAATTATCGTTACCGGAATAGTGCAGTATATTTAGGAGTTGAATGTTTTATGTAACTTCGGGTGGCCTTTGTGTGGACAATTTTCCGATTGTGTTTCGCATAAAGATGGGCGCTCTCGTGTTTTTGGACAAGGCAGGCACCGCCGCCAAAAACACGAGACTGCCGCCTAAATGTCTGAATACTCGTTCTATATAGAACTCAGTTGTATGCCGGTGAGTAGTGCTTTGATTTAAGCTTGGGCATCGAAGCGATGTCTTTATCAAAGACCTAGAGCGCAGAAGTTAGTCGAGTGGCATACTAAGCGCCGCGCTGTATGTAATCACATCACTTCATGTTTTCGATTTGGTCAATTAACTGGTAGGAGTGATTAAACGTTGTCTTTTGTGGAATTTCTTTTTCGCATGTGGCTCTGTCCATATGTAAATTAGTAAATAGTCTGTTCTATGAGCTATAAAATGAATAGCTGCAATATTTTTTATATGATTGCATTAAAACTGTTTATGAATGATCATGGTCAAATAATTCCTGCTTTTGATGTCGGATGTTGCTAGTTGTAGGTTTATTGTTTGCGCGTTAAGTAAGTCTATTGTTGTTTAGCTTATGGTATCGTGGAACCGCAGGCAGTCACGGTGGAAAAAGTATGCTGTTAATGTTGATTTTGTCAGGTGTTCTCGCGATCATTGCTAGTAGGATATGCATAGCTGCATGATTATGAAGTATGATTGATTTCGTCTTCTAAATGTTCTTATTATTCTAATGTTGTCTGTGCTATGGATAGGGGAATCGGGGCAGCAGCCACGGCGTGTGCTTGTATTAAGGCTGGATATGAGGTTTGAAGTGTTAGTCCATATTGGTGTAGATTGTGGTATATAATGTTTTGGTAAGGGCGAGGTAGCGCTTGTAGCAATGCCGTGGTGGGATAGGTCATAGGGGGGGTGGGTGTGTGTGGGGAGTGTGGTTTTTGGGGGGTTTTGGGCTTTGGGGGTGTGAGTGGGTGGACTGGGTCTTATATGGTTGTTGGTGTGTTTGGGTTTTTTGGGTGTTTTTCTTGTGTTGGGGGTCCTGGGTGTGTTTCTGTTGTCGGTTGTAGAGGCGCGTTGGGGGTTGGTGTAGGGGTGGTTTGTGGAGCGGGTAGTGTTGGATGTTCGGGGTAGGGTGTTTGTTTTTTTTTTTCGTGGGGTGTTGTTGTTTTTTGATTGTAGTTTTTTTTATGGTGATATTTGTTGTGTTATGGTGTTGGAGATTGTTTTAGTTGGTTTTGAATCGGGTGTGTTTGATGTTTGGGGTTTTGTTGTGTTTATCTGGTTTGTGGATGTTTGGGGGTTTGTGTACTTTTTATATTGTAGGATGGTTTTATATTGGGTTTTTGTCGTGATTTTTGTGTTTTTTAACACTTGTTTGTATTGTTAGTTGATGATTTGTGTCCGGTTGTATTTGGGTTTGGTGGGGATTTATGGTTATTGGCGTTGGTTGTTGGTGGTGTGTTGGGATGGGGTTCTGAGTTGGTGTTGTTCTTGTGTAGTATGTAGATGTTAGTGTTTGTGTCGTTGTGTGATATGTTTTGTTATGTGTGTATGCAGTGGTCTTTTAGGCGTTTGGCTTTGTTGGTGTTTTTTTGTTTTTTGTTTTTTGTTTGTTTTGGCGTGGATTATATTTTGAGTGAAGCTGTTGTGTTTGTTGGTTGAAATGTAGGGAATGCATGAGAAAAAAGATCGATAATTGTTAGATTTTTACATTCTGAATCAAAGTTGTAAAACACATAGTATAAACACTATTTTGTTTCAGAATGATTTGAACCTGATTAATCAGTAGTCATGAACTGGACAGTTCGAAATATAGAGTGAATATTGAAGTTGGCTTCTACTTGATTCTGTATTAATATTAGTGTTTATGTGCAGCCTTGTGCTTGTAGATCGCCTCTCAAGGCTAAGTACTGGTTATGTTCTATTGTAAATTATTGACATAAAAATACAAGGAGAGTAATATGTCTTCTGAAAATTAATTCGCTCGATAGACTGGTCAATGAAATATTTATGTATAAGTACGGTTATTGTATAATGATGTTCATCTATTTTTGTAGAGGTTATGTTTATGCGAGAGGATTAACAAATTACATTAGACCACACAGTTTCTTTCATTATGTCAATCGAGTACATGTATTTTTCCGCTGGGCATTGTTCTTTTTTAGGATACAAAGCAGCGGTAGTCTATCGACGACGCCCTTATCGCGGGAGGGTGGTACAACCAGCCAGCCGTCGAGACATCACTCGCAGCAAGGTTATCTATGTATTTTCTGTGTTTCACGGAAACAAACATTCGTTACTATTACATAAATACTAATTCAGCTCTTTATTTCGAATTCTATAGGTAAGAAAATTGGGAAGAAGGAGAAGACGACTTGATGAGGTGATCGCAGAATATGTTGAAGGATGCACCTGTTCGGGCGAGTGTGAGGAGAGGCGACAGTCTTGTTTTAACAGTTTCTTTGCCAAAGATTGCGGGTGGACGCAATTGCCTGCTATCTACCAACGAGCTGAGGAAGTCGCTAGAGCCTGACACTGGTAAGGACGGAGATGTTATGCAGGAAGAAGTTGGAGATATCGAAACAATTTTGCACTATAATCACGCATTGGTACTTGTTTTAATCCTCGAACCTTTTTAGTTTTAGTTATAGGAATTAATCCAGTTTTTGCTGTGTTGATACAGTTTGTGTTTAGTGCGTCTATTTCTTAGATTTTCATACATGTATATTGTTCTGTGGCAATATGATGTTATTGAATGAATGTGCTGTCTTCGCGGTTTCAAACAATTGTTATATTGGCCTTAGACACAGGTTATTAGTTCAGGTCTAGGGAACAGCTGTGTGATAGTTAGCGGCTTATAATTTTTTATTCGAGTGATTTGATTCGATTGATTGTAAATTAATGGCTTATCTTATTCAAGTCCAATAGCGAATTATAGAGGAGACAAAGGCAGGATGGGTGTGCCGGCATTATGTAGCGCGATTTAATGCGCCGAAAATCCGATATCGGAAATAGTAGAGCGACAAAAAGGTGGTGATAACGCTATATGTAGCGATGTTCAATCGTGCAAAAATCGATATCGGAAATTATTAAGAGACTGACGCAAAAATCAGGTGGTTAGATTCCGCTATATCTGTAGCGATTATCTGGCCAGAAAAATCCGATATCGGAAATTAGAGCGACGCAAACAGGTGGGATACCGCATATTGTAGCGTCTTAATCGCGTCAACAATTCTCGATATCGAAAATAGAGCGGAATATCAGGTGCAATGCCGAGACGAATTCTCGGGCATCGGCAAGGCATCGATTTTATGGGAAATCGACGCCGCGATGCCGAAACGAGATTTCATGCATCGGCCCGATGAAATTTTTACCACCGGGTAACTAGAGGCCAATGTGGGTTCTTGATACTTCAAGCTTGTAAGCCGCATGATTGGTTTGACGCGCCTGAGCATAAATGCAAATAGGAATAGCTACAATATCGCCTCCGACACATTGTTAAGGACTGTTTTGATTCATTGATGTACTTCATGCTTTAAGAAAATTCGACAAGGCCGGTCAAGTTTTTGTTCTTAAAATACAACAGCCGATCAGGGCATAATCACATAGAATACGATGGATGACACATTTCGCTCCATTTTCTTTTGAGGATTCCGGTATGGTCTGCGACGAACTGTTAGGCCTGACCCACAATGATCATTATTTTTAATGAATACTGGGCGAATTTGCATGTTTGAAAAATCGTCGAGCGTTGTCGACACGCGAATATCTCAAATATTCCTTTTTTCACCTTCCCATCTCTTTATTACCTTACTTCTCCCCCTTCATGAAGGGTCTCTCCTTCACGAATCTTCTCTCAAATTCTTCTTTTCCCCTCTGACATTCCGACATTGGCCAAGTAAATTGCAATTCGACGGAATCGCGCTTTTGCCCTTGTTGAAGCTTCACAACACGGCAATCAGATTTAGTTAATGAATGTAGTTATCCCGCAAAGAAATTCAATGTCGATTTCCCATACAGATCCATACATTTAAAAAACAAAAAAGACTTCAGTCAAGTTTGATGCTAAGATATTTTTGGTATTTAGAATATTTACAAAATGTTACCATAACATATGCAAAAGATGCATATTTTTTTACCTTACCATGCACAATGATTGTTTTAACAATAGGTGCTTGCATGAATGATCAACTGTCACAGTCAATACTAAATCGGGTGCAAAGGATGCATAGCTTGCGCTTGCTGCAACCACATGTGATTTGTTCGTTGATAAGCACTAGAATAGTGAGTCAGTCAACGTATGAAGGCGAATGACTACTCATCTCCCAAGCTGCCAGCCAACACATCAAGCAACCCGGACTTTACATCATCATCACGACTGATATATTGTGTGTATAATCAGCAATTAAGAGAGGCGAGTTTCGGCGTAAAATCGTGTATCGCTTCCCAGATATGTCTCTTCCATTCCTCTAACGTAACATTTTTGTCCTCCAAGTCGTCGTGGAATGGTTCCGAAAGCGGTTCATCACCGGGGTCATGATATTTGCTCAAGTAAGGATGCTGAATTGCGACATAAGCCGTACATCTCCGGTCTGGGTCTAATGTCAGCATGGACTCCAGAAGACGAACAGCTGTTGAAAAAGAGAAAATCAATTACATGAAGAATTTACCGGAGCAGATGATAGATTGTGTTCAAAAAGTTAAAATCATCTATGTTGGTAAACCAACCATTGCAGGGCGTCAGAAGAATTTTCGAACTTAATTTTCAGGCTTGTCAATGCGGCAACATTTATCGTCCCATTACCACTGATAAAATATTATTTCCATACCAAAAAATCAATGTTAGTTCTTTATTCTCGGAAGTTACATTCCATTGGAACACTACATTTCCATGTAGTGTTCCATTCATCTCACCATTATTCTTCCGTGTTGAGTGATAAGAAGAATGCAAAGCGCATATATTTTCCCAAGATTTTGACCAAACCTAGTTTTGAATCCAGGTCTTCAGGGTGCTGAGCAACAACTACCACAATGCCACTGTGCCGCCTATCCCATGAAGTGATTATTATTCATATCCTATTATTATGCCTCAGAAACATTTCATTCTGTTAGGTTTAAGCCTATAACCGCTTATTGCTAAGCAGAGGTGGGCGCTAGCTATTTTGCAATCCTGCCATCTTAGTTCTAAATTTCTTTCAAGTTTCTTTGCCAGCAAGTGTTTCATCAAAAGTTTCATTGCAATTACGCTCCTGATGAAACTAACATGATTCTTGCCCGAAGTCACAAATAAATTTCAGTAATTCGTTAACTATTTAATGATCTTCAAGCCAATTGACTATTGGTCAATGTATAACACTTTTACATGTTTTGTTGTTGGATAGTCAAGATTTTTACGATGTTATCATGATTCTTATATGTAAAAAATGTTCGACTGCTTTTCGGATGAGATCAGCTTGAAAATCATATGGCATAATACAATGTAGATTCATGTATAAGCAGATTGTATACATGCATCTTTGCCAGTATCGAAAGAAAGATGATCTGACATGAGAGATCATGAATGAGGAACTATGTTAGTAGAAAAAGTGGTGAAATGTAGCTAGTGAAAAAGGAATTCGCGATAGCTGTCAAGTTCAGTTCTATTGTTGGCGTGCTGATGTGTATAAGGAATGCCTCACGTAATCACAAAAAAGCATTATTATTGTCGTAGACCAGCATGTCGACAGCAATCTTGGCATATTTTTGTAATTATTTCAACAAAGACTAGCTTCTTAATAAATGGTAAGAGGAGAATTTCTTAACGATGCTTAGACATTTCAACTCTCAAGAAACAAAACAAAGACCTTGACAATTTATTACGATAGCGAAAAGAAAGCCGAGCGGCTTTTATAGCTTATTTTTCGCTTGTTCTATGTCCTTTAATTTGAATGTACCTCTGACTGGCCACTATTCTTAGTGGTTTACTGGAGAATACATGGCTAGCTGACCTGATCTTGCGTTTGAGCTATTATGGTTGTTGGCGACTACGGTGGGAACCGCCTTTGCAGTGCCATGATCCTTGCATGCATTGCTAAATCTGCCATAGACATTAAGAAAATTTTTTGAAAACCGTGCGATCCAAGCCTTTGCTCCCCTGAAGCTGACTGCGACAGCCGAAATATTGGGTAGAGCAACATTCAATAAATAACAACATAAATTGCAGCTTTGTTTTTTTCGTTATTATAATTGACTATGCTGCTAAGACCGAATTTATCTACTTCAGTTTATTGCGTATTAACGGCAATAAACGAACAAATCATAAAATCTTCGAACGTTAAGCTCCACCGATGACAGAAAGCAAGACATTTATGTTTTAAATTTCCCTTCCCCATCCATTACCAACAATCGTGATTCACAAGTGAACGATTTTTTCAGAAACACAAACTCAACAAAACTCTTCGTCAATAAATAAAAAAGAATGAAACAAATATGAAACCATGTTCTCTTACAAATTGTGTAGAGATCAACAAACACTTACGCAATCAAAAAAAGTTGATTATAAAAAATCTGCAAGAAATGCGATAATTTACAAATAGGCAGCACTATATTCATTTTAAAGCACATCTTTTTACTGTTTTTACTTCATCTGCTTTTAAACATATTCGAAGCTGGTAAGCAGAACATGCCAACATCGCTACCGACATTATGGCCCACAACAATGATAATTTCTCATACACAAATTCAAACCATCCACTATCAATAATAGAGCTGAACTTGACAGTTGTCGTGAATTTCTTCTTCATTAGCTACCTTTCTCCTACTACTCTGCCAACATGTTCATCATTCATCATGTCAGGTCATTTCTTTCTTTTGCTACTGGCAAAGATATGTGCGAGTAGCCCAGTACAACCTGTTCACATTTACATTGCATTATGCTACATCTCCTAATTGTAAATATCATTTTCAAACTAATGTCATGTTTTAAACTCCTGCCAAACTCAGTAAATTCCTTTGTACCTGAAGATAACTGCCGAATAGCAGTCGAACAATTTTGCACATATAAGAATTATTATACCATCGTTCTGAATCTCTCCAACTAAAAAACATACAAATGTGTTAACTATAATTGAGTATTTCATAGTAATACAGGTGATCGGTCTATAATTTCATGAATCACTAAAATGGTTGGCGAATTACTGAAGATGATTGCAGAATAGCAGTCGAACAATTTCTAAAAATGTAATGATAATAAATTCATGAAAATTCTTGAGTCTTTGCAACTGCAAATTGGAAAATGAATAGTCATGGTCTCTTCCAAATACTTTTAAATTAACGCACTCAGAAACGTCGTCTTCTCATATCTGACATTGTTGACTAGATGGTGATAGAAAGTTCCACAGTATAGATTGAAAAACAATTACAAAAATACAATCACAATGAAAAGCAACAAACAGTTTCAGCGAATAGGAAATTTCTTACGCTGTTCTAGTTTTAAGGCATGAAATACAATGCTTTCTTAACAGTTGTTCGCGCCTAGTAAAAAAATTGTTTTCACATTGCAACCAAGGTTTTTCCTGGATTCCATTCGCTCCAATGTATTATTATCACTGTTTGATGCAAAGAAATCGACTCTTTTTCTAGATAGCTGACAATCACATTCAGGAAAAGTACATTTCCTGTGACACCATTTCTTGTAGGAGACACAAAAGGACTGAATTGACCCCAACTACCTAGCCACAGCGCCCACATGGGCACTTGCCACACTGATTCTTATTTTGCACCTTTTCCCAGTAACCATAATCCTTGTCTTCTCCATGTTCACTTTGAGACCCCATAGTTCGAAGTCAGTTTTCCATCTGCTGAATAGCTCTTTTGCTTAACTCTTGGTCTCAACCGTTCGCAACAGATAGTCCGAATGCAGTAGCTCCCAGGGACCCGAGGACATCACCTCAACATTCTTTTGTTGCCTCCTCTATAATAAAATTAAGAAGAGCAACTGGCTGAGCGCCGAGCCTTGATGGACACCGACAACGATCTCAAACTCTTTTGATGGGCCTGCTACTTTCGAAGATGAGTGCTTGTAAAGGGACATTACGGACATGCAGCCCAACTCTGATATGGAGGAATGTAAATTGACAAGAACAGATGGTGCTAATAATCAGTAGTAGTATCAGTGGTATAATGCATTTCATAATTAATGATGAAAGGCAAGCATCGTAATATCAATATTTCGTGTTCCTGGATAGGAATAAATCAGTTTATCGTTCATTTATTTGCTATGATGATGTTATACAGACTGTCCCAAAAGTCTCTACGAATCTAAATTTTGGTTCGCGATAAACCCAAGAGTGATAAAATCATCAATTGAATCTTATCTAAGCGAGTAGAACAAGGGCTTTGTCACAAGTAATTAGTTGACCACTGCTTTTCAAGCAGACGGTTGAGCAAAGAATCATTTTGCCACACCAGCGTATATTGATAAATTGTTGAAAAATATACGAGTGACTCTTGCTTTCAAATCAATTAAATTCGGCAAAGTTGAGTTTGCAGGCTTGACACATAACAGAACCTTAAAATTTGGAGCTTTTAGCTTGAAATTGTGGCATCACATTTGCAGAGAAAATTCACACTTGAAAAGCGGGTTCTCCTTCCATAATGCTTTACTTTCTTGCAATAAATCTAAGCCACTGAATGAAGATAATTAAAGCTAGTGGAGCTAATGGAAGACTAAAATTACAGAATGAGTTTGGGATTGTTCTTCTCGCAAGATAGCTGAAACGTCTGATGTTCCAAAACGCTCCATGCACAGACTAAGAAGACACGCTATGATTTTGAAGCCCTATATACCACAATTCGTCCAATAATTGCTGCCAACGGACTTTGAGAGGTGATTTCAATTTATTTACAAAATGGTTTACAAATTTGAAAATGAATTAAGCAATCTTTATTTTAACGATGAGACTAATTCCGGGAACACATCATGAGCTGTAAGCGAACGGCATGTCAACGATCTTTTGGTTGCGGAGCCTACGACGTTTCGGTGGAAACCATACTGGACTTCTCCGTCTATATCGAAGCCACATCCGCAGCCTTTTCGAATATGCTGCACCAGCATGGTTCCCATTTATTACCAATGACCTAAAATCATCGAACGTGTTGAGCGCACATCACTAAGGACTATCTTTCTTGAAAAGAGCTACGCTGAAGCTATTCGGTTTATTTCATCGCCGCCTATTATTGATCATCCCAACGGTCTGTACAAGAAACATTTCCTGAAAATCCTGTCCCCATTCCATCCTCTCCACCATCTTCTTCCCCCAACCAGACTGCAAAGCGGTTTGAGAACCTCACGACAAAAGGAATCCCTGTACATTCCAAAAATTCGAACGACACTACGTAAAAAATCCTTCATCATCACTGGCAGCAAATTGTATAATTCTGGACACATTTGATTATTTTGTATGAATGACCATTTATATTGTAATCACGAACGCTCATTGTCGTTTCGGAAATAATTTGATCTCTCTGTTCATCCCTCCTCTCTTTAATTCAGGAAAAATCCTTCCTCCATAATCCAGGATCAGTTTGGAGTTTGAAAGATCAACTATACAGTTCGTGTTATCAAGCCATAGAACACGACTTTACTGTGTTGGATAGGTTGAACAACGACGTTCTTGTTGCATCGCCCATAGCAATGGACCAGCTTATGAGATTAGTTTGTTGTTCATTTTGTTTGACACTTCTAAAAATCGAAAAGAATTGCTCTATTTAAATGAAGAGATCTCTAACTCTCTAGGAGTCTCAGTTACACCTTAATAGAAGATAAACTAAGATTTAAGCCTACTGTAATAAAACTATAACGTGAAATGAATAACATAGTGGAGATGAATGCACTTGGAAGAATAAAGAAAAAAAAGATTGTGTAGTAAGACTACCATACGAGTATGGGATCACTGAACTTGCTAGACTCGACTCAGTACAACGTCCGGCAGCCTGACGAAAAAACTACTCCGGATGACGCGAACCATGCAATAGCGGAACATGAGATTTGTTCATATAATGGACCGATTTGTGTCTACACTATTCATGAAATTTAATTGCTAGTCTATCTCATAGGAGGTGACTCGTGTCTGTTGTCCCATCATATTCAGCCTTAAGTCCGCAAGACTCAATATTGACAGGGTTCATAATCTGCATACGATTTTAAGACGTGAGATGCTATCAATACACCTATTGCACTACAGATGGTAAAGGAGATAATTATTCACAGTTGTTTATGCGCCCTAACTTAATATAGAAGTAAGTTACAAAAAATTTTATTCAAAGTGTAGAATCTGTTGCCTGAAACAATTAAAATACAGAAAAAAAGGAATAGTGATTTTAAGGTATATAAATTCCTGTAAAAGATTAACTGCTGAACGTTGATTAGTGATGAAGTACGAGCTGAAAAGGAATTATTTGAAAGTTGTAACTGAAAGGAAAATAATATAATAAGATATAATGGGAGAAAGAAATTTACAGTATCGAAAACTGAACGTAAGAGTTTAATTAATTGAGAAAAAGTAGAAGAGAAGATGAGCAGGCACATAATGGAAAATTACTGAGGGTACATGAATCAAAATTCTGAATAAATAATAAAATGCATAGTGCACAATGAAACTAGATGTTAAAATAAACGCCCGAGTTAGACTCTGCAACGAAAACAATTCCCCACGCTAATCAAGAGAATCAATGTGTATACGTTATGAGATAAATAAAATGAAATTAAATTGATAATCAGACCTTTAAAAGGATCGCTGGTTTTGCCGTTCCTGTACAGCTAGGAATGCAGTCCATCAGCAGGACCATCAGAGAAGACTAGCGATGTCGTGTTATTCGGCCAAGTTCCTGAACACAACCTTAGTCGGATTATTTCAACAATATAGTGCGCCATCCTACTAACATTTGGATAAGGTTTATGGCGTAGAAATGGAAATCAGTATCTCAAGTAATAGTTGTTAATTAGTCGATTACTTTTGATCGTGAGCTGACCAAAAACTGTCACCAGACATAGTCGCCACTGAATATTTTGATTTTGAGATTATGTATGTGCCAGATGTGAGTCCATTATAAACTCAAGTCATCGACAATTTGGAGCTGGATAAGAAGAAGCTAAGTAATTGCACTAATGCGTCGTTTCAACAACAGGGTTGTCTGGTTGTTGTAGGTCATCGATTATTTTCTCGATAGTCTGCAACAGTCATGATTGAACAACGGCAGATAAAACTCCCCAGTTTTACCTGTTTAAATAAAATTTAATGGACGATTGCATCACTCTCGAGTTTGTCGCAAACTAGAATTCAAATTCTTAGACTTTGTGAAAACCTGTACAACAATGTTAATATGCAAGTACTGAAGAAAAGCTCGTAAGAGTGCTTATAGGTAGATTGGTACATGCGCAGAGACAAAATTTATGAGCAGGATTAAACTCTAATAAGAATCTCAGCGGTTTTAAATTATTTAGTACGCGCAGAGTATATCAGTTCAAAGCTTTCAGAATTTTAATTCCTTTAGGAGAGTTAATTGATCATCTAAAAGATAACATAGCAGCATGTCATAATTCAATTCTCTAGATTGATAAACCTTTGAGAATCACAACACAATCTACAGCATAATACTTACATCATTCTTATATTCTCTAAATTTTGCTTATATTTGTTTTTCTTATCTTTGGTCATTCGTAGCAATCTTTTTTATATCCGTTTTTTTTTTGCTCTGTTTTTATCCTATACATTTTTATTTATTTTTTCTTTCTTCTATTTTTTACTACTATTTATTTCTGTTTTCTACTTTCTTCGTTTTTCTTTTCGATGCTTATTTGCGTTCAGATTCTCTAACGATAAAGTTTTGTAATATCGGCTACATTAGAGATGTAGATAAGTTATTTATGTTCTAGATTATTATCATGTTTTTGCAATCTTTCTTGGAGATATGATATGATTGTCTTGTAGAAGCTGAGAGTTCTAGACATTTTTAAATTCGTGATTATGAACGATTTGAAGTGTTAATTTGTACCTGACTTGCGACTTTCTGTTGCCGTGAGGTGATTGGTGTAAAAAGATGCCCATACAAAAATTACGTCGCATTACCTTATCGGCAGGATTCGCAGAACTCCGTGACGAACATTTCGCCACAACTCGAAGCGTGTGGCTTGTTCTCATAGTTTGATTACCCAGTCGAGATAGCTCCGCGCACTACTGCAATCGAAAAAGTAGGAATGTAAGGTATTACACCTAGAAATGAGATGAGGGGGTTGACTGTTTGTAATGGCTTTCGTTTCGCGCAAACTGTTATAAATTTACACATTTAACACAAAGATGCAGACCAATAAAGTTGTTAGGACGAAGTGGGCGCCTATTGTAGATGATCGTCATTATCGTGCGACATTCTGGACAATCGAGAATAATTTGGATAAACGCAATACAAAATTAATAAAAAACAACAACCCGTCCATTAACTTCTAGTTGACGTTTTCCATTCTTTCTTTGCTCCATGCCGTTATTGACATCCACACTAGGCGGCCCACTTCGTCTGAAAAACCATGCAAAGAAATCCTGGCCAAAATTCAGAACCACCCTGATGATTCTTGCCGAAAGCTTAGCCCTAAAGTTGTCTGAGCCACCAATTCTGAGTATTAGTACTCGAATACTGAGTATCTCTATTTTATCACTATGTGGCGTGGATGTATAATAGTTGTCAGTGAAAAAAATAACGCATATCATGCAAACGTAAAGCAGTGGCAGGTGAATTGTTAAGATGAAATCGAATTGATAAGTCATATGTCTCCTGATTTTGACTTCCATTTTAAGGTGGTAGGCTTTCTTACGGTCTAAGTATCGATTTAGCAAACTATTTCGTGATCAATAAGAATGATTAGTTGTCATAAACTGTCCTGAGTTTGTTTATCTTTTGCTTATACAAAATCATGGAAAATCAAAATATTTTTGTGATGGAAACGAAATTCGATGACTGTTGCAACACCAGAGATCTTCAAAACAACAAATTCATGTCAATATTCAATCGATTCTCGCAACCTCTGACAATGTCACTCGTTGGCGAGTCATGCGTCATTCGCCTGCTTTTCATCTGCATCTTATATTTTGTAGCTCTGCATTCATGTTTGTGCTCTGCACCTGTGTCACAATTCATCTTTGAGGACGTTAAAGAAGTACCCATGATTAATTGTACAGTAAATTTCGAATTTGGCTAAAGACATTATTCAGGGTGTCGAGTGATTTTTAAAAGAATTAGTATGGTCATGTATTGTTCGCTCAGCCCAATTACAAGATGCTATGTGTGTCTATAGTTCCATTGGTTTTGACTGATGTTATTGTATTAATCGTGATGTACATTAAGGACCTATAGACAATACAAGAGTGACCAGATCATACGAGGGTGGTGAAAATACCACTTTTTGGAAAAAATATGGAACTTATCTGGTATGGATTCCTTATTGTGTCGAAGAAACTATTGGAGTGATTGCCTTGGATTATGGGGCGTGATACTTCGATAGCTAGAGATTGGGGAAGTTGCTTGATTCTGGAAGCGACTTCGTAACCCAGTTGGGGAGGCAGTGTGCCTTTTGGGAGCAAATTTCACTTCGCCTCCTTCCACAATGCGACAATACCGAGATATGTTTCCTGTGTAATGAAGTGCCCCGATTTGGTGAGGGGTTGGATAGCAGCATAGTCTTGGGAAATCGCGATTTCAGTGAGCAGGAGGTTATCAATCGCATTTTCAATTAGTTGGTTCACGCCGGATTCTGTGTTCCAACGCGAGTGTGGTGTGACTGGTTTCGTCGATATGCGAACCGTTGGCGGACTGTAAAGCTGGCTGTTTCTCATGGCCTGTCATATTAAATCTGATGGTGAGTACTTACAAACTTAAACACAGTTACAGAAGTAGCTACAGTCCAGAAAACCGACCTTCATCAAATGGACTCGCGTGAAAGGACAGACTGCAATTACTAATATGGACATACACGGGTCTGATCCCGAATTATGGACCAATATGGACCGGTCCATAATATATGAACTATCTGGCCCTTACACAAAAATGATCAGCATAAATAACATGCACAGTAAATTGATAGACTATACCATGCATGCATCAGAAGGCATGAGAATATAAATCATTCTTTCTCCCTTTCCCTCTTCCTAATTTACATTCTTGCATTTATTGAGATGAGACAGCGTTTAAAGTCACAAAGAGCTTTTTACCGAGAGATGAATTTGATGCAGCATAAACGAATATTTTTTGAGAGAAACGAAGAAGGCAGTTATGCACGTAGTAATCACAGCAGGAGCCATGTGGCTGCTAATGACAAGGTTTCGGCCCTGAATGATTTTCATTTGAAAAATAACTGAAGTCGACATCGATGTTTATCTGACTTTTCATGCCACACTTTTATCTATTGATGTAAATCTTTGATCTTTGATTTAATCTTTGATTATTGATGTAAATCAACCTCATGCCCCCTGATATTAGAATAATCAACATGACAGGTAATCGATGGAAAACCGCACACAAAGATATTGAATGTTCATTATGGACGGAATCAGTAACGCATCAATATTTTATGAAATGCTTTAATTCAGAAGATTTCTTACTTCCACTTATGGAATCATACAACCAAATATTTTTTCTTCGAACTGTTGTACGGCTTTGTAAAATAACGTATAAATTCATTTTAGTTTCTCATGTATTAATTCATTGAAAATAGCTTGAATCAGAATTTATATAAAAAACATGTCACATTGTTGGAAAGTGAACTCTCAAACATGTCATCTCATCCCATTGATGCGTCATAATGAGTGGCGACATAAAGTCTGCACTGAATTCTTGTTTTTCTCTAGCATCTAACAATAGATCTACAAATTGGTTCTAAGGAGGGTATAGCTGGAACTTCAGATATATTGTAAATGTCATCGCTATGCACATAATTATTTACATGGCATCATCATGTCAAGAAACAGCATTTGTTGAGGGCACAAAGAGATTAACCTTTCATATCTCTATCCGGCATCAGTAAGTAGCGAGTATCTATTCATACCCAAACGAAGCGACGCATACTCGCATTGCGAAATCCCAACAGAAAAAGAGAACGGTTTTAAGTTGCTATTAAGTATATTCGTGATCTGTGTAGCCTATGAAATACACGGCATATCACTAAGTTTCTGATTTAACATTATCTGACAGTTTTCTTTTTGTTTGGAGAATCCCAAATTGATGATGAAGTAAGAGAAAAACTTTGGTTTTTATCAGCAGAAGCTTTTCGCCACAACACCGTTGTGCATGATTGTCAAATTGTCCTTAATGCTTCATACCGCGTCATCATATGGTACGAAAATCAGGATTTTCATCCTTCTCAGGAGCCAATGCTCACAAGGCGGGGCACATGGCTGGTGGCCGCAATCTTTTGCGCCAAGAATTGTGTCGAATTTAAGAGTATTATAAACAGGCAAGACTTCCGACGACTCGTCATCAGTTGCGAGGGGACAAGTACTACACACCCCATTCGTGTCACTTGTCCATACTTCCATCAGTTTTAAAACAATGTAAAGAATCCAGGCACTTGTTGTGATAGATCAAACAAAATCCCTTTGCTCTGACATTTCAAGAGTGAAGAGAAATTGAGACTGAAGTTTAACATCCGTCTTGTCACCTGTGATGATGCGGAGAGAAGCTTCTCCATATATAAGCTTCTATTGACTGATCGGTGTTATCATCTCACCAAAGAAAATGTGCGGAAGATCGTTGCTACAAACTTTTTTTCAATTGTTGAAATATAATATAATTAAAAAATCGAATATCAGGACCCTACAAAGTTCCCTAAAACGAAAGATTTGCTCTGAAGCCTAGTTAGTATAATTGCCGTACCCGCAACGGTAGTAGCATATGCATATTTCCTACTGTAAATCTCGGCCTTATGTAGCTACTATGGAAGCACATTGCCAGTAGGCATAGCATCTAGATCTCCTTGTAGGCATAGAAAACCAAATTTTGATGGAAAAATGTCTTCGCTTATGGCATAACTTCCTATCTTTCAGACTTTTTACGTTTCAATTGTAATCAAGTGGCAGATATAAAGAAATGCTCGCCGCTCTCGCCGGTAATTTGCAGTTTGAAATTCTATCACAGAACATTTTTCATTATTAAAAATAGGTTGGGAACAAGTGGGAAATAAGGTTAGAGTATTCTCCGCAAAATTCACGTTGACGGCGCATGTATTATTTCTCGCACTGCAAGAAACATTGGTTGTCATGATATTAAAGGCGATGATACTTGCTTATTTGTGTTATGCGGTTTTTTTGTACAATGGTCACAGTTGCAAAAATTGTACTCACGTCTTCACTGGTGATTTTGGTCAGAAACTCCGCATCCGGTTTACCTGTTACACGCAATATTCGAAGCACTTGGTCGATGTGATCATTACCGGGAAATAGCGGTTTTCTTGTTATCAATTCGGCCATAATACACCCAACAGACCAAACGTCAACTGGAATGGTAGGGAAGTTATAATCAAAACATCGCATTCTTCACTTGGCAAAATGAATGTGGTCAATATATTCTTTATGTAGTGTCACCAAATATTTTGACAATAACTTAATAATACGAATTCTTTTTCTTCAATGACAGGCTTAAGTTGAACGTATCATTGCAGACGCCTACATTTGCGGTACAATCAAATACTACCAGAGCAAACAAACCTTTCGATGATTTTGGTCTCAATTTGTGCAAGGACGTTAGTAAGTGATATGCTAGAAAGGCGGACTCCTGCTTCAGCTTCAAATTTCTGTAGGCCAACTCGCTATCGCCTTTCTAGTTGCATCCAGTTTCTCATTTCTAATTTCATGCATTTTTGAGTCTGTTGGTGCGTGTATATTCGCATCATTTCTTCACTTCACACAATTTCAGATATTATAATTGTTGCAGTTGCAGAATGCCTAATAGATAATGAGACATCACAAATGTACATGTACGAATATGGAATAAAATTCGTTCGAAAAATTGAACGAATGAAAATATTAATTTAATGGATCTCAAGATTTAACATATATCTGATTGGATTGAATGATGGGCAGTAAGCGCTCTATTCACGATCTAGTGCGGGATGTTTGTCATTTACCAATCGATCTTCACCAAAACTTCCGCGCAGTCATATCATCACATAATTGAGCACATCCTTGGCAAGGTATCGAAATAGGCGAGCTTCAAAATGGATATTCACTTACCATTCTCCGAATAACGCATCCATCGAAGCATTATTTCTGGGGCTCGGTACCAACGCGTGGCAACATATCCTGTCATCTCTTCGTCCTTCTGACGAGCAAGACCGAAGTCGAGAATCTGTCAAAGAAATGTGCATGTGCAAGTGTGATTCAATAATCTGTCTTAAGATAATATAATATGCACTCATTCCCAACTTTCGTACAAATGGTGTTCTTACACTTATGATCGCCTTAATTCTACCATTTTGTTATTCTGTTTCTAGATTGCCGTTCTCGCCGAATCATTCCGTGAATACACATAAAAGCTATCTCATTTTCGAACTATATCTTGAAATGCTTTTACAAAGTAATGAATGCCTTGAGTGCTTCAGTTAGCAGGACTGATAACTTAGTTGAACAATGAATTTAGTTGTTAATTCAGTCAGTGTGGATGAAAATTACTTGGGATTTAGCATCGCTTTCCTC